>CM061752.1:197472713-197976405 GCA_030979885.1 Lolium multiflorum | reverse complement strand
GGTTGGAGGTGCCATGATAGCTCATGGGCTCAAACAAGGGAAGTCTTGGAGAACCTCTACATCCCCGGTTGGGGTATACCGGGCAAGAGTGCGGATCTTCTCCCTACTTGGGATATTATGCTTAGAGTCTACCGGGAAACCATTGGACCAAAGGGTGGCAACCTTGATGAGATACATCTTTATGAAGTGGATCTAATGGCAAACTCTTTTGCTAAGAAGGGCACCGGTGAGAAGCTTGATGTGATGGACTACATCTACCATGAGATGTGGTCATGTGTGTATGAAAGAAGCTTCCCGCCTTTGCTCCGTACATTATGAAGCTCATTGAGGACACTTGGATGGATACTTGCAAGGCTAGACTCGTTCAATCCATTCCACTCACTCTCACATCCCATGAAGTAAAGTCATTGAGGGCCAAGCGCCACAACTCTCCTCTTGAAGATGTTAACCCCATGAATTTTATTTCAGCTGGTTTTTTTTCAAGTAACAACATTGAGTGCATAAAGTGATGCATTTTACCAAGCATGTTAGAAGCCCAAGAGTATGAAGCTATGTATAATCCCCCAATAGATGGATGTACAACCAGTAAAACAACTGAAAACACACATACCAAAATTAGCATAGTAGCATATCTATTCTTGTTGTCCTCTGCTCCGTAGCCTCATGGTTTGTCTCGTGCGGTAGCCGTTCTCTTGCTTTTTTTTGTTCTCTCCCTCCCGGCTGGGCTAACGCCGACCCTTGGGACGCGTAGATTCTCTTTTTCCTTTTTGGTGCTTTGGTGCCAAAGGGGGAGAATGAGACCTTGTTAGGTTGCTCTTCGGTGGGTATTTGCATGGGGGAGTCACAAGCTCGTGTTGGTTTTGGTTTTTATTGCTTGTGATTCTAGTTATCTTTATGGTGTCGAACTATGTCTTAGCTATTTGGTTTGTAAACTCTATCTATGTGCTTGGAACCTTATTTGTGTATGATAAACTCCGTATGTGAGTCTTCCTTGGTTATCTATGTGTGCATGATCTTATTATCCATATGCTTATCACTATGTTGTATTGCTAACCCTTGGAAGACGGATGCAAGATATAGGGGAGCTTCTTATGTACCATTGCACATATCTAGGGGGAGCTCCTCTATATCTCTCACATTGTTGTTTACATTATCTATTCCTTGCAAATACTTGTGTTGTCATCAAACACCAAAAAGGGGGAGATTGAAAGAACATTTCCCGCCCTTTTGGGTTTTGTGTGTTGACGTCAACACTATGTATATTTTTATGTGTGTTGATGTAGAGAGGTACAAGCCATCAAAAATTATGTTGGATCGGTGTATTGGTTTAGCTGTTCTGAAGTTCTGCAGGTTTTCTGTATCTGGCGGAAGTTCCGGCCTAATCTGGCGGAAGTTCCGGCCTGACATTTTCAGCAGAAGCTTCTCAGCGCCGTATGTGCTCGATTTTCTCTTCGGGACCCGGAAGTTCCGGTGGAGTTGGCCGGAAGTTCCGGCGCGGAACTTAGCGAATTTCGAACAGGATTAATTCCGAGGTTGTGGCTCTGTAAATGTCGATGAGGTTTTATAGAAGGATTCCAGGAACTTGGCAAAACTTGGCCGGAACTTCCGGCCACCGGAAGTTCCTTAAGTTCCGCCTTCTTAGTTCCGGTCCTGCAAGGCGGAAGTTCCGGCCCGAGTGGCCGGTACCGGTGGAAGCAGGAACTTCCGGCCATCCTGGCCGAAACTTCCGGTGTTACACGAAAACATCTACAACGGTCAGATCTGAAAGCTCCACCCTTATAAATAGCTTTCTCCTCCAAGGGACAAGTTGCTCAATCATTGCAGAAAAATCTGCCAAGCTTCTTATAGCCACCTCAAGAACACAAGATTTTTAAGATCTCCTTCCTCCCCCAACAAAAAGCTCTTGATCTTTGGAGATTCAAAGGAGAAGACACCGATCTACATCCTGACCGAAGCGTTCATTTCCTCCTCTCTTGTTTGAGGGATCTCATGCTAGTGTTCCCTGTTTGGTTCCCTAGTTGATTTGTGTTGATGTTTTGTTTGTTGTTTTGTAACAGATTTGGGAGCCTCAATTTGGTTGTGGATGTGTGCCCCAGGAACCTTGTAAAGGCCGGTTTCTACCTCAAGGGAAATCCCTTAGTGGAAGTGGGCTGACCTTGTTGGCAGTATCACAGGAGATCCCGGTGAAACAACCAGTGGCCGCAATGGTTTAGCTTGTGCTGCTCCACTCCTCAAACGTAAACGTACCTTCTTGCAAAGGGAAGGTCTGGGGAATCTCTCGTGTCATCAACGTCTCCACTCGGTTACCTCTATCCCTATTAGCTCTATATTGCTTAGATATATCTTGCCTAGTTGTTTGCCTTGTCTTTAGGTAAATTCACTTAGTTGCATATCTAGAGAATTCACCTTTGTGTGTCAAACCTAAATTGAAAAAAGAACTAAAATTGGTTGGCACCTATTACATGCCACAAAAATCAGGTGGCATCTGATCCTTTCATAAACCAACCAGCACCGCTAAAACCCATAGTCTAGCCTCCTCAATTCTATCGAAGGCGACATGTGTGCAGGCGCTTGCTTGTGGGAAGATTCCGCTCACACCATATTTCCCAAGTTATGAGAAGAACAAGAGAGGACATAGCCTTGCGGTTGGGAAGGTCCCCGGCCGCCATCTTGATCCACCACTCTTTTATTGTAAGACCGGCCCAAAGGTTGGTGTCGACGCCAACCATCCCAAGCCAACTCACGGTGAGGTTCCATATCCGATTGGAGAATCGACAGTGCACAAAAAGGTGGGCAACCGATTCAACGCATTGCTTGCAAAGGGGGCAAAGCCCACAATTAGGCCAACCTCGCTTGGCCAACCGGTCGGCCGTCCAAACTCTATTTTGTGAGATGAGCCAAGCAAAGAACTTGGTTTTAGGTGGAGCCCAAGCTTCCCAAACCGTGGCATAGATAGAGGACTTGATCAAGCCCAAGAATTGCACCTCATATGCGGATTTGGTGGAGTATTGGCCATTGGGCTCCAAGTGATATCGTCATCTACAAGCTCATTGAGCTGAACGGTGGACAAGAGCATCCACAGCTCGAGGAATTGGTTGAAGTGGTGGATGGTGAAGCTCTTTTCAAGATCAATCTTTGCGACCCAAGAGTTGTCATGCAAGGCTTTGGAGACCACCCAATTTTTGCGTTTGGAGATCTCAAAGATAAGCGGGGCCACATCAATAGGTCTCCTCCCATGTAGCCAAGGAGCTTGCCAAAACGGTGTTTTGTTGCCATTTCCTAATGAGATTTTGATGGCGGTGTAGAAAATATCCATATCCTCTTTCGTGCAAGGGTTGCCGGAACCCGCCCAAATTTTATTGGGGTCTTTCCATTGTAGCCAAGGCCAACCTGGCCTACATTGCTGCTTCTTGAATATGAATGGAAGGACCATAGCCGGGTGTGCTAGGGAACAGTAGAATCCAATGCTCTTGGAGGTCACACGTTCTCATTTGTTTGGCTGTTCCTTGCAATTGTGGCTTCGAAGAAAAGGCTTCGGACGAGAAAGGCCAGGTGTATGGTCGCAACTCGTAATCCCTAAACCTGCTTTTACATATTTTGATATTTGTCGACCATTTGTAAGCCAATTAGCAGTACGATTCCGTTTAGAATAACTATTTGATTTGAACGTGACGGCACGGGGTCCTTGTCCCATTCGAGACAGATCAATCGGTCAGATGGCTGGACTGGTCTCGTGTCCTTGCTACTACACGGAGGCTGCCACGAATTGGCACGTTTTGGTTTTCTATTCGAGCTTGTGGAGCATGGTTTTAACTACTCCCTTCGATTCGGTTTACAAGGCACGTACGTACATTGAGAAAAACTTTGATCATTAATTTAGTTAACGAAATATGAATTATATGTCACAAAAATTATATCCTTAGAAACTTCTCTTGAATATGAATCCAACGGTATAACTTTTGTGACATATATCTCATATTTTATTGATAAAATACATAGTTAAAGTTTTTTTAAACGACATACACATCTTATAAACTGAACCAAAGGGAGTAGTCTAACTTCTTTTTGTTTGCACGTGTGGCGCATTAAGGACTCTTCCATCGGCTCCCCTTCCTCTGCTTCGTGCATAGTTTTATATACACTCGTGAATTTTCTAGTCCAAGCTAAGTATCACACACGTTGGCAAATAAATAAAGGGGAGTACAAAATGGCTGTGATCATTGTACGACTTGGAGTAATTTTTATGTTTGGTCGACCTAGCATGCAAAATGTGGTATAGCTTGGTTGGTTGTCGGTTAAGCCACGTCTAAGCACGTCCTTTACAGAAAAAGGTAAACGGCACAGGCTGGTAAAAGTGGCCGTATGCATCATATCGCCTTTGAAAACGTCGTAATCTTTGTATGCCACACACGCAAGTAGCCTTTTGTTTACGTGCAGCAGTAGGTTGTACATATTTACTGGTATGATCAGTTCACATTTCGCCATCTCGAAACGCTGCGATCTCAATTCCGCAAAGCCTTCTTCTTCTTTCGCTCCATGCGTGCGTGCTGTTTGGTACTATTGCCTGACGATGGATGCGACCTGGACAACCCTGGACGAACAGTATAGTAACGTTGTTGATTAATCACCTACGCGTGTGCTTTGTTCGCGAATACTTACGACTGATCAGCCTACCTAGCTCATATAACAAATGGCACTATGGCAGCCCAATAACTCATACTACCTGCTCTTTGAGTCTAGAAGAAATCAATTCACGGCGTCCTCGCAAATGGGAATCTGGGATGGTCTCCATCGCAAAGATGTGCGAAGAAGAACACCAGCACATCTATCCTAGTCCTACTACAGTTTGCATCGATCGATCAGCCGCTGATTAATTGCATCATCGAGGTTGATTAGATCTCCCCAAGCATTGGGAAATCCTTTTAATTTCAGCATTTGATAGACAAAAGGCCATTTAATTTTGCCGTATGCTTTTTCAAAGTCCACTTTAAATAACATAGCATATTGCTTTTTAAAGTGGATTGAGTTTAGAGCCTCATGCAAGATTAGCACGCCTTCCATTATATAGCGACTTTTGACAAAAGCAGTCTGGACTGGAGAGATTACAGATCCAACCACCTCAGCCAGTCTATTCATTAGGATTTTGGTAAAAATCTTGAAACTAATATTCAAAAGGCCTAAATTTCTGAATATGTTTTGCTTTCTTCGACTTCGGCACCAAGGTAATTATCCCATAATTCAATCTACCAATGTTAAGGTGCCCTTTATGAAAATCATCCAGCATTGCTTTGAGATCCCACTTAATTAACTCCTAGAAATGCTGATAAAATTCAGCAGTAAATCCATCGGGTCCAGAAGCTTTATTATGCTCCATCTCAAACACAACTTTTTTATAAAAAAAAATCCATAGAAAAAGGCTTCTTCAAAAAAACAGCCTCTTCGGCACTAATATTTTTAGCATTTTTCACATGCAATCTTATATTAGAATCACCAGGTCTACCAAAAAGGTTTTTATAATAGTTAGTAAGAAATTTTTTCAGATTTTCCTCTCCCTCAGTCACACCTTCTTCCTGCTCCAAAGAAATGATTTTGTTTTTTTCTATGCCTGCCATTGGCTTTGGCATTAAAATACGTAGTATTCATGTCACGCTGTCTGATTTCAGTATCTTTACATCTTTGCTTCCATTTTAATACTTCCTGAAGCAATAATCTATTTAATTGCTCCCTCAACTCTTTTTGCTCTGGTCTCATCTCTGCGGTCAAACCAAAAATTTCACAATGTAACTAATTGAATCAAAGGTAACTGGTTTTCCAGTTGCGTTTCGGCACTGCAAGAGCGATGGATGCAGGGGAAGGGAAGCCTTGAATTTAACCAACAAAGCAGCTCCCGTGTGGTTCAGAAACCAGTTATTGACTTGGTTAACGGTGGCAGGGTCATGTCGAGAGAGCCTTAGCGAGTAAGATAAAAGGAGGAGGTAAGCTGGGCGAAGCATGCAGCGTGCCGTCGCCGACAGATAAAAGCTGCGTCAAACAAACCTAGTGACTGGAACCTGGTGTCGACTGTCAAGAACACGCTGGAGGAACAGTAGCTGCTATGAACCGGTGGCGTCCGTGACTGTGAATTCCAGAAGGATGAATGAATCGCTTTGTTGTCGCAGTCGCCGTCGAGCCGGACACATTCTACGAGTAGAGCCTTTAGAATTTCGCTGTGGCTATTGAAATTGAACTTCCGAGACGATGGCTAAGCCGGATGCAAGAAGACGTCCACGTCGATCCAAAGAATATGCAAATAACCAAAGGGGAATAATAATAAAAAGTGCAGGATTAGAAGAGGGTATGTAGTACTAAACAGACGCGGCATAACGCGCGAGCGGCAAATAAACCGCCAGTTTGGCGCGGGCGCCCGCGCGAACCCCAGCAGACGCGGGGAAAAGACGTGCGCGGTAAAACTTTGCCGCGCCCGCGGTTTCACGCTATCCCGCGCGGGAGATTTGACGCGTCATCTGCCGCGCTCGCTATAAAGGTGACACGCGCGAACGCGCCAACTGACTGAATACTCCACGCGCATGTTCGTCTCTGCGGCGCTCCGCTTCTCTCCCCGCCGCTTTCTCTCTCCCGCCGACGCTCCGCCTCCGCGCCTCCTCCTCCGCGCCGACGATGCCTCCGCACCGCCGCCCCTCCTCCGGCTACCACGGCGTTCGGGCGCGACCGAGCGGGCGGTTCGACGCGGAAATCCGCTCCGGCGACGAGCGGATCCGCCTCGGCACATTCGATACGGCGCACGAGGCGGCGCGGGCGTACGATGCCGTCGCCTGGCGACTCGGCCGCTCCCGGCGGACGATGAACTTCCACGACGTCTTCACGCGGGAGCAGGCGGAGATGCTTGCGCCGCCGCCGCCGGTCATCACGCGCGAGCAGCAGCGCCGACAACGGGAGTTAGAGCAGCGCCTCCTCATCGCCGAGCGCGACGAGGCGATGCGCCTCGAGTGGACGCGCCGCTGCCCCGAAGACGTCGCCGCCACCGAAGCATTCTACGCGCAAAAGGGGGAGGAGAAGGCGGCGGTCAAAGCGAAGAAGAAGGCGAGCCGCGAGAAGCGCAGCGCCGAGTCCGCCGCGAGGAAGGCAGCGAGGGCCGAGAAGGCGGCGAGGAAGGAGGAGGAAAGAAGAAGAACGGCGCGGGGCCGTCCACCATCGTTCTGTCCTCCTCCTCCTTCGAGTGGACGACGACGCCGGTGTCGGAGACGACTCCGAGCACCCACTCGTCGGACTTCGACTGGGAGTCGGACGAGTAGCTTTTAGTTTAGATGTGTATTTTCGTCCGCTTTATCGTTGAACTTTTAAATATATTCGTATTTTCGATCAAATTTTTATTATTTGTTTGATTAATTTTGAAAAAAATGGTCGAATTTAGTAATTTGCGCCCCGCGCTGTGCAAAATAGAGTCTCCGGCGAAGGTGTTTTTTTTTCCGCACCAACGCGTGTTGTAAAAGGAGAAAAATTCAGTATCACGCGCGCCAGCGGTTTACGGCCAGCGGTTTACAGGGCACTGAAATGGAGGTTTAGCGCGCCGGATAGATGCTCTAACACGGAGGTTTAGTGAGGCGACTCCGGGATCGAGAAGAAGACTCGATGGGTCTGGCGGCAACTGCGCGAAGCAGCTGACCGTTTCTGGTCACCGGCTGATGGTCAGGGCCGTGTTCTCTTTTGGCGCACGTTGGACTCGCTTTCGCTGCAGATCTCGTGGTGACTGTAGAGAAGTCGTCGTACATCGACTTTGCCTCTTATTTGGCGGTCCATCAGGCAGCCGTTGCTAAGTAGCCAAATTGCTCTAAGAGCATCCCTAGCCGTTGGGCTTTTCCGGCGCTATTTAGCGCCGAATGGATGCATTTTTTTTATCTGGGGAGGTCCATTTTCCCAGGGGCGCTCATGGTCATCTGCAGTGGTCAAGGACAAAAATAAATTGAGATAGGGCCAACTTTTAAGAATGCAAATGGTAAAATAGTCCTAAAACAATAATGATGCATATGGTTCAAACACAATCACTAAATACAATAAAATAGAAACATATTTTATTATAAATAGAACTTAAAAAACATACCAATAATGCCTACTCAATGGCTAAGCTTTACCTCTTTTTAAAAAATATAATGTAACTTAAGACGTCTGATTATCTCTGATTTGATACATAACTTGGTCTTGATTATCTTTGTTGCGGAAAATTCCTTTCAATTGTTAATGCCTGCCGCCATGTGTAAAACCAATGTCATCTTAATGGAGTGATAATACGGTCGAAGAAAATATGCCCTGCCTTTTAAATATCTAAAAATCTTAAAAGTCTCCAATTTCGCGAGTATAAATAATGAATAACTAGAACTTATCTTGTACATACTGAGGTCCAATCAATAATAAATCTCTGTTATCAAGCAATGTTATTCATATTGGACATAGAATATGAGTCTATGTTTTTGATTTGCAGTCGATTTTGCGCAGTGTTCACTGAAACAACCATAACTTTCTCATACGGTGTCTGTTTTCGAGGTATGACCACTCAAAATTTTCAGAAAAAAACACGCGCATCTAAATGTATTCACCAAAAATCAAGGTAGGGTGGCTGCCCTACCTTGCCCTACTGGGAGCTTCGCCCCTGGTCGTCTGCTGACGCTCACCCACCGCGTGCATAGCGATGGTGCAGTCGCCGGGAAGGGGAACCGTCGGAGTGGCCTCGACGCATTGAACCGCTGTAATGGTCCGCGAAGTGGTCTGGGGAGCCCAAACACCTCGTCGGGAACGGTCGAAGACTCGAAGTGGCGTCGACGCGAGGACCCGCCCCCGTAATGGAGCACGAACTCCGCGGAAGAGCAACCACCGCTCTCTTCGTCGATAGACTTACATATACAGTTTCCGACGGCCGACGCCATTCATCTCTTCTCTCCTCACCATCCTCTGTCACCATGAGTGATCTCTCTTTGCCATCGGACACCGACAACGAGGGGAAATCGCCTGGATGGCGCCATTGGTCGGACCGAGTTGCATCGTCCAGCAGCGACGATTCCCCTCCGCCGGTCAGCGAGGAGGAATGGGATGACGATGAGGAGGAGGACGAAGAGGCCGAGGTGCAGGCCGAGGAAGAGGCTGGAGAGGAGGAGGAGGAAGAAGAGGCTGAGGATGCGGCAGCCCGGGCGAACGCGAAGGCGAAGGCGAAGGCGCAGCCGGCGAGCACCTTCGACGACGAGGAGGACTCAAACTTCCTCCGACACGTCCAAGGACACCAGCTCTTCGGAGGAGGTGACGAGCCCAAAGCGTCACCGCTAGGACGATGAGGCGGAGCCATCTAGGAAGAAGAAGTAGTTTAAGTTTGTTTTAAAGTTTTTATATGTAATTTTTATGTTTATTCAAAGTTTTATATGTAATTTGTCTATGTTGCACCACTTAGTTTGTTCAAAGATTTCGTTCGACGAGGGTATTGCCGTAGAATTACAAATTTCCCCCCAAACGCACGCGTGTATATCGGGAAGACGAGGATATTGCCGTAGAACTCAGGCCTTTATCGCCGACAGGTCGGGGCCACCAGACGGTTCCCGCGCTTTTCTCTCGTCCGGAGTCCCCGAGCACTCCCCGGGGACCCGGGGATGTCCTGGGTTAGCCGGACGGATGAAAGGCCTAATCCGGAGGGAAAAGAGGAGTCGGGGGCGCGACTGGACCATTTTCGTCCATCCGGATAAAAAAAAGGCATCCTGGGGCCTTCTCGGGGAGACGGCTGGAGATGCTCTAAGGGCATGTGCAATGGTTGACAATACGTCTTATTTTAACATGCCAAGTAATCTAGATATAATAATAAAATATGATATACGATGGCTATTTTTTAGCCTTATCTCTATTAAGCAGATATCCTAAATTTGTGGTGAGAAAATTTGTGCTATGAGATTATCTCTCAATTAAGAAAAGATATACCTTTTTTACTTTTTTTTTCTATATCTCAACGTATTTTATGTGGCAGCGACGCAGCGCTAAGATATCACCGTTGTACATGCTCTAGTTAGACAGCCTTCCACGCAGTGGACAAGCCGACTGTCGCTCTTCGCCCTGATGCACCACGCGTCGATCTTTTTTTTTAAAAAAAAATGCGAGCATCACCTTCCTTTTTTTTTTTGCTAGTGGAGGCCCAAATAAGGCCGGTGTCTAAAAAGAGGCCTGCGCCAGCGGAAGAGATGCTGTTAAACCGTTCAGTTGGGCCTCTGGAAAGTGCAAACTCAAACCCTTTTCGTCCTTTCCTGGAAAGTGGAAACCCAAACCCTGCTCCTCTTGCTTCTGCTACTGCGGCTTGTCATCCGCGCCGTGGTGAGTATTTCATCCTACTCCTTCCATTCAAATAGCCATACTAGTCCGTACTAGTTCTCAATCTCACTACACATTGCTATTCATACACTACTAGTGTAGTATCAAGGGGAGATGCTTGTGTACTTGTCTCTCTGGGCTATCAGGTTGCTCTGCAAGAATTACACTACATTTACATTGCGTGTGACACTGATATTGCAGATTAATCTGCAGCAGGATGAAAGTAACTCTAACGTGACCCATATGCTTCTTTACATCTAACTGCTTGCTCTGAATACAGTTTGGCACTCTGTTTACAAATTATGATGCTTACTCTCCACTTCGCGTGTACAGTTCTCAAGGGATTGCTTCTTTGTCTCTTGAGGCTACCGGATTGCTCTGCAAGAATTACTATTTACATTGCGTGTGACACTGACGTAGTAGATTAATCTGCAGTGGGATGTAAGTAACTCAAACGTGACCCATATGCTTCTTTACATTTAATTGCTTGCTCTAAAATCAGTTTAGCAATCAATTTACAATGCTTTACCATCCGCTTAGCCATCTAAAAGTAAAACAGTGCTCAAGTGAACCGTGCTCCTAACTTGTACATTCAGTTCACAAGATATTTGGGCATGTCCGGGATGGAGCTAGAGCGTTGGGCCGAGACCAACTGACGCCAACACCTCTGGCCGAAAACCTCTGCACACGCTAGCCCGCAGCAAAATAACGCCAGTAGAAAAGAGCAGATCGAACCACGGCCGCCGACAAATGATGCAACGTGCAAAGCACAACCCGGGCTCTTTCCTAGGCCCAACGAGGCACAGCACCAACAAGCAAGGAAAATGCAACCATGGATTGATAGATCATTTTTCATCTGAGGTGATAACTTGCAAAAACCATGTTCACGCTGCTCCTGTGACCCTGTTCAGAAATCAGATCCTTCATAGCGTAGGTAGATCATATTTCATCTGATGTGATAGCTCGCAAATTGCTTCGTAAGCTCCTACCAATGCAGTTTTAATTAGTGGGCACGGCTGCTCTCCTAAAGAGTGCAGGGCTCGCTGCAAGAGAGCCGAACCCGTAATTAGTGGGGCAAATAGATGGATAGATTTCGGAAAACTGACAAAGTGAAGTAAAGGATCAATGTAGTAGGGAAATACGAAACTAACTGGTTGAACAATATACGTTTTGCTTAATTGGTTTGTACCTTCACACATAATAGTATTTCACTGAGAGTTTCCTTCACCTCGAGTGTGGGCTTGTTGGGGTTCATGTTGAGCGATTTTTGAATTGCACTGGACACAGCATTATGCTCCGCCTGGTCCTGGCTCGTGGTTCGTACACAGACATACTCAAGCGAAGAGAGGTTCTCCAGGCCCAGGTCACCGTCTTGACGCATGATGTCACGCACGCTGAAACATAACTCTAGGGTTCGGAGCTGTTGCATGGCTCCTTGTGTAAACAGCAATTCCATACCGTCAGTTCTACCCCCAATACTGAGCTTTGTTAGACAGCGAAATGGATAACCATTGTCAATGATCAATCTTCTGTCTCTGCCTTTTGTGGGGTCGTTCACCCATATGTCGAGGTCACTGAGCGACGGCATGCTCCCAAGAACTTGAAGGTCCTCCTCTCCCAAGGTTTCCACTGCGATGCGTAGGAAGGAAAGGGAGGATAGTGAGGGAATCAATCTTGGTACTGCACAGATGATACCTTTGGGCATGTCAAGTAACACCAGTTGTGTTAGTCGCACAAAGGTTGATGGCAGCTCTTCTTTCAGCTCTGTGTCACTCATATCCAGCACCTCCAAAAATCGTAGATTCCCAATCTCCCTTGGGATCTTCTTGACAGATGTCTCATGTAGGCACAAATACCTCAAATGGAACAAATTGCAAATATCCTTTAAATGATCATCATCCACCTCACGGCAACCACTAAAATCCAATGCACGCAGGACAAGAAAACCTGAAATTGTTGGCAACAAGCTGAAAGCTGAATTTGCCACAGTAAGTGACCTCACATGGGACAAGCTCTCAGTTGGCAGCTGAATGACCTCTTTATTGCTTGTTTGGAGGGATAGTCGACGGAATTTACTCGGCACAGAAACGATCTGCTGATCACCTAATCTTGTTAGGAAGTTTTCTTCATTTGACAAGGAAGTGATGAGGTCACGCACCATATCATGTACACGACAAGATGTCACTGTTTTATTACTGTCACTGTATGCCGGTTGGAGCAAACTTCTATTGATCAGCTCATCCAAGTAATCTTCTCCTACTTTGTACAGATTCTTCCCATGTTCCTTTTTAACAAAACCTTCACCCACCCATTTCCATACCAGTGTGGTGGTTTTAATCTGATAATCCTCTGGATACAGACTTAGATACAATAAACAAGTCTTCAGATGTTGTGGTAAATCGTAGTAACTGACTGATAATATTCTCATCATATTCTTCAAATCATCAAGACTATTTTGTAACCCTGAACCCATAGACCGGTACACCATTGACCAATACTCGTATGCATTTGCATTCCCCTCTTTACTTGCCAGTAAGCTGGCAATTGTAATGATAGCTAATGGTATTCCACCACATTTCTTTAAAATGCTCGTGGCAATTTGGGCCAATTTTATAGGGATGCTTTCCTCCTCGCTGCCAAATATTCTTTGGTTGAATAACTTTCTTGATTCAACAATAGAAAGAGATTCTAGCTGATAAACATGACCAGCTTCTTTGGCTATATCAAGATTGCGAGTTGTGGCAAGAACCCTACTTCCATATTCATTCTCAATCAGAGCATGTTTAATGATCTTCCATACAGTTTTATCCCACATGTCATCAATGATTATGAGGTACCTAACAAACAACACCAAAATACAACATGTTAGTAAAGTTGTGTGTGCCGCAGATAGTTGGCTCCCAAGCTCATGTGAGTCCTTAAAGAAAAGACATTCACAAGTGCATTGAGAAACTCAAAAATATTAAAAAAGCAACCATACATGTTATATTGTCATTACAATATGGTCAATTTGCAGCTATTTTGCAGAATACCAAATTGTGTGCCTCATGCATTAAAGGACAGGGATAAAGAGTGGGCATCAGGAGATGTTATGAGAACAACCAATTCCAGAAAGCCTCTAATCTTGTGTATCCCGTGATGTGTCCAGCTCATGTCCAAACAGTAATCGCTATATTAGCGGCGAATCTCAAAGACCTAGTACATTGATTCAGGAGGCGTAGGTACTGCTGTGCCAATAAACAGCGTTCAGAAAAGGATACTCCTATATCATACAGCAGTCTCTCAAATAACTGCACAACATTCTATCGGTCTCATAAAGAAACCAAAGTAATATGTTGAAGTTGAAACCTTTCATACTCAAGCATGAAGCATTAAATATGAAGTAATTATTTAGAGACATTTAGCTCCGAAATTTAGTTTGCTGCACTTTCTGTTTGCTTACTCTTCTGTTCTTATATTTTATTTCTAAACTTACATAAATTTGAGCTTGGTTTTCAGGAATCTCCATGTTTGTCTTTGACACGCTACTACTTAATGCTAGGAAATAATCTGATAGAAGAATTACTATTAAAATTGTTCAACCTCAAAATAAAACTATTAAAATTGCTCCATTGCATTATCTTGAAATATTTTTATTAGATCCCGGTGACAGATGTATGTGACCTCTTCCCTCTTATGTGTTAATAATAGGAATATCAACCATCAGATGATCACGATAAATTGCCAGAAATGATTAGGAGTGTTATGACCGGTATCAGATACGTGAGGAGGGGGCCCAACCGTGGGCCCAACTAGGGGATTAGCCCATTAATCTTTATCAGTTTAGCTCTTTACTAGTTAAATGCCTGTGCGTTGCATCAGAATAAAAATATAAAAAATACAGGGATAAAAATAAAATAACTTTAAATAGTAGTTTAAATATATTTTATCGTATAAAGATGTCATCTCAATTCCTGTCGTAAAGTAACATTATTGACTAACAATGAATTATCCTCCTCGAAACATGTTTTGTCCCCGCTATATAAATAAAATCACCCACAGTCAATCTAACACAAGGTGATAAGAAGAACCTCTTACAAAACAGATCAAAGAGAAACAAAAAAGAACCAAGAAGAACCAAGAAGAACCAAGATTTTCCACCGAAGCCATCTAAACAAGACCAAGGAGGATCAGAGCTCCACAACAACGCCTCCAATAGGGTAACGCCGCCTACACCGTCATTGTTGAGACCGCAAGGTCAAGGGTTTTCACCTGAAGCCATAGTGTGACTAAGATAGCAGTAGCGCCCCAAGAGGGTTAAGATAGCCACATGTGTCACGCTGTTATCGCTTGAAAAAATCTTCGCACACACTCGATATCTCGACTCCCATGGTAACTTCGAGCCCGAAAACCATAACACGATCTGTGAGGAGTCAGTACGCCACGCCGATAACTATAGGAATTCCCGCCGTCTAGTCCTCGCCATCGAAACAGCCAAAGGGAAAACCAATCACCACCACCACGTCGCTCGCCGTAGAGATACACATGCAGTCCACCTTCCACGGCTATCACCCCGGCTTCCATCGAATTATAAAAAGATCACGTGGTTTATTATACCAAGCCAAGTTACATGCTCTCTCCATACCATTTTAATTACGTATTTCAAGGAAAAAATTGACTATAAATTAGTCAAAAAAATAAGATATATGCCACAAAAATTATACCATTGAATTCATATTCAAAAAAAAGTTTTCAATAGTATGATTTTTATAATACATATCTTATATTTTGTTGATCAAATTAGTAGTGAAACTTCTTTCTCAAAATATTTAGTTGCCCTGTAAACCGGTATAGGTATGGAGGTAGTACATTAGTGCAAAGGCAAAGACCGGTGGTATCAGTCCGCACGAGCAAGGCAAATGTACCAATTACACATTGACTGGTCAAAATCATCTAAACTTCTCAATTCCCGCTGCCAAAATTAGATTGAAGAGACATGGACTTAGTACAGGAGAGCGGCAGGACTCAATCGACGGCAAGCTTTCTCGGCGAGTCGACTGCATCCCGGCAAGCCGCAGGGTCGGCGTTCGCTGCATCCACGGCAAAACAAAACGGCCGCGACCTCCTCGTCCGGCTGCGCCTCCACGAGCGCGTTCAGCGCCTCCATCCTTTCCCTTCACCGTCCTTCTCCATCGAGGGCAGCGCGCCGGTAGTCGCTTCAAGCCCTCCCCCGGCTGTTCCGACTCCGCGGACGACATGTGACCCTAATTTTTTTTTTGGTAAAACAGGCCGCCTTTTTATTACTCAATCAAATTCATATGAATACAAACTTCATCTGGTGTATGGAACAACCAAACGTGGCAACCAACATCATGGTAGGCAGAAGCACGACCAGACCATGTGACTCCATGTTCGACGTCCTCCGCTCATGCACAAAAGCAATCGACGCGAAGTCTTGACGCGTGGCTTTTATTTCTTGAATCACACTACTGAATCTGCCCAGATAGATCCCGTTTTGGGCCTAAGACGGATTCTGTTCTATAATGGGTCTAATCGTGGATGGGCCACAGATGGATTTTGTTTTTTCTGGACCTGAGCCGGAAACAATCGATCGCGCACAGCGCCGGAAACAATCGATAAAATCGGTCCTAACACAGCTACGTACTACGTACCACGGTCGCTTAGCCGTTTAATAGTATAAAGATATACTAGTTGTAAACGAGACAAACGGCAAGCAATAATAATTATCATTATTGCCGACTCCCCGAGGAGTCGGTTTCCCTAACCCTAGCTGCCGCCTCTCCTCCTCGCTCGCGCACAACGGCGCCCGCTCGCCGGCGTCCGCCACCTCGACCGCACACCGCCCCTCCTTCCCCTACAGTCTACGCCCTAGGGCCGGTAGAGCAGTTGGTTCTACCAATTTGGTATCAGCTAGCTCGGCTGCGATCATGTCATCGTCCCCCACCACCACCACGTCGCCGCCCGCTCCCTCGGTCGTCGACAACGCCGCGCCGGCGGCCGTCATCTACACACCCGAGCACATGAGCGGGGTCATCAATGACCTCATCACTGCGGTCCAAGGCATCCGGCTCTTCTTGATCGGCACCCAGGGGCCCCCAACGCCGCCGCAACCGCCCGTCTTCTCTGTGCGGCGCCCGCGCCATGGTTTCCGCCCTTCACGGGCGTCCAGCTGCAGCCCCACCAGCATCGGCCCACCCCTGAACACAGTGGCCGCCGTCCTCACCCGCCGGTCCGAGTCCCGCCACGACGGGGGGCGTCCCCATCCACCAAATTCGTTTCCCCCCGTCGTCGTCTCCGCTGCCAGCGTGGCTCGCGGCATCATCGCCCCAGCCGGTCTACACCACCGTCGGCGACCCGCCGAGTCCCACCCTCCCGGGCACCGCCCCCGCGGGTTATGCGCGCCCCAGCGCGCTCGGCCACGGCGGCGTTGCACCGCCACCACCCCGCTACACCAAGGTCGACTTCGCCACCTTCGATGGGTCGGCGGACCCCTGAACTAGCTCAACCAGTGCGAGCAATTCTTCCGCGGGCGTCGGATCACACCTGGCTCGTCTCCTACCACCTCCGGGGCGCCGCCCAGACATGGTACTACTCCCTCGAGTAAGATGAGGGCGGCATGCCTCCTTGGGACCGCTTTCGGGAGCTATGCCTCCTTTGCTTTGGGCCGCCAATCCGCGGGAGCCGCCTCGCGGAGCTTGGGCGCCTCCCCTTCACGTCCACGGTGCAGGACTTCGTCGATCGCTCTCAAGCACTCGCCTGCCATGCCCCGGGTGTCACAGGGAAACAGCGCGCGGAGCTCTTCGTCGGCGGCCTCCCGGATCACATACGGGTGGACTTGGAACTCCAGGCACCCCACGACCTGCAGACGGCGATGCACTACGCTCGGGCCTATGAGCGTCGTGCCCAGGCGCTGCCGCCGCCTCCCCCAAGTCGCGGGGCCAGACCCCCCGTTCGCCCCTCGCCGACCGCCGCGCCGACCACGCAGCCATCACCGACTGCTCCAGCAGCGATGTCACGTACCTTTCAGCGCCTCACACCGGCGTAGCAATTGGAGCGTTGTCGCCTCGGCCTATGCTTCAACTGCGATGAGCCCTACGCCCCAGGTCACGTCTGCCCGCGTCTCTTCTACTTGGAGACGGTAGACGAAGGCGACGCGGACACGGTCGCCGACACATCGACGGAGACCACTCTCGACTCCGCGCCGGCCACGGCGTGCGTGGTCTCGTTCCATGCGTTGGTAGGAAACCGCAACGAGCAGACGATGCTCATGCCGGTGATGATACACGGCGAGCAGCTGGTGGCCTTACTCGACACCGGCTCCACGCATAACTTTTTGCCGGAGACCACCATGCGTCGCTTGGGCCTCCAGCCAATGGGCGACGATCATCTTCACGTCACCGTGGCCAACGGCGACCGTCTTCGCTGCCACGGCGTGGCGCAGCACGTGCCGCTCTCCATCGGCGGCGAGCACTTCACCATCACATGCGCCGGCATCGACTTGGGCTGCTTCGACTTCATCCTCGGCATGGACTTCTTACGGACCCTCGGGCCCATACTGTGGGACTTCGCCGCCTTGACGATGACCTTCTGGCGCCAGAGCCGCAGCGTCCATTGGACGGGCATTGGGGGCGCCGCTCCGGCACAGCAGCTCCAGCTCACCACGGCCGACCTCGACTCCGAGCACCCCCTGTTGGCCCACCTACTGCAGCAGCACGGCGACCTCTTCGACGAGCCGCAAGGCCTCCCGCCTGCCCGGGTGTACGATCATCGTACTCACCTCGCCCCGGACACGGCACCGGTGGCCGTGCGGCCTTACCGCTACCCCCAGTTGCAGAAGGACGAGCTCGAGCGCCAGTGCGCACTCATCCTCGCTGCGGGCATCATCCGGATCTCCACGTCACCGTTTTCGGCGCCGGTGCTGCTCGTCCGCAAGGCGGATGGCACATGGCGTTTCTGCATGGACTACCGCGCCCTTAACACGCTCACGCTAAAGGACAAGTTCCCGATTCCGGTGATCGACGAGCTCTTCGACGAGCTCCATGGGGCGTGCTTCTTCACCAAGCTCGACTTACAGTCGGGCTACCACCAGGTGCACATGCACCCGGACAACATCGCCAAGACGGCGTTCCGAACCCATCATGGCCACTTCGAGTTCGTAGTGATGCCCTTTGGCCTCACCAACGCGCCGACGACATTCCAGGCCCTGATGAACGATGTCCTCCGCCCCTATTTACGTCGGTCTGTGCTCGTTTTCTTTGATGATATTTTGATCTACAACACCTCGTGGGCGGAGCACCTACAGCACGTCGACATCGTCTTCAACAAGCTTCAAGCGCATCATCTTCACCTTATCATCTTCACCTTAAGCGCTCAAAGTGCTCGTTCGGCCACGTCATCTCCGCTGAGGGGGTGGCCATGGACGCCGACAAGGTGGCGGCCGCCTCCTCGTTCGCCGCGCGCTCTCCGCGGCTTCCTGGGTCTCGCCAGGTACTACCGGAAGTTCATCCGGGACTTCGGCATCATCGCGACACCTCTCACGCGGCTCTTGCACCGCAACGCCTTCGCCTGGGATAACGAGGCCACCGCCGCGTTCGAGGCCCTGAAGGCGGCCCTCACAACGGGCCATGTCCTCCAGATGTCGGACTTCGCACGGCCGTTCATCGTCGACTACGACGCCTCCGGAGTGGGGTTCGGTGCCGTGCTCCACCAGGGCGACGGGCCGCTTGCCTACTTCAGCAGGCCCTTCGCCGGGCGCCATCTCAAGCTCACGGCGTACGAGCAGGAGCTCATCGGCTTGGTGCAGGCCGTGCGCCATTGGCGTCCCTACCTTTGGGGGTGCTCATTCCAGATTCGCACGGACCACTACAGCCTCAAGTACTTGCTGGATCAGAGGCTCTCGACCGTGCCGCAACATTAGTGGATCAGCAAGCTGTTCGGCTTGGGCGCCTCAACACCGTCGCCGACGCTCTCTCTCGCCGCGACGCTACCGACGAGGACAGCGCACCCGAGGGGACGACGTTGTGCATCCGTTCGGGCCCCTCCTTCGCCCTCTTCGACACCATCCGCCAGGGTACTGCGGCGGCGCCCGACGCCCACCTAGTGCGGCAGCAGTTGGAGGCGCCATGGCGCCTGGCTGAGGGGCTCCTTTTGCATGGGCGTCGTATCTTCGTGCCCGACCACGGCGATCTTCGGCACCAGGTGCTCCTGCTGGCTCATTCGTCCGGCCATGAGGGTATCCAAAAGACCCTCCACCGTCTCCGCGCCGACTTCTACATCCCCGACGATCGGGCCTTGGTCCGGGACTGAGTGCGCTCTTGCGAGATATGCCAACGCAACAAGACGGAGACGCTGCGACCGGCGGGGATGTTACAGCCGCTGGAGGTGCCCTCCCAGGTCTGGGCCGACATCTCCATGGACTTCATCGAGGGCCTCCCCAAGGTGGGCGGCAAGTCCGTCATCCTCATGGTGGTCGACCGCTTCTCCAAGTACGCACACTTCATCGCGCTCGGCCACCCGTACACCGCCGCGTCCGTTGCTCGTGCCTTCTTCGATGGCATCGTCCGCCTCCACGGATTTCCCGCGTCGATTGTCAGTGATCGGGAACCGATGTTCACGGGGCACGTTTGGCGTGACCTTTTCAAGATGGCGGGCGTCAAGCTCCGGTTCAGGACGGTGTTCCATCCTCAGACGGACGGTCTGTCCGAGGTGGTTAACAAAGTGATCGCCATGTACTTACGCTGTGTTACAGGTGATCGTCCTCGCGCATGGGTGGATTGGCTCGCTTGGGCGCAATATTGCTACAACACCTTCTACCATTCCGCCCTGCGTGCCAAGCCATTTGAGGTGGTCTACGGTCGACTACCACCACCCATCTTGCTGGCAGATCCGGCGATCGCTCGGACGGAGGCAGCAGGGGAGCTTCTCCGCAGCCGCGACGAGATACTTGCCGAGGTGCGGCAACGTCTCGTGCAGGCCCAGCAGATCGCCAAGCACTACTACGCCGGCCATCATCGCGAGTGGACTATGCGGTGGGAGACTGGGTGTGGCTGCGCCTTCTTCATTGATCCACCCAGTCCCTCGAACCACGTGCGAAGCGCAAGCTTGATCCTCGCTACGCTGGGCCCTTCGTCATCTTGGAGCGCATGGGAACACTTGCATATCGCCTTCAGCTGCCAGCGGGCTCTCGCATACATGATGTCTTTCATGTGGATCTACTGAAGCCATACCATGAGGAGCCGCCTGCAGCACCGCAGGCGTTACCACCGATCGCCGATGGCCGTCTCCTACCGAGCCCGGCGAAGGTGTTACGCGACCAGCTCCGTGGCGACATTTGGTACTTGCTGGTGCAGTGGGAAGGTCTTCCGGAGGAGGATGCCACTTGGGAGAAACGCGATGAGTTCAGCCTGCACTACCCCGACTACCAGCTCGAGGACGAGCTGTTTGCACAGGCGGGGAGAGATGTTATGACCGGTATCGGATACGTGAGGAGGGGGCCCAACCGTGCGCCCAACTAGGGGATTAGCCCATTAATCTTTAACAGTTTAGCTCTTTATATACTAGTTGTAAACGAGACAAACGGCAAGCAATAATAATTATCATTATTGCCGACTCCCCGAGGAGTCGGTTTCGCTAAGCCTAGCCGCCGCCTCTCCTCCTCGCTCGCACACAATGGCGCCCGCTCACCGGCGTCCGCCACCTCGACCGCACACCGCCCCCTCCTTCCCCTACAGTCTACGCCCTAGGGCCGGTAGAGCAGTTGGTTCTACCAAGGAGCGTCTTAACAAACTTCATAAAGTAATGCTAAAATATTCATAGGTCAAGAAAAACAAACCAAGCCAACTTATGGTACATAGGCAATACCTCTTGTTCTTAAGGAATTCACGTAGTTCCCTGATGAGTTGTTCCTGGTCCCAGTTGTCCTTCACAATGTTCATGTTCTTCTTATCAAGTTGATTGAGCAAGTTTTCAAATATCTTCTTCATGTTTGGAGTAAGCGAGACGGAAACAAAAGCGCAGCAATCAAACTGAGGCTTAAGCTTCTGATACACCACATTGGCAAGAGTTGTCTTCCCTAATCCTCCGAAACCAGCAATAGAGACCATCTTAAGTTGCTTCTCTGATAACTCGTCCCCGTCCTTCAGCATCTGCACTAGCACTTCGCTCTTCTCTTCGATACCAATAAGATCTACAGCATTGTCGTACAGAGCTGATAGGCGAAGGCTGTCAACGGTTGGACCAATAGGCTTGGAACCTATATTATCAATCTTGTACCTATCACGCCGCTCACTGATCTCCTTTATGCGGCTCTTGATGCCTTTGATATCGATGCCTATCTTGTGTTGGATCTTGCCCTTGGTCAGCAGGTTGAGGCTTCGATGGACATAGCCCATGAAACTATGAGGCTCATGGGTGTCGACACGCACCATATATCTGTCGATGCTGTCCTCAAGATCATAAGACAGATCTCTTACGGCCTTTGCCCAGAGCCTGACTTGGTTGTCCGGTGGCTGGTCGATGGGAGCCTCGGAGACCTTGAGGAGTGCGGCCTGCATGCTCTCCATCTCGGCATTGAGGAACATGATCTCGCCCCTGACGCCCTTTTGCAGCTTGTACTCCTTCGTCAGCAGGTCGCCGAGCTTGGGCAGGAGTGTGCCCATCGCCCCGGTGATGAGCTCGGCCATGCTGGTCGCGGTAGCTCTCAGTGGTCGGACTGCTGATAAGATAAAATTAGTCAGGATTCAGGAGGGTAGCAAAGTGAAAACCTTGACAAAAAAGATCCCTGATCTACCATTACCGGCACCTCAACTGATTATAGCACGCTAATCTAACAGGTGCCGGCTAACTCCGTTTCGCTGCGCACAGCGCGCGCGCTCGGTTTCATAACAAGCAGAATGAGGAGAAGGAAACCCACCTTCTCCGCGCCAGGTGCCGCGCGACGCTTCTCGGGACGGGACGACACTTCTCGGGTGGGCGGCGAGGGGGTTCGACCAGCGCCGTGAAGGATCACGGGACCCAGCTGGCGGCGGCTCAGGCGACGGCGGCGTGGGGGAGAGAGAGAAATGGGATCTGGAAGCTGGAGATGGGAGACGGGACGGGAAGGGGAAAGTTGCAGGCGGGGGCACTCGGCGGATTTGACTTTGCCCTTTGAGTCACTTACAAGTGAGACCAGGTGAAACCCTACTTGTAAGTGACTCAAAGTCATTGATTTTGTGGGCTGGCAAAGTCGCTGAAACTCAATCCGCACTCGACACTTAGACTGCTCATAGTGGGAGTAACTTAGGTTAACATCACACATTTCAATGTGTTTTGGTAACATGGCATAACAATAAATGAAAAAAAAAGAGGGAGGTGGTAACTAGCTATGTTACCATAACATCACACATCCCAAGATAAAATGAGTCTACAAATTAATAAATGAGATTTTGCATGATACCATCTCTAAGTTACTTTCCACTATGAAGGTAGTAACATGGACTAGTAACTTATGTATGACACCACCTTATGTTACTCCCCACTATGAGCAGCCTTAAACATGTTGTCAACAGGAGTCGTTGGCTGCTTTAATTGGATGGTGGAGACACTCGTCGATAAAAAGAGAACTTTACCAACCAATTTGAGGTGGTTGGAGCTTTTTTCATACTTTCATCAAACTTGTCTCATATTTGATAAAATTTAGATGTATCTAAACACTATCTAGTGTCTAGAACTCTAGATACATTTAAATTTGATAATTTTTACACAACTTTTGTGGGATGAAAAAATACCAATTACATCCTAATTTTGACAAATTTTAGATAACATTGGTGTGACGGATGGATTACTAAATTGGACTCAATTGGTAAGAAAAGGTGGGAGTATAAAATAGTAAGCACACCAGAACAGTTCCAAAACTTTTTTTAAGGGTACACCAAAGACATACCAAATCCTTATAAAAGGAAGCGGAAATTATAAAGGAAACCAACACACAACTGCGAACAGTTGTGGTGATACCCACCAACACACCCAAGCAACCCTAAACCTACTCTCGCGTCATCGGTGTACTCCCTCCAACTCTAGCCAACTCTCATAGCTTGAGCTCATCCTTGATTCTCTCCACGAGCTAGCGTGTGGTACATTGGTGTCACAAGTTATCGAAAACCCTCGCATTTTTTTGCTTCCAAATGGACCAAGCCGTGAGTATGATCAGCGTGTCGAAGCCCCTCCAATCCCTTGTTGCCACCAGGTATGTTGTTGTGTGTAACATCCCAAGTTTCAATAAAATGAACAAGAGAGAATTCAAGAATCCAAAATCAGGGTTAACAAAAACTTTTTTCCTCATATAGGTCTATGCATATAGATCACCTTATTAATTATTTTGAGTGTGCAATTGCCATGATGCTTGCTTATGTGTTCTCTCTCACTCTAAAACCCTAGCAATGATCACTTGATCAACCATAGCCAAATAAAAACAAAATATAAAAGAAATCCCAGAAATCCATTTCACTCTCACATAAGGCCTATGCCATTGTTGCAAATACCTAACCTAGACCACTTTGGCTTGCACCATTGGTTGTAGATGGTTACTAAACACTTATTAACACCTTTGGAATCAAGCCAACTCAATTCAAACCAAAATCAAACTCAATTTCCAATTCACATGCAATATGGTCACTTGTGCCATTTTCAGTCTGATGCTCACTTTGAGCCCCTGGTTCTCTTCTTTCCACTTCTAAACTTTGTCAAACCTTTTCACCTCATCCAAGACAACATCAAGCACTACAACTTTGCCCAAAACCACCACCCCAAATTCATCACCAATTTCAAATGGGAAGCAAGCAAAGTTGGAACTTTCTCACATAATCAAGATCATATGCAAAATGTGATTTTGCATACCAACTCCATTTTGACCACCACCACCACCAAAATGCTCCACTTAATATATGAATACAACCCACCAAAAAGAATTTCAAAATTCGAAAATAATTTTCTTTCGGGCATTTCCACAAACACTTGGCAGGCAGGGTATCAATTTGAGCCCATACCTCATTTTCAACTTGGACTTGGTCCAACTTTGACCTCTCTGCACCCTGGAGTCTCCCTCTCACCTCACCACATCAACCTCACCACTTGCACTGGCCAGGTTTGGATTAAATCACCTCAAACATGCCATGCCGTGGCATGGCATGGCCTCACCATGCCATCTCCTCACCTGGTCATCTCCAGCCTGAACCACCGTGTCCACTAGCCTCCTCACTCTCCTGGACACGCCCGTACCATCCCATGGTCAACACGCACGCACGCCGGAAACAGCGCGCCCAGTGGCCCGGGCAACGCCCATGCCGCGCCGAGCGCGCATGGCGAGCACCCTGGACGCGGAGCGTGACGACGCCCGCGTCCTCGCATCACCTCAGCCCTCACGCTCACCGATCGACGCCTCACCTCACCGTGACACGCTGGACACGTCGCCCGCGGGACGCCGCAGGTGACGAACGCGTCGACGCCCATCCGCCAGCGCCGCGAGCTCCCGTCAAGCTCACTCGCTGTAGTGCCTCGTTTTCCCCAAAATCAAGCGCGTCAGCACCGCATGGACGTCGCCAACACTCCGCGCCCATCACTTGGCTCTTCGCGGCCCTGGACCGACGGCGGCCATGGCGAACCTAGCCGGGCGCCGCGGCCACCTCCAGCCGCTATAAAAGGAGCACTCCGCGCCCCAAACTGAGCACGCCAATCTCTTCCCCACCTCACCAGAGTTCTCTTCGCCGCCTCAATTTCACCAGATAGCCACCACACCGCTGCAATTGCTAGCTCGTTGCCGCCGCCCGTAGCCGAAGCTCGCCGGAGAAGGAAGCCGCCCCAGGACGCGCCGCTGCTTCCAGGCGCCTCCCCATCATCGACAACGACGCGGCGCACCCTTCCGACGACCGTCGGAGCTCCGACGACGGCTCCCGCCCTGCGCCGCCGCGCTTGCCTCTCGCCGTCGACGACGACAACCTCCGCCGTTGGATCATCTGATCCACGCTCCTCACTTCCCCGTGGGTTCGGTGAGTAATACTCACGACGCGTGGCCCCCAGCGGTCAGGGGCCCGCTGCGCTGGACGCAGTGTGGGCCGGCCCAAGTTCGTTTCCGCGCAAGCCCACCTATTTGAATTCAAATTTGGAAATTAGATAAAATACACAATCTGAAGCAAACTTTGAAATTCATTTGTGACAAATCTACTCAGCCAAATTTTACAAACTTTATATTTCTGGAAACCTTATGAAATTATCTACACTTTGCCACTGGATAGAACCCTAGATCTTGTGTAGAATTAAAGTGGCAAAATAAACAAAGCAGGGACTTTTCTGCCTTGTAATAATTCTTAAAAATCAACCATAAATGCTTTTCAGTGAATTCCACCTCCAATAATTCACTTTTCACTTATACTAATTGTTTCTACAAGAATATGCTATGCTTACTTTGAATGATCATGGTTTAGTTGTTTTAAATGCCTTTATGGCTATTTTTCTAGTCAAAGATATTGTCCAAAACTATTAATAAATCTTATGTGGGATTTTCCCTCATTTAAATCTTGTCACCACAATTTCCAAATGAAGTGGAGACTCTGGTTATTTAGGTCCCATAGGAATTGTTGGTGATATTAAATCTTTGTTATGCTAGAATTAAATGGTATGAGGTGCTCACCTCATTTAAATCTTTTCTCCAAATGATAAGTGTGAAGAGGTTGACTTGGGTCAACCTAGGTCACATATTATGCATGAGAGAAATTAAATCTTAATAAGAGAATGAGAGGAAATTATTTCTCTGAATAATTCAAAGTAACCTTTAATATTAGTGTGAGAGGAAATTATTTTTCTTAATTAATAAGAAGAACCCATCCACCAACTTAATAGTAATATGTGATGCTAGTTTCAGTGTGTGAACCATGTTTGTGCATAGTTTAGTAGATTAGTTTGGTGTGATGAGTGTGTACCCCGTATTCGTATTTTAGACGCTAGTACCGAGGAGTACCAGGAGGAGGAGGTCTACTTCGGGAAGAAGAAGACCACTTTGACCAGTTTCCCAACCAAGGCAAGATAATACTCTTGCAAAGTGCAAAGCTCACCATGAGCAAGGCATTACCCCATTTTACTTTATGCTTATAACCCTATTTCCCAGTTTTACTTTACAAGCTTTATTTACTTTTGTTTTATCAAAGTACTTGTTGATTTACGATTTACTAGTTTAGTATGGAGTTAGTACAAGAGCATCAAACTTAGCCTAGAAGCAAAGCCAATACTTAGCACCCCTCACACATAGTGGCTAGTGCTAAATTTAAGATGACTACTCTAGATGGGAACATTGTGTTGATGAAATGATGATGGTGAAAACCTTGGAATGATTAGTCATTTCCATTGAAAGATTTTGAAGGTGAATATGACACTGAAGTTGACTTGGTGACTTTGGCTAAAAACTGATGATTGATTGGATGCGATACCTTTCCAATTTTTGAGTACCCCACAATACTGATTATGGGTAGGGCTTTGGAAATTTATGTATCTTAGTATGGGTTCCCTCTGAACACACATCATAGGGGTTATGCTTGAGGCTGCCTCCGTTGTTGAGAAATGATGTGAATTGAAGGTGAATTGTACGGCCAAGCCCTGTGCGGTTCCCGGGTTAACGGTTGGTTTTCACCGGAGGCCAAGCTCATGGGGAGAGGTGCCTATACTAGGGTGTGTAAGTGAAAGGTTAATGGTTGATGATCCGCGTACTGAGTTACGATTATTCGGGGTTTACCCTGACGGATGTAATCAAATGTTGTGGCACAAGTGTGCGACCTCTGCAGAGTGTAGAACTATTCGAATAGCCGCGTCCGCGGATATGGACAATTGGGAAGGCCATTCTGTTTCCGTCATCAGAATTTATGTAACTGGTGTTTTTGAACTTGAACTTGAAAGGTGACTTTGACTTTGAATCACAACTGAGTTGTGGGAATGACACTAATGTTCCCACTTGAGTTAGTTAGCACTTGAGGAGTTGTTTACAAAAGTGTTTATGAAATAAAATTTGGCTTTATGCAAATAAACTTAGAGCTTAGAACACTTTCTATAGTAATGTTAGTACTTACACTAGTACTAGATTGCGAGTACATAACGTACTCACGGCTTTGTCCCTGGCTATTCAAATGGCAGACTATGAAGCCTTTGTACGAGGAGGACGATCAGCAGGACGTCTACCACAACTAGGAGCTTCTAACGTCAAGCGTTGGCTGTGGACTAGAGAGTCCCTGTATCTTACGCTTCCGCTATGAACTGGTGTTTGTTCGTTGATCATTAGATCAACTATTTGTGTAATATGGATCATGTGATTCCAAGTTGTAAGACATTATGGTTTGTAATGAATGATGACTGTGATACTTAACTATTATGCCTCGCAACAACAATTTTCCTGGGATTGCGATGTATGACATAATAGGCATCCGGACTTAAAAATCGGGTGTTGACAAGTTGGTATCAGAGCCATTGTTTGACCTTAGGAGACCCTAGTTAGAAATGGACGTTGAAAAATTGAGTTTCAAAAAGAAATGAAGTACTTCTGAAAATTTTAATCTTTGTCTTCTCCTTGAGCTCTTTGGAAAAACAAGAAGTCATGCTCTTCCTTAGAAATATAACTAAAATTTTGCCACACTTGTTCACTTCTCTAACTTAATCCTTTACTTCACTTTCGGATGGAGCCCGTGAACACGAAGTTTTACCAGCTTGGGAATGGGGGCTTGATCTTGAGCACGACCTCAACGCCCTGTCCGACCACCTTGGTCCCGCACCGAGTTCCACGGATCGCGATCGCGAACCAGCCAGGAGGCGAGCTGCAGTGGATCATCACCGCGACTTGAGGGCAAGATGGAGCCTCCCACCCGAGAGGATCCTCTTCTC
Source organism: Lolium multiflorum (assembly GCA_030979885.1). NCBI lineage: Eukaryota > Viridiplantae > Streptophyta > Magnoliopsida > Poales > Poaceae > Lolium > Lolium multiflorum. The sequence goes on along the minus strand of CM061752.1, from coordinate 197,948,178 downwards.
CTTCATGGAGAGCAACGGCTGGACGGACTTGCTCGCGGACTTCAGGAGGACTCGCACGCTTGTGCGGGATGAGGGGAGGCACTCAACACCCTCGCTTTTCGCACCTTGCGAGCGTAACTGCTGGAGAGCCCATGGACATGACCTCTCACCGGAGCTGAAGCACCATGTAGAGCATCTCGACTTCATGTGCCACATCGGCAGATCTCGACCACTCCCGTGAGTACGCCCCCGACTCACGCCCGCATCATCGAGCAAGGTGACTGCATCAGGCTCGCCAAGGACCGCGGGACCCTCACAGCGCGCGAAGAAAGGATGCCTATCGACCGCCTCAGCAATCGCGCACTCAGCTGTCAAGGCCCAAGAAGAGCAGATGAAGAAGATGGAGGAAGATGGAGAAGACATGAGGGAGGTGAGCAACTTTGAGGAGGATGAGAACACCGAGGGGGAAGACTACGACTTCCTGGACGACGAGGATGATGACCACACCCCCATCGATGTTGATGAGGAGGAGTAGTTCACTTATGCACTATCGTAGGTGTGAGTTGTATCCCGCCCCATGTATCGTAGCTTGGAAAAGAAGGGTTCTTAAAACCCTTAGTGTGTTAGCTTGTAATGTGTGTTGTTTGCTATGAATGAATGTAGGTTTGTGTCATCATGAAAAGACTTCAAGTTTTAAACTTCTGAACTCAACCACAAAACAAGCCATAGAAATTTCCCTCTTCTCTCATAATCAATCTCAATACTCAGATGGCCCCTCCAACTCGCAACACGAACCAAGACGCTATGATGCAGATGTTGCAAGTTATGCTGGAAGATAGAGAAGCAGAAAGAGCTGAAAGCAAGCAACATTGCAGCACTTCAACAGCTTGTCAACAACAATCAAGGTCACCATGATCACCCGGGATCCAAGCTCAAGAACTTCCCGAATACCAACCCGCAGTTTTCAGCAGGAACCACTTGATGAGATGATTGGCTCCAAACTATGGAGAACAATCTAGAAGTAGCTGGAGTGGAAGAGAATGAGAAAGTGCTGTTTGCCACGCACTACTTAGCAGGACCAGCAAGAGCTTGGTGGACAAGCACCCGTGCCATGAACGCGGGACAGTTTATCACTTGGACTGATTTCAAGCTCAAGCTCAGATTAACCACAGCCCCAATACTGATTATGCCCGATGTCACCAAGCCATTTGATGTCTATTGTGATGCATCCAAGACTGGTCTTGGATGTGTGTTGATGCAAGAAGGCAAAGTGATATCTTACCTATCAAGGCAACCTGAAGCAACATGAGCAAATTATCCAACCCATGACTTGGAATTAGCAGCCGTAGTTTTAGCCCCGAAGGTTTGGCGTCATTACCTCATGGGTAATCGATGCGAGATATATTCGAGATCACAAGAGCCTGAAGTACATTTTCACCCGAAGGAGCTGAACATGAGACAGCAGATGGATGGATAGAATTAATCAAGGATTACGACATGGAAATTCACTACCACCCGGCAAGGCCAATGTGGTAGCGGATGCCTTGAGCAGACTGCCGTGTCGGTTAAACTCCATGATCGCAATAGAGCAACCAAGCCTGTACCAAGAGTTTGAACAATTCAGACTAGAGCTAGTGAGCGAAGGATTCCTCGCCGGCATTGAACTCCAACCCACCTTGATGATAAAAGAAGCCCAGAAGGAAATGCTAGCATTGACGGAATAAAGAGTCAGATAGCTGCAGGAAAGGCACCGATTCACCATAGACGAAGCCGGAGTTCTTGGTTAAGAACGTCTCTGCGTACCATCGGACTCGAACTAAAACAAATCATTCAGAAGCTCATGACACCCTTTATTCAATCCCCCGGAGGTACCAAGATGTACCAAGACCTGAAGGAACAATTCTGGTGGCACGGAATGAAGCGAGAGATAGGAAGTTACATCGCCAAGTGTGATATCTGTCGGAGTCAAGAGAACATCAACGACCCGCGGGATGCACAGCAACTACGATCCGAGTGGAAATGGGATTCGTCGGTATGGACTTTATCACAGGATTGCCCAAATCTAGCCGAGGAAATGACTCCATTTGGGTAGTCATTGATAGGTTGACCAAGGTTGCACATTTCATCCCTGTCAAGACCACATACCAAGGCCCAAAGCTAGCTGAGTTATACATATCAGAATAGTCAGCACACGGAACCCAGTCAATTGTGTCGATAGAGGATCACAATTCACCTCAAGATTCTAAAGTACATGAAGGACTAGGAACCGTCTGAATTTCAGCACAGCATACCACCCTGGTGTGACGATGAGAGAGTCAACTGAGATACTAGAAGATATCTTTGAGAGCTTGTGCTAGAGTACGGATCAAATGGAAAGCGCCTACCATATGCAGAATTCTCCTACAACAATAGCTATCAAGCCGGCTTACAGCCCCCTTTGAAGCCCAATACGGAAGGAAATGCCGTACCCCCGAACTGGTCGGAAGTCGGAGATAGTCAAGTTTTCGGCCCCGATGTTCTCCGAGAAGCCGAAGAAAAGGTGCACAAGATCCGCGAATACCTCAAGACCGCCCAATCCAGACAAAAGAGCTACGCCGACAAGAGACGCCGACAGATGACGTTCGAGATCGGAGACTTTGTGTATCTCAAAGTCTCACCCCTCAAAGGAATGCAGAGATTCCAACAAAAAGCTCGCCCCCGATATGTCGGACCATTCAAGATTCGGATCGCCGAGGAGAAGTCTCATATAAGTTGGAACTGCCGGAAGAGATGTCCGCCGTACACAATGTGTTTCACATCTCACTACTTCGGAAGTGCCTAGAAGTGCCGAGAAGACCGAAGTATTCAAGAACATCGACCACAGAGCCATTGATATCAACAGGACCTAACCTACCGCAAGTGCCCATTCGCATCTGGAAGAAGCATTCAGGACCACCCGCACCGAAGTATCAAGTTCTGAAGATACAATGGAGTAACCACACCGAAGAAGAAGCAACTTGGGAACGAGGAAGATATGAAGAAGGAATACCCAAATCTCTTTAGTACCTAGTTTTCTCTAGATCTCGGGACGAGATCTTTTGTAAGGGGGAAGGGTTTGTAACATCCCAAGTTTCAATAAAATGAACAAGAGAGAATTCAAGAATCCAAAATCAGGGTTAACAAAAACTTTTTTCCTCATATAGGTCTATGCATATAGATCACCTTATTAATTATTTTGAGTGTGCAATTGCCATGATGCTTGCTTATGTGTTCTCTCTCACTCTAAAACCCTAGCAATGATCACTTGATCAACCATAGCCAAATAAAAACAAAATATAAAAGAAATCCCAGAAATCCATTTCACTCTCACATAAGGCCTATGCCATTGTTGCAAATACCTAACCTAGACCACTTTGGCTTGCACCATTGGTTGTAGATGGTTACTAAACACTTATTAACACCTTTGGAATCAAGCCAACTCAATTCAAACCAAAATCAAACTCAATTTCCAATTCACATGCAATATGGTCACTTGTGCCATTTTCAGTCTGATGCTCACTTTGAGCCCCTGGTTCTCTTCTTTCCACTTCTAAACTTTGTCAAACCTTTTCACCTCATCCAAGACAACATCAAGCACTACAACTTTGCCCAAAACCACCACCCCAAATTCATCACCAATTTCAAATGGGAAGCAAGCAAAGTTGGAACTTTCTCACATAATCAAGATCATATGCAAAATGTGATTTTGCATACCAACTCCATTTTGACCACCACCACCACCAAAATGCTCCACTTAATATATGAATACAACCCACCAAAAAGAATTTCAAAATTCGAAAATAATTTTCTTTCGGGCATTTCCACAAACACTTGGCAGGCAGGGTATCAATTTGAGCCCATACCTCATTTTCAACTTGGACTTGGTCCAACTTTGACCTCTCTGCACCCTGGAGTCTCCCTCTCACCTCACCACATCAACCTCACCACTTGCACTGGCCAGGTTTGGATTAAATCACCTCAAACATGCCATGCCGTGGCATGGCATGGCCTCACCATGCCATCTCCTCACCTGGTCATCTCCGCCTGAACCACCGTGTCCACTAGCCTCCCCTCACTCTCCGGACACGCCGTACCATCCCATGGTCAACACGCGCACGCACACGCCGGAAACGGCGCCGCGTGACGCCCAGCGCGCCCATGCGCGCAGAGCGCGCATGGCGAGCACCCTGGACGCAGCGTGACGCCCCGCGTCCTCGCATCACCTCAGCCCTCACGCTCACCGCGATCGACGCTCACCTCACCGGACACGCCTGGACACGCTCGGCCCGCGGGAACGCCGCAGGTGACGAACGCGTCGACGCCCATCCGCCACTGCCGCGAGCTCCCGTCAAGCTCACCTCCGCTGTAGTGCCTCGTTTTCCCCAAAATCAAGCGCGTCAGCACCGCATGGACGTCGCCAACACTCCGCGCCCATCACTTGGCTCTTCGCGGCCCTGGACCGACGGCGGCCATGGCGAACCTAGCCGGCCGCGCGGCCTCCAGCCGCTATAAAAGGAGCACTCCGCGCCCCAAACTGAGCACGCCAATCTCTTCCCCACCTCACCGAGTTCTCTTCGCCGCCTCAATTTCACCAGATAGCCACCACACCGCTGCAATTGCTAGCTCGTTGCCGCCGCCCGTAGCCGAAGCTCGCCGGAGAAGCCGCCCAGGCGCGCTTCCGGCGCCTCCCATCATCGACAACGCGGCGCACCCTTCCGACGACCGTCGGAGCTCCGACGACGGCTCCCTGCGCCGCCGCGCTGTCTGCCTCTCGCCGTCACGACGACAACCTCCAGCCGTTGGATCATCGCGATCCAACGCTCCTCTTCCCGTACCGGTTCGGTGAGTAATACTCAGCGCGTGGCCCCCACGCGGTCAGACGGCCCGCTGCGCTAGACGACTGGCCGGCCCAAGTTCGTTTCGCGCAAGCCCACCTATTTGAATTCAAATTTGGAAATTAGATAAAATACACAATCTGAAGCAAACTTTGAAATTCATTTGTGACAAATCTACTCAGCCAAATTTTACAAACTTTATATTTCTGGAAACCTTATGAAATTATCTACACTTTGCCACTGGATAGAACCCTAGATCTTGTGTAGAATTAAAGTGGCAAAATAAACAAAGCAGGGACTTTTCTGCCTTGTAATAATTCTTAAAAATCAACCATAAATGCTTTTCAGTGAATTCCACCTCCAATAATTCACTTTTCACTTATACTAATTGTTTCTACAAGAATATGCTATGCTTACTTTGAATGATCATGGTTTAGTTGTTTTAAATGCCTTTATGGCTATTTTTCTAGTCAAAGATATTGTCCCAAAACTATTAATAAATCTTATGTGGGATTTTCCCTCATTTAAATCTTGTCACCACAATTTCCAAATGAAGTGGAGACTCTGGTTATTTAGGTCCCATAGGAATTGTTGGTGATATTAAATCTTTGTTATGCTAGAATTAAATGGTATGAGGTGCTCACCTCATTTAAATCTTTTCTCCAAATGATAAGTGTGAAGAGGTTGACTTGGGTCAACCTAGGTCACATATTATGCATGAGAGAAATTAAATCTTAATAAGAGAATGAGAGGAAATTATTTCTCTGAATAATTCAAAGTAACCTTTAATATTAGTGTGAGAGGAAATTATTTTTCTTAATTAATAAGAAGAACCCATCCACCAACTTAATAGTAATATGTGATGCTAGTTTCAGTGTGTGAACCATGTTTGTGCATAGTTTAGTAGATTAGTTTGGTGTGATGAGTGTGTACCCCGTATTCGTATTTTAGACGCTAGTACCGAGGAGTACCAGGAGGAGGAGGTCTACTTCCAGGAAGAAGAAGACCACTTTGACCAGTTTCCCAACCAAGGCAAGATAATACTCTTGCAAAGTGCAAAGCTCACCATGAGCAAGGCATTACCCCATTTTACTTTATGCTTATAACCCTATTTCCCAGTTTTACTTTACAAGCTTTATTTACTTTTGTTTTATCAAAGTACTTGTTGATTTACGATTTACTAGTTTAGTATGGAGTTAGTACAAGAGCATCAAACTTAGCCTAGAAGCAAAGCCAATACTTAGCACCCCTCACACATAGTGGCTAGTGCTAAATTTAAGATGACTACTCTAGATGGGAACATTGTGTTGATGAAATGATGATGGTGAAAACCTTGGAATGATTAGTCATTTCCATTGAAAGATTTTGAAGGTGAATATGACACTGAAGTTGACTTGGTGACTTTGGCTAAAAACTGATGATTGATTGGATGCGATACCTTTCCAATTTTTGAGTACCCCACAATACTGATTATGGGTAGGGCTTAGTGGAAATTTATGTATCTTAGTATGGGTTCCCTCTGAACACACATCATAGGGGTTATGCTTGAGGCTGCCTCCGTTGTTGAGAAATGATGTGAATTGAAGGTGAATTGTACGGCCAAGCCCTGTGCAGTTCCCGGGTTAACGGTTGGTTTTCAAGGAGGCCAAGCTCATGGGGAGAGGTGCCTATACTAAGGTGTGTAAGTGAAAGGTTAATGGTTGATGATCCGCGTCTGAGTTACGATTATTCAGGTTTTCCGACGGATGTAATCAAATGTTGTGGCACAAGTGTGCGACCTCGCAGTGTAGAACTATTCGAATAGCCGCGTCCGCGGATATGGACAATTGGGAAGGCCATTCTGTTTCCGTCATCAGAATTTATGTAACTGGTGTTTTTGAACTTGAACTTGAAAGGTGACTTTGACTTTGAATCACAACTGAGTTGTGGGAATGACACTAATGTTCCCACTTGAGTTAGTTAGCACTTGAGGAGTTGTTTACAAAAGTGTTTATGAAATAAAATTTGGCTTTATGCAAATAAACTTAGAGCTTAGAACACTTTCTATAGTAATGTTAGTACTTACACTAGTACTAGATTGCAGTACATAACGTACTCACGGCTTTGTCTGGCTATTCAAATGGCGGACTATGAAGCCGAGCCGCAGACGAGGAGGACGATCAGCAGGGCGTCTACCACAACTAGGAGCTTCTAACGTCAAGCGTTGGCCTGTGGACTAGAGAGTCCTTGTATCTTACGCTATGAACTTGTGTTTGTTCGTTGATCATTAGATCAACTATTTGTGTAATATGGATCATGTGATTCCAAGTTGTAAGACATTATGGTTTGTAATGAATGATGACTGTGATGATAACTATTATGCCTCGCAACAACAATTTTCCTGGGATTGCGATGTATGACATAATAGGCATCCGGACATAAAAATCCGGGTGTTGACATTGTGCACCACCAATCTTCCAGCGTGATGGTATGAGAGGGTTCCACAATGTTCAGGCATGTCGCCAGCGGACAGTCACACACTCATACCAAACATGCCGTGCATAAGGGCATTGCACCAGGATGTGCTTGACTGAATCCACCTCCTGCAAACACGTGAAGCAAGCCTCCGGTTCGTCATGCAGACCGTGGCGGAAACGTCTGTCTATGGTCCATAGCATGTGCTTCAGGGCGAGCCAAATGAAACTCTTGCACTTCAGGGGCGCGTACGACCGCCATATAGGTATGTGCATCCTGAACACCTCGCTTCCAAGACATATGATTGTATAAGTGTCTCTGGTCGTATAGGTCCCAGATCCCGCTCCAGACCATGAGAATTGATCCGCCTCTCCTCGTCTCGCACAACCTCCTCGATATCTTCCCAAAGTCTAACACATTGTATGCTTCCTTCTACCGTCGGGTTATTAGCCACATCCGCGAGCCATGCGTTGTCGATCAAAGCATCATGGACCAATCTATGATTCTTTGTCCTCACAGTGACCACATAAGTAACCACCGGCGCGATCTCCTACGCAATTTTGCCATTGATCCATCGGTCCCTTCAAAAGAGCACGGTTTTGCCGTCACCTACCACAATCTTCGCCAAGCTGTTGAAGATTTCCTTAGCATGTGGGTCGCTAGCTATCTTCAGAGCCTATCAGGGCCTAGAGGGGTCAGTACGTTGCAGCCATTCCCATCTAACCCGAAGAGCCAAACCTTGCAGCTTGAGATCATTTACTCCTAAACCCCCGAACCGAACTGGCTTGCAGATGATGTCCCAGGCCACCAAACACTGCCCGCCATTAACCTGTTTCTTCCCTACACAGAAGAATGCACACATGTACTTTGTGGCTTCCTCCACGAGCCAATCTGACGCAGCCTCCACCAGCATGTGGTGCACCAGTCTTGGCGCGATCACCGTCTTGATAAGCATTAAACAGCTGGCCCTGACAATCATCCCTCTCCCTCTGCCAAGCAGGAATAAAGTGCACAATGCTGTCAAGTGTGGGTTTGTATTGTGCCCTAGTAAGCGATCTCAAGGCAAATTGGAGCCCAAGATACTTGATTGGAAACTCCGCCAATTGACAGTACAGGATAGTGTGCACTCTACCCATGTCCTCGTCATCCCCTATGATAATTGTCGTGGTAGTTTGTCTGTAGTTTGTCTTTAGATCCGAGGCCTCCCCGAACAAGTTCATGATCTCTTTGACCGCAGCCACCTCCTGCCACTCTGGCTTGAAGAACAGCACCACGTCGTCTGCATAAATCGAAATCCATCGGAGCGGCAAAATGCCAGCTGTGTTCTGCATGACTTGATCCTCTGCAGCCTTGGCAACAATCGCGATGAGCACCTCCATGCCGGCCACAAACAACGTAGGGGAGGTAGGTTCTCCCTGTCTCAGACCACGGACATCATGTATTATGTCACGTGTGACTCCATTGACTGTGACTCTTGTGTTAGACGTGTAAAGCAGCAACCCGATCCACTTCAGGAAAAGATCTCCAAAACCCATGTGTCTAGGCACCTCGAAAAGGAAAGCCCAAGACATAGAATCGAACGCCCACGACGGATCAATTTTCAGCAGCACGCCTAGGGCTCTCCTCTGATTAATCTTCCTTGCAACTTTTCTGACAAGCACGAAGTTGTCATGCAAACAACGGCGCGTCATGGTGGCCCACAACGATTACGTTCAAGGTCCAACCGGTTCTAATCAGCGCAATTTCCCTTTCCAAAACCATAAATCGAGGGATTTGTCACCGTTGGCGCGTGAGAGTGAGTGAACGGTGATGGCTGGAGCTCGACGTTGTTGCTCCCTTCATCCCGCTCGTCTATGTTGTTGTCCCCACTCATAGGAAAGCTCTAGCACCCTCGTCTACTTCGTCCTTATGTTCTCTTCTCATGGGTGGCGATGGCAATAGCGGAGCTCGTCGAAGCACATGTTGTCGCGTTTCGCCACTTTCTACAAGTTGCCCAAATCATGGGTATGTGCTCCCTCTTCTTCTTTGTTTTCTATCTAAAATTTAGCTTATGATTTCTATTTTATTTGCTTGTTGCATACGCATAAAGTGGTTGCAACTTCTGAAAATGGGAGGATGTATATGAGGGGCATTTGAAAAAAAAAATGGTGAAATTTGGCAAGATCAGCCCGAGGCGAGTAGCTCAATGAACAACCTCATATCCTATTTGCTCAATTATGTCTTGAAACCGCAGAGGACCAAGTATTAGCATCACAATCGTCATAGCACACATTGTGCCCATCAACGTATGCCCTACTGCAACCACAACCAACAAAAAAACCTCCATATATCACCTCCGCGGTAAAAGTATCATTGCCTTCCTCTACGCACTGAACAAAAACAAAAAAACAAAAATCAGTTCAGACCTTTGGCCCAGTTTACACCCTAAATCACAAAACCAAATTGCTACCAGCAAGTTGAGAACAAAAATACTCTAAATTACTATCTACCAGCACGTCGAGCACAAAAATCTACTACTCTAAATCAACATCAATTTGATGACCAAATAGCAGCAGAATCGTACTTACCGTACAAAAGAGCAGGTTCTCTTTACAGTCGCCACATGGGAGACATCGCCGGCGTGGAGGATGTTAACCTTCTGTGCCATCACCGTTGCCTTCTCCAATGCCATCAATCAGCTTGTTCAGGCGGCGATGATCCCCTTATCCACCACCCTCATGGTTCAAGCGCTCCGCAAGAATATAGAAACAGGGGAAGAAATAAACCGAAGATAAAGCTCGATCCTCCTGCTTCCAAACAATGAAGCTAGCGAACAGCTCCAAGGGGCGAATGAAAATTTTCCACGTAATCTCTAAGGGGCACAGCCATCGTGAGCCCACATGGCGCCTCTTAATCAGCCCGCCACAAAGCCATGACAGCCAGAACACTCCATGTGAAATAATACTCTTGACAAAATATTTGCTGACAAACACGATATTTTGCAAAGGTAAATTACTATTTTTAAAACGTGACACATTGCATAGAGATGTAAAGGCATCTGGTGCCTGCCAAGCGTAATATGTTTGCGACAGGAGCAAACTTTAGTTTTCCACCTAATGATTTTGCAAACAGAAGGGATTATGCGGGACAAATCACTGGCCTCAATACAAAGCCAACCAGCAGCTGTTAAAATGAATTGCGGAAAAGAAAAGAAAAAAAGAAGCAAAACAAATAAGGAGCAGATCCTCCTGACATCGCTTCTCTATACAGGTTCGTTTTGCAACAAAAACTGCCAGCAATGCCCAAGGGTTTTGTTCAGCGATACTTATTTCTCCTAGGTATCTCCTCGTACAGAAGAAGAGTGTCCTTCAGGTTGGCGACCTATGGGAGTGTAGCTCTCAACTCCTTTCTGTCTGCGCCAAATGACTGCATCATCCAAGAGTGTGTTAGAACTGGTTCATCTCCTTGAATGTTCAGAGTGCAAATATGGTTCAACTAGTACATAATCTAGTACACGGTGTTTTCAAGAAGTGGTAAAATTGACAGTTTCATCTAAACTCGAAAAAAAAATAACCCTTATTGATACTATATAGTTTACTACAAATACAAGTGAAAAGAAACAAGATTAGATTAAAATCCCACATCACAAGATAAAGCCGCGACAATCAGTTTGACAAGTCCAGAATCAATTAAGATAATATAAAAATGGTGAATTCACTTCTGAAGAGGCTAAAATAAAAGATTAGACATCAACTAACCTCCACGCCAAAACCCTTGACATATACATTCGTAAAGAGCTCAGAAACATCGGGCATAGGACTTTCCTGAAGATATTAAAAGATGCATATTGTAAGGAAAAAAAAACATAATCAATTAAAAGTGGTCTAAAAGAAGATGTCCAAATGCAATGGTAACCTTGGCTTTAGCAATGGCGGTATCGACTTCTTTCCTAATTTCTTTCTCCATGTCCTGAGAAGAAAACATAGATCTATAATAAGAACAAGAACATTCCTCTGAATGAAATAGTAATACAGTATGTATGAACCTCAATGAAAACCAGATGCACAGTAAACATGCTTGACATTTTTCAACAGAATCTCATACCTTGAGCTCAGCAGGGGTTGCTAGGTCATGAGCCAAGAGCAACTTTCTAACTCTTTCAATTGGATCACGCTCCTGTTGGGACCATAAAAATAATTGTCTGAAATAAATGCATTTGGCACAACCACTTAACCTTGAACTAAAAAGGTCACGACATTCCAACCTGTCTGACACCTGAGATCTCATCCCTGGTACGGTAAGTGCTTCCTGGGTCAGACATAGAGTGGCCATGGTATCTGTAGGTGTCCATTTCAAGAACCTAAATAGTAGGAATTTTATTAGTACCCAGCACTCAGTACTAACAAAATCTCTGCACACCCAAAACCATTATAAAATCATAGTATTCATTACTAATTAATAGCAGGTAGACTAATATGGAAACAATCACGGACATATATAAAATGACTGTAACTGTAAGTGAAGTGAAGCAGCAAAGAGATTTAAGCATCCTCACTCAACTATGTTCAGCTCATGACCATGCATTATTAGCAAGTTAGTAATGAAAAGTATCATCAGCAGACAGTAATAATCAATTAAAGTTAGCATCATGTCAATCATTGTTCAAAGATGTAACAATCAGGACATAAGCTGGTGTGTATTATTTTCATATTTTACATGTGAACAGGGTAAATTAGCAGAAATCGGCATTGCCCAATCATGTAGCTTTGGGGATCTGGTAACAGAACAATTTTAAGAGATTCAATGGGAAACAATAGAAGGCAAACTAAGATGGAATCGCTCTGTTAGATGGAATGATCATCAATGAATATATAACCTATTTTAGTTCTAAGCCTCCAACCCATACTATCTCCTATATTACATACCTATGTTCATCACATCAGCTGCCAAATCACAATCAACAATAGATCGTTACATATAATTCCAGCAACCTACTCTAGCATGCAATCAATTGATAGAACAAAATCTTGGAGATATCGAACAGAACTTTAATGTCAGGAAAGATCTAACGCCTTGGTTAGGCATAGCAGATTATATTTTCAGGAGAAAATGTGAGTGTGGCTCAATTAAGTTAATATAGTCTTAGGCATTGATCCTTATTGCAAACCTAACAAAGAAATACAAAAGAATAGCCACAGCCTAGTAGCACCACTAACCCTACGAAGCTAGGTAAACCCCTAACAAACCATCAAGCGCTCCAATATTCATCATACTTAAAATTACAGAAGAAGCAAATATTCTTGTGTACTCACAATTGGGCCGTTTGCAATGGCATGCTCCTTCGCGAATTTGCAAGCCTGCTTCACAGCAAGAACATCCATTCCATCGACCTACAACAGACATAATTTGACGATGTCAGTAGGAAATACTAAGTATGTCAGACATGAGCTTATAGCTTAAAACAGAAGCAATTCACAAATAGGAGGAAAAGATAACAGACTTCAAAGTATAGCGTAACTCATAATGGACAATAAGCCAGAGGAGATGAAATGGGAGCTTCTGTTTGCAAACATATTAACTCAGGACAGATTAAAGTTGCCTTTAGGGAGCCATAGTAAATTATTAAAGACATTGCTTCCTTTGCATGTTGGAACAGCTAATCATCATGTGATAAAATACCATACTGAACAGTTTATATCCTTCAGTCAAGTAATGTCCTCTTCTTAACCTACATGTTTTAATAGCTAATCATGTGCTGCTAAAATACCATACTGAACAGTTCACATCATTCAATCAAGTAACAGCCTCTTCTGCAACTTAAAAGACAGTCACAGAGAGGTCCGTCAAACCCTCCCCACGAAAAGCAAACAGAGACACCACACAGAAATAAAATTCATGATGCTAGTCAACCTCCATGGAAGATTAGGAGAAAAATCAACAAGAGGATTTTGAAATTACCTTCAATCCAGGCACATAGTCTCCACGCTTGTAGTACGATGGGCTCTTGGCCGCCCTCCACTCAGCGGTTCCCATCCCATCTGCATATATCAGAAACCAGATCGCATCACATCAGAAACAGGTAAAATCGCGATGCAATCCCTACACAATTGGTAACTATATAATAGGCGGAGGAACTTACAATGGTTGTTCTCGCAGACGAGAATGGCGGGCAGCTTCCACAGTGCGGAAATATTGAGCGCCTCGAAGAGCTGTCCCTGGTTGGCGGCACCATCGCCGTATAACGCGAAGGATACGCTGTCCTCCTTCCTGTACTTCTGCGCGAAGGCGAGCCCGCATCCGAGGGGCACCTGGGCGCCGACGATCCCGTGGCCGCCGTAGAAGTTTGCGTCCTTCTTGTAGAAATGCATGGATCCGCCCTTTCCGCGCGAGCACCCGACCTGGCGGCCCATGAGCTCGGCGAAGGCGGTGACGAGGTCGCCGCCGCGGGAGAGGTAGATGCAGTGGTCGCGGTAGGCGGTGATGATGGAGTCCTTGCGGGTGATGGCGGCCTCCATGCCGACGGTGACGGCCTCCTGGCCGTCGTAGAGGTGGCAGAAGCCGCGGATGAGCTTGGCCTTGTAGAGGGAGTCGGCGGCGATCTCCATGCGGCGCATGAGGGACATGTCGCGGAAGAAGGCGACGAGCTCGGCGGGGGTGGTGGCGACGTCGCGCGAGGGCGGGTCGACGATGTGGGCCGTGAAGGGCATGGAGGTCTCGATGGTGAGCGGCGCCGTGGAGTCGGAGATCGGGCGCGCCGCCGCCATGAGGGCCGCGCAGGGGGCGCGCGCGGCGGGGACGCGGCGGAGGAGCGCGGCCGCGGCCATGGCTAGGGTTCCGGGGCGGAGGCGGGCCGGGCTGGGGGGTGGGTGGGAGGTGGGAGAGATAAAAGGAAAGGGGGAGATTATTCTTGTGCGGAATTCTGGTTGCCTCCTTATTAAGGGGAGGAGACGGTTGCAGAGGCCAAGGAGAGAAGGAAGATGGGTTGGTGCTGGGTGGGCTTCGCGGGCCGGCGGCGCGATCTCGTACGGCCCTGATCGTGCAACGCGATTCTATTGGTTAAGCCCAGATTTGACTGCAATAATATAATGAAGAAAATCACAACATGGATTAAGATAATGCGGAAATTAGTAGACTGCGTCCCAATTTTTTTGGACCGTTCTTTAAATAAAAATTGAGCAGAATCTAAAAAATCGAAATTTAAGCACCTTGCCATGACGCACACACTAGTATATAAATTATTCTGCAGTTCAGAACGTCCTTTAAGTCCAGCCAATAATTATTGCAGTGCCGCTGTCATGACGTTGAGAATATTTTGGGTTTAGTTATTGGGAAGACAAAGCTAAACCAACCAATCCTCTCCACCATAAACAAGTGGAACAACCCTGGCAATGGCCAGGGGGCAGTTCTATAACTTGGCTCAATCAACCATCACTTTCATGCCTCCTTCAGCATTGTCTACATCAAGCAAAGACAACTTGCCAGTTCTCACAACATGAGTTCCCTTTTTTTTTTGTGCTGGAACAATTACAGGCTTCAGGTATGCTGTATGCAAACCTTCGAATAGTACTCCACAAATACATTGCTTGAACTGGGAAATTGCGAGGCTGGTAGGATGCAGGTCGGTGTTTTGACTACTTAACTTGACAAGCGTTTTCAGTTTGCTTAATTTCAGAAGTGTGTTTCATAAGTAAGATGATGCCATCCAGTTCTATCCAAAAAAAAAAAACAGCTGGATACTGTTTTTATGTATCTGAACCAAAATTTCCATACCAGTTGATTGACGGCCAAAAAGGTAGGCCGAAAACATAAGGTAATATGATCCAAGCAGTCAGAACAGTGTGGTCAAAAGCTTTAGGATGCAGAAAACTGACTACTGTTTTTATCCAGATTATCTGTCAAATAATATACAACTGATTACTGTTTTTTATGTACATGTATCTGAATCAGAACATTCATGTCAGTTGACTGTCGCCAAAACAGTACACACACAAAGAATGTTATGATCCAAGCAGTTAGAGCAGTGTGGTCAGAAGAAGATTCAGAATGCAGAGAGGTAAGCACGCTTGTAGGTGCAAGAATGAACAGTACACAGAAGTTACAGATTGACAATGAGAAAATGTTTCCCTCCCTCTCCTGACTATAATGGCCTAAAGATTGCCTGCATTGAGCAAATACAATGAACTCTAGGCCTAAGTCATCTATTTGTTTCCTCTCCTCTTCTATTTGGACAAATTGTACAGGCCGGATCCCAAGCACGCACTAAGAACTGCTGTGCTTGAGTTTATGGTTTTCCTACAAAAATTGGTTGTTAGCAGGCTTCCCGAGATGTTGCTGCATGATGCTGCTACCCTGTGAAAATTCTGAGTACCAGGACTTCCATGCATCCACATAATGAGCGAAAAGGTCACCAAGTTCTGCATTCAGAAAATTGTGGGAAGAAACTGTGAGTTCTACTGATCCAATGCCAGAAAGTTTGAGCAATTGAATTATATGAATATGTCAACTGTAGGCTTTTCTTTGTTGAGAAATTCTCGAAAGAGGCCAGGCCTTTGCAATTCATTGAGAAAAATAGAATTGGCCAATAAATGCTGTAGGTCATTCCATTATGTTTACAGACAGCTTGCATTTAAGAAAGAAATAATTTCCTTCCAGAGAGCCCATATACTACACTATTTCTATGAGTCCAATCTGAATTCCAAGCTGGTGTACAGAGGTACACTCATCTTTCGTGATGGAAATTATTCAGAGAAAACTAGTACTTGCATGGATGAAATCTACTAACCAACACCACCTAAATATTGCAGAACCTAGTATGCGTAACAATTATGGTAATATTGCAGAACCTAGTATGAGTACGACAATTGCAGTATCATCCCAAATGACAAATACGGCATTAGTTAGGATCATTAATTGGGAGGTTGATTTTGAATCCAGCAATCAAAAGACAAACGTTTTCTATAAGAAATTAATATCCGCAGCAACAATTTGATAGACATCTCATTATTTAAGATGGCGCAACTTTTGACAAGGAGCAGAAACCATATGTAAGAAGTGCTAATATTATGTTCAGATAACTTGCTTTGTAAGAAGCAAATAATTAGCTTCCAGAGAGCTCATGTGCTATACTATTTCTACGAATCCAAATGGAAATGGTTCAATAGCTATGATATTACTATATATGTAGAGAGCTATACACATCTTTCATGCTGGAATTATTCAGAGAACTACTACTTGCATAGAAAGTCTACTAACCAACACCAACTAAATATTGCAGAACCTAGTATGATTGTGACAATTATTGTAATATTGCAGAACCTAGTATGAATGCGACAATTATAGTAGCATTGGTTACTGTTAGTATCATTATTTGAAAGGTCGCTTTTGAATACCATGTTTTACTTTCTATGACATCTTTCTGTTCCCAAATTATGAATGCCACAATCAAAGGTGTATCAGGTCATATTCGGTAGACGTCACTCCCGCTAGATTGCTAGTAACAGCGTAATTCCTATTTTAGCGTACTAAAATCAAGCAACAAGCATTTTCCTATGAGAAATTAATATTCGTGGCAACAAAGTGATAGACTTTTTCATTATTTAAAATGGCACAACTCTTGACAAGGAACAAAACCATAAAAAAGAAGTGCTCATAAATACCCACCTTGGTTCTGGTACTGTGGTTGGAAAGAATCAGCGAGGCTCTCCCAGTCCTGGGCACCCTTCTTTTGTCCAGCATTCTTACAATCATCAGGCTCCTGTTTTCTTGCACAGGAAGGGTGGAAAGGCCCATAAACAAAACCACTCTTGTTAGCCTGCCTGAGCTGCCCCTGCACGGCCACCTTGTAGGTATTGAAGATATCTCCACCACCCTGCGCCAGCTTTGCTTTCTTCTGGATTGCTGAACCCAGTTTGCTTCTGTTTATGTCAATGTTAGTGAGTTCAGTCCCAAATGCTCTCTTGTTGGACAGAGTCTTCCTTGCTGGGGAGACAGCTACTGTGACACCATATTCTGCTTTTGGTTTCCCCTCCATGCCCAGCCACCGGAATGCAGGCTTCCTTGTGTCTACCTGTGTCTGAATGACAAGATTCAAGAACAGATTCAGAAACATGGCTTATCATTGAAGTGCAGCTGACTTGTCAGTAATTTTATCACAGCCTACCTTCTCAATGAGTTTCAGTGAAGACAGCACGTTGGCAATGTCATACAACCTCCTGACTTTAGCTGTGCCACAAAAAAACAAATAAAGGAAATAGTATTAGCTTTGTTTTTCTTAGCGTTCATAGCTTTACCGCTGCAGAATCACATAGAGGAAATGTGAGTACTAACTTCTCATATTGGACTCGTCGTGGCCTTCTCCGAGGAGGAGCTTTGCAGCTTCATCAAGTGAGATCGTGTTAACCTGCTCAATGTACAGATTTCAAACAATAAGCACAGTCCCACAAACCATAAACCTTCAAAACAGAAACATGGAAATGCAGAGTTTCCAACCTCCATGGTGAGGAACAGCTTCACGAAATTTTGCGTGAGCAACCCAAGGGACTTCTCCTTCCTATGATCTGAACATAAAACAGCAAAGCTCTAAGCCTGACATGACATGACAAAAAAGTGACAAAAGACCAAGGTTCAGGAAAGCGGAAAAAAGCGTCGCTTATGCGCGCTAAAGCGCAATACGGAGGCCTTCCGCATCGATAGCATAAGCGCTTAAGCAGAAAAAAGAGGCCAAAAGAGGGGAAAAGCGCCGCTTATGCACGCTGAAGCGCTAACCGGAAGGTCACCGCACCGATTACGCATAACGCTTTCTTGAACCTTGCTAAAGATATCAACATTACAACAGAGAAGCTGTTATACCGGATCGAAGCTGGCAGCGAGGTGCATCGGGCTTGTCAGAAGGATTGTCAACAGTCTGGCTCAGCTTCTCACTCTCGGTGTCGCCCTCCGGATCGGCCAGCTTATCATCGTCTTCGTTGTCTGACAGCTTTACGGCATCGAATGGAACAAGGAACAGCATTGTCAGGAACTGCATTCTGGAACAGTGCCACGTGGATAGGTTCAAAGGTAAGATGCAGATAAAAAAGGCATACATTAGCAGCAGAGTGCTCCTCCAGCTGCAGAGGGGCCAAGCCAGACTTCTCGCTCAATGCCCTCTCCTGATGAGTAAATAAAGGGATGGATACAGTGGCAGTTCTTGGTCGAAGTATCAATTATGGCATGGAAAATTGGAAATGCGGATGCAAACCTTGAGTTCACGCAGCGCCATCGGGACCCCTGCGAAGCCTATCCAGGAGTAGCGGTTCTTGGCCTTCCTCACGAGGATCTTCAGTCCGCACAAGGGATTATTACGAAGCAGAAGTCAGAAAACAACCGGTGGAGAATTGAAGACGGGCCAAGAAGAGTCGTCTGTCCAAGAACAGGAGGGAGAAAAAGGAAAGAAAGAACTAACTGACCCCGATGCTCTCGAGCACGTTGACGATGTCGTAGATCCGCCGCCGCTCGACGCCGAGGCGCCGGGCCGCGTCGTCCAGCCCGATGGAGTCCACGTCATCCCGGTCGTACAGGGCCACGAAGCTGCAGACACCCCCAAGAATTCGGTGAGGAAGGGATCTCTTTTGGAATTCGGTGAGGCGCGGGATGGATCCCACTCACTTGGAGCAGAGCAGGCCGAGCGACTTCTGCTTGCGGCTGTAGGCGTGGTGGCGCAGCTTCCCGTCGTGGGCGAACAACTGCAGCGGATGGGGGAAAGAGAGACGCGGCGCCGGTAGCGGCGTCGTGTCCGCGGCCGCCGACGCCGCGGCTGCCTGCTGGGCCGTGAGAGAGGAGGACGCGTCCATCGACATCGCCGCCGATCCGCGAGCGGGGAGAAAAGCAGGATCTGCGTCGCGTGGTATCGGGATCGGAGGAGGGAATTCTGGCGGTGGCGTTTATAGATGGGAAGATCTGCCCCGCGGGGCGGGTGGGTGGGCGAGGGAGGGAGGGAGCGCCGGCCGTTGAAGCGAATCCGAGGTGCTCGAATTGGCGCGGCGGCGGTGGACTCCCCCGCTTTTGAAATTTTGCTCTGCGCTCCGCTCCTGTGCGGTGCGGCGGTGCGGCGCGTGGTTCGTTCGCTTCGGGTTCAAATTTAAGCGGCTGTCGCGCGCGGCTTGGGTGTGCGGTGTCGTGTGGGGCGAGCGGACGGACGGAAATGGCCTCGTGGTCTGGGGATGTTTTACGCGGTGCGGTAGCGGAGATCGGGGCACTTTGGCCATTTGCGAGCGGCTCACGGCGTGCGAGCGTATGGCACGTGCGGTGGGAGCGTGATTTGTGGCCGACTTGGCTGGATCCCCTGCTTGCCTGGATGCAATTTCCTGCCGCGCGTAGGACAGGTGCGTGCTATGAGGGCATCTCCACCAGCGCCACGTGAGCCTCCGTTTGCGTCCGCCTTGATCGAAAATGCGTGTGACATCATCTCGCGCGGACGCGCAAAGTATCCGCTCACGTCTCCACCGGGCCCGCCTAGCAGCGAGTCTGCATCGAAGGCATCGCTTCGGCGGTCAACGCTTCCGCGTCTGCGCCGCAGCCTTCGCCATCAATGGTGCGAATGCTTGCGCAAGCGGCGGCGGCGACGGGCCTGCGCCGCCTTCAATGGCATCGTATCCCGCGCGCGCGCCTTAAAAGTCCACGGCCGCGTTCCTCCTTCGCTCACACCTCCACTCGCACCACCCGCGGCGTGGGGAAGAAGATCGACTTCGAGGCCTCGGCGGGCAGCAGAAGGGACGCGAGGTGCCGCTCCCGTCACGGCGGGAGGGCGATGCACGGCAAATGGATGTCGTGCGAGCCGTCGGACGTGCTCGGCGGCGGCGGCTCGGGCGCCGCCGGGTGACCATCCCTCTAGTCTCGCGCGCGAGCCTCGATCGGACCACGGAGATCCGGCGGGAGACGGTACTGCCGCCGGACCTCCGGCTGATCCGGCGTACGCCATCCACTCCGACAGTTGGCGTACCTATCTGTCAACCGAGACGGATAGGAGGAGGAGGGCGGGCTTCATAGGCGACAGGGATTTTCCCTTCGCGCGTCCACCGGCGACTCGTCCACGAAGACAGGAGGAGCCGACGCGTCGTCAGCAGCCGCCGACGCGCGCGCAGTACGACGACAACGACGACTACGACGACGACGACGACTACATCGAGGCGCTCGCGTACCATAACGAAAAGGTGAAGGACGACAGCGATGACTACGTCGCGGCCGTCTTCCACGAATGCGCAGCCATGGCGGAGGGCCGCATTTCGAGTTCCCGGAGAACATGACGGACGACGAGATGCGGCTCGCGTCTCGTCTCCAAGAACGACCTCTGTGCAGCCGCCGCGCTCGCCACGCGTCATGCCGCCGGGCCTGTCGGAGGATGAAACCCTTCGACGGCGCTACAGACTCGGCGGCGCCACAACCGCCGTCGTACAACCTGGGCTCCTCCTCCACGCCCGCATCCCCGGCGCCTCCACCGTCGCCAGCCGCATCCCGGGCGCCTCCACGTCGCCACGGCCGCATCCCTGGGCGCCACCATAGCCACAGCCCGGGCGCCTCCACCTCAACACGCGGCGCGCGCCGCGTACGCTCCCCGGATGGCAACTGGTCGTGGGCGATACCGGAGCTCATCGTGCTCGGCGACGACGACGGCAGTAGGGTTAGGTTTTTTCATGTTTAAACTATGTAAATTATGTTTTCATGTTTAAAAAAATGATTCGGTCAAAAAATGCGTCGTGCCGCTGGAGCCAACCCGACGCAAATGGACGCGCGGTCGATTTCGACCATTTCGGCCGACGCAAACGGACGCGTGCGGACATTTCTGGACGCTAAAATGCGTCGCGCCGTTGGAGATGCCCTGATGGCACCGCAACCGCGCAAAAGAGGGTTTGATTGGTTGCTGGTAGGATTTATTTTTTTCGAAATTTGCAACCATGATCCAAATAATTAAACTTGTTGGTGCTGTAAATTTTGAAAGATGATACAGATTTTGGACACTTCATGTTATCTTCTTGGAAAACTGATAGGAAGCCAAATCTCGCACCAGCTCTGATGCCATGAGAAACTTAGAGCATCTCCAGTCGCGTCCCCCAAACGGCGTTTGGGGGACGGCGGATAAGAAATGAGGAAAATCGCGTCCCAGTCGCGTCCCCCAAAGCTAAATAGCGCCTCATTTTGTGTCCGCGTCCCGGTAGAGACTCTATGGACGCCGGACACAAAATGAGCGCCACATGCTTTGCACCCCTAGTCACTAGTCTCTTTCCCACACTTTCTCACCTACTTTTCTCACATGGGGTGATCCCTTCTATTAAAATGCATGATCAGACGCTGTTTGAGGAGACGCGCGGCCTGTTTTTGTACAGATTTTTTGTCTCTTTTTGTCCGGCGCGGTCCCAAACGTCCCCCAAATCATTTGTGCCGGACGCTTTTTAAGGGACGCGACCGGAGATGCTCTTAGATATCATTGTTTACGCCTTGTTCATCTTGACTTGGGTGAAATCCACCAAGTCTGAAGCTTGTAGAAGCTAAGATCTGCCAATGTGGACTACGTTTCATGCTACTTTGTCTTGGTGCTCTCTTTATGCTAGTGCTGTAATTTTTCCTTTTCAGCAGATGCCACGCCATTCTCTTTCTCATGAACCTCTCCATCATTTCCATTAACTGAAGGGCCGCTATTCGTTGTATCAACATCCTCCTCACGTCTGTAGCACATGAAATCGTAGATGCTGTCAAAAAAGATGCAACCTCTGATGTAAGTTGTTTGGTTGCAAACAATTTCTATTTCGTATCAGTTGTCAAGTAAAGTCTCTGGCGTTCGATTGCCTAGAAATCACATTTTAACAAATGCAACGGTTATTTGGTTACATCATATTTGCCGAATACGATCACCTCATACTCTTCTTGGTGAGTTATCCAGTTCACCATGTATGCTCACAAGGTGTTCGACGCGATAGGAAATGATTAGACGACAACCATAAATTACATAATTAGCAAGGCTACCATACAGATAATAGTTCTACCATTGGATCATGGTGTTGCACCACGAGTTTACAAACAACAGCTCGTGATGCGACATAAGTTCATCAATCGAGGAGTTATCATCAATATCACCTTGCATAATATACAGACGTGCCATCCGTGCAGATCAAACCGAGCTACTCCCAAAATATACATCTTGGATGTGATGTTCATCATCATCAACAGAACAAGCACGACAAGAAGCATCCAATGCTCGGGCTCCTCAGAGGTAATACTTCGTTAGGAAGGTGGTGAACTCGGCCATCCTGTCAGCAGAGGTCATCGCAAGATACCATTTTGCATGTGCCTTTTTTATCCATGAGGTGGCTCAGAGCATGGTGGACCACGAAAGGAGTGAGCGGGGCAGCTGGACCACGGTCGACGTAGATCTTCTTCATATGAGCATGTTTCTCTATGGGCTTGTTGATGAGATCCACGTCCTTAGGACGAGTCTGGTATGATAAGGTTACTTAGTTGTTCCTCATGTGCAAGGTAACAACATCCATCATAAATTACTTAGTGAATGAAATGCAGAAAAAGGTGCAATGTGCTAACCTAGTTGTAGGCATAGTATGCATCATCATCCATCATGATAGGTGATGTCTTCTCCGCCCAATGCACCCCCTCCAGCATTTTTAGCATGCATACATAAACCCACCTTGCTCTCCAGTGCCTCGAATGGTTGTAGAGCTGATCGACACCAACCTCACGGCCAGCGAACTTCAGAACAGCCTCTACAATCGCTTTTAGGTCATGGTTCTTGAAGAAGTGCACTCTGATCGTCCCTTCCTTGACCAACTCGCACACCCGGTTTAGCACGAAGGTGGACAGAGTGAAAGACCATATTGTAGTGTTCTTCTTCCTAATAGGGCAGTACCTATCAGGCACAGGGATGTACCGGAGTGGCTGAGCCGGCCGCACAAAGTGCACTGACATATCAAGGGAGGTTGCGTCCTATACAAACATCAAAGTAGCAAAGTGCAAGAATGATGGTAAGCAAGCTATTTGTTTCACACTTACAAACTCTCGAGGCAATATCATTGACAATGGTAAGCAAGCAAGCATGTTAAGACAATTCATTGAAGTATCAAACACCTTGTGTGCACATAGTTTGAACATAAGATAGTACTAATCTTTTGTATCTGTTGCCATGTATAAGTGCATAGCTGGTACAAGGAGAAGTTGTACACATTGTAGATCCAATCCTCGGACCAACTATCGCGCTTATACGTAGACGACGTAGCTTAGAAGAATGCAGAAACAGGTGTTCAACAAAATAACCCCACTCGAAATCTTAGGAACGCACTCTAGGCTTACAGATCGAAGTAAGAACTAAGCAAAACTACTCTACTCTTATAGATCAAAGCAAGAACTTACAAATCCAAGAATAATCTTAGGAAAGGTACTTTACAAGTACAGATCAAAGCAACAAACTAAGCAAAACTATTTTAGGTCATACGGATCCAAGCAAGAAGTAAGCAAAGTTACAAGATCGAGCCAAGAACTCTATATCCGTAAAGATACCACCTACCTTAGTGCAGATCTAAGCAAGGGTTGGGATGTACTCATGGTGATCTGGCAGTCAGACTCGGCGGAGGAAGACGACAACATGTCGGCCAGGCGTAGGAGGATGAACTGCCGCGTCGGAGGTTCACCGGCTTGAGAAGAGACCGTCCCTTACCTTGGTGGCCAGCGAACAGCTGTGGAACGAGAGCTAAAAGGGGGGAAATGGTGGCGCGGCTTTGGGAGGTGAGGCGGGGAGGTGTAAATAGGGGGAGTATTGTAACATCCCAACACTGTGTTTCTGAATAAATGAGTGATCATGAGCATTGCATGCATATAGTTTGAATTTGAGTAAAATTTGCATCTCAAATTTCAATTATGCAAATCCCTCTCTATTTCTTCCTCATTCAAATCTTGCAAGTTTTTCAAAATGGACAACATGGCATTGATCTTATTCAACAAGTCCATGTGTGTTTATTACTTCTCTGGAAAATTTGAGTTCCAAACTCCATTCAAACAGATTTGAATTTGGTTTGGAATTTGGAGAAATACAAATCAGAAAAATAGAGAAAAAGAGAGAGCTCTCTCTCTTCCCTCTCCCTCTCCCTGGGCCGCAGCCCATCTCTCCCTCCCTCTCTTTTCTTCCTGGCCGAGGCCCAAGTGGCCCAGCAGCCGCACCCACCAGCCCAACTAACCCTGCAGGGGGTTTTCTGCAATTTAGCCATCGTCTTCCCGCCGACCGAAGCAGCTCGGTGGCTGCTCGCCGGCCGCCCGATGGCCTGGCCGGCCCCGATGCATCCCGCCGCCCCCGGCAGCTATAAGAGCTCGCCGCCGCCCTAAACCCTATTTCCCCACCTCTCCCCTTCCCCGCGGCCCCGAAGCCCCCAGAAACACCTAACCCTAACCCTACTGCCGGCCGGACTCCGGTCAAATTCGTCGCCGGCGAGGCTTCCCGATCGTCGCCGACCCCTCCGACGGACTCGCGGTGAGCTCCTCTATCTTCTGGTGTCCTCGCCTCGCCCCCTAACCCTCCCTAGCGCCGCCGCCACGAGCCACCTACCCCGGCCGCAGCAGAGGCTCACCGCCGGCCGTGCTCCGTCGGCCAATAATGGGCAGCGCCACCACCAATCGCTTCCTTACGTCGCCCCGCGTCGATTGCCCCTGGCCGCGCGCGCTATTGTGGCCCGAGTCATCGGATTGATGCTCGTCTGCGAGCTCAAGGTCATGCTGACGTCAGCATGACGTCAACGTGACGCAGTAAAGATTTTCCATTTTTCTGTATTTATTTTCTGTAATTAATAACTAATTCATATTAATTCAGAAAAATTTAAAATTATATACCAAAATGATCAGAAAAACATTTCCTAGCTATTTATCCATGTTTCATACATGTTTGACCCAATTAAATGTGGACCCTTAATGAAACCCTAAATCAACCCCCCTTATGTCGGGATCGATGCCGAACCCCTCTAAATTCTGTCGATGCACCTAGGGTTAACCGAATCCCTTTAATATGACATGTCATCATATTGTATGTGCATTGAATTATACCATGTCTTGATTGTGCTCTTCCTTTCCGGTATTTGGTTCTTCTCGATAGGGACCGAACACGAGCCCGAAGAGCAGCACCCGAACAATGAGGGACAAGGCAAGCCCTAACTTGGTTCATATATGGTTTCGAAATGCTTTACTTCTGGTTCTTACATATTGCATCCGCTTCACATATGTTTTATCGGCAGTTGTAGATATCCTATGTGTGCATATTCCATCCTTGTAGCCCAGAGTTACCTGATCCACCGCTCCCAGCAAAACTAGGTCTGAGCTTTTGCATCGCTAGAGCCGTATATGTGTTATGCTTAGCCATGCTTAGTTGTTGAAGTCGATCCATCCGGTTGATGAATCAGAGCTATGAATGAACCTAGTTTGACAGGATGACGTGGTAAGATCGGTGATGATGTTAATAAACATGCTAAAGGCTTGGATGGGCCGCCACATGGGGATGTGGTGATTTGACTCGTTCTCGCCGATACTAGGACCTGAGTTCTCGCTCGGAACCAAGACGCGGCCACACGGGGCCCACGGGAACCCCTTGGCCCGAACTTACCTAGCTTACCCATGAGTCAATTAGTTTGCGAGTTCCATTTGCCTTACGCATGAGTCAAAGGTTTTCAAAGTGCATCATACAGGGTGTGGCTAGGGTGAAGGATGCTGGAGACATTGAACTGGATCCCCTACGCATAATGACCGGGACCGCCTCGGAGAATGGCTACCTACGATGATGGAGCTTCCCAGTTAGTTTGACTCATGGAATATGCGAAGTAAGGGAAAGGTTTTGGTCGACCACCCTCTGCCAGCACACCAAGGAAGTGTGTTAATCTATATTCGCATTAAGAGTCGGTCGGCGCGTGTGGGTAAAGTTGTTCACCCCTGCAGGTTAAATCTTTTCGAAAAGCCGTGTCCACGGTTATGGACGACTTGGTGATGGATTCTGTGATCATAGACAACTTGAACCTAATCGTAAAACTTGATGTCAAGATGTGATAAGGATCCCTTCTCAGGGTGTCGAGGGGGTGATCCTAGGTGACAGGTTCAGGTGATGATGAAGATTCGGTGGATTCAACATGATGATCTTAGAGCTAGAGTAGATATCGCTCTCTTATCCCTTTTGAAAATGGTCTGAATAGACGAGCTTCGTGATCCCTCTGTGGGTTCGTTGTATAGAAAACAAAATTTTCCTACCGCAAAGCGAATAAAACCAACAGATCTAATCTATGGAACACCCAAGATCCAATCTACTAGATCTAAGCAACGAGATGGAGATGAGACTAACCCTCGAAGATTCCAAAGCCTACGAGATTAATCTCGTTGGTGTGAGACGATCATCCCCGGTCTGCAATCCGAGCACTTCGTGCTGGCCGCGCGTACGGTGTCGATGAAGCTCCTTCCTCTCTCCCCGTTCCATGAGCAGCGAAGATCTGGTAGACGTCCAGAAGCACACGGCGTGGTGGTGGTGGTGGAGGAAGAAAAGCTGCAGGGCCTAAGCCCGGACAACGTATGGTGGAGGAGAGGCGCCAGAGAGGAGGAGGCAATGGGGGGATGGTGGCCGGCCACCCCCTCCCCTCTTATATAGGGGCTGGCCGGCCCCCCTTCCCATCTAGGGGTTGGGGGCGGCAAGGGGGGAGAGGGGCTTTCCCTCCCAAGTTGATCCCCAACAAACCCTAGTGGCTGGCGGCACGGGCCTTGGGGCCAGTGCCCCGGCCCATTAGGCAGAGGAGCATCCCCTCGGCCCACCGGTGGGCGTCCTAGGTCGTGGGCCCCATGGTGGACCCTTCCTAACCTTCTAGAACCTTCCATCAACACCGGAATAATCCCGAACATTTCAAAACCCAGAAATCAACTTCCTTATATGAATCTTATTCTCCGACCATTCCGGACCTCCTCGTGACATCCTGGATCACATCCGAGACTCCGAACAAACTTCGTCTCCATACCATATTCAAATCTACTTATGCGACATCGAACCTTAAGCGCGTCACCCTACGGTTCGCGAACTGCAGACATGGTCGAGACTCTTCTCTCGAGCAATAACCAATAGCGGGATCCGAGATCCATAATGGCTCCCACATATTCAACGATGACTTAGTGATCGATTGAACCATTTACATACGATGCCAATTCCCTTTGTCTCGCGATATTTTACTTGTCCGAGGTTTGATCATCGGTATCTCCATACCTTGTTCAACCTCGTTACCGACAAGTACTCTTTACTCGTACCGTGGTATGTGATCTCTTATGAACTATTCATATGCTTGCAAGCTAATCGTATGACATTCCACCGAGAGGGTCCAGAGTATATCTATCCATCATCAGGATGGACAAATCCCACCGTTGATCCATATGCCTCAACTCACACTTTCCAAATACTTAATCCCACCTTTATTGTCACCCATTTACGCAATGACGTTTGATGTAATCAAAGTACCCTTTCGGTGTAAGTGATTTACATGATCTCATGGTCGAAGGATTAAGACAACTATGTATTGAAAGCTTATAGCAAATGAACTTAATGACTTGATCTTATGCTACGCTCATTTGGGTGTATGTCCATTATATCATTCAACTAATGACATAACCTTGTTGTTAATAACATCCAATGTTCATGATCACGAAACCATGATCATCTATTAATCAACAAGCTAGTTATACAAGAGGCTTACTAGGGACTCCTTGTTGTTTACATAACACACATGTATCAATGTTTCGGTTAATACAATTATAGCATGGTATATAAACATTTATCATAAACACAAAGATATTATAATAACCACTTTATTATTGCCTCTTGGGCATTACTCCAACACTGTTTACAAAGGAAAACTGGCTTTCCGCAAAGGGGCATCATACATAAGCCCGCATACCCGCTGCTGCTAAATCAACGTTGTACTAAGTCCCTGTTGTACTCGGCCTTGCCCGCTTTGTTTCGGATTTAAGTCCTTCCAACAGATGGTGGTTTCTCCTCGACGTCGACGAGTAGTTCGGAGTTCCTCAGCACAGCACTGAGACTTATGGGTTGGGACGTCGCTTATGTTATGGCCTCTTAGGCCTTTGCGCCTTGTTATCTAGATAACATAATTTATTTTCCGTTGCTTGTTGAATTGTGGTCAGTTACCTCTGCGTGTAATAAATTTGGATCTTAACTCTGCTAAGAGTTGTAATATATTTGCTTTCAGTCGTAGAGTCACTGTTGTGTTACCGATTTTCACCCTGTAGGCCCTAGAGATCTAGGTTAGGCTTATGCCAGATGTGATATCTGGGTTTGTCTAGCCCCAACCTCCGGGGTCCCCACTGGTTTTGGTATCAAAGCAGGACTGCCTATAGGAAACCCTTTCGACTGGTCGATGTTTAGTCTAGTACTTGTGAAAACTATTTGAAAGCTAAAAGTATTTGCAAAAGCATCTGAATAGGATTCTTTTTACTCCTTATCTGGTGTCATTCTAATGCTGAGTCATCTACCTTGTTTTGACTGAAAAAGGTTTTACCTCTACCCTGATATTTCCAAACTTATAGGATCTATGGGTTTGGGTTGTTTTCTCCATAAGTACTCCGTACTTGGTTGCTTAACTCAGTGTTCCTAAAATTACATCAGTTGATCTGAATTTTGTTCCTTCCATTCAGTGAATGTTATCATTCCATTGAATTCTTTCCAAGGAATCTGTTTCTCATGGTCTTTGTCTTTCTCGTCAGGATGGCTGGTCGTGGTCGTAACCGACGTGGACAAAACAATGCTGAACAGGAACTGCCGCCACCTCCCACAATGGCGCAAGTTCTTAACAACATTGAGACCAACCGCCTGAGGAATGAACAACTCCTGGAGCGTGTAGCTCAAAACACAGAGTGTCGTCCCGACAACTGTGTCACACTTGGGTACTTCATCCGTGCGATGCCTCCTGTCTTCACCCACCCCAAGGAGCCTCTTGATGCTGATGATTGGCTTTGCACCATCGAGCACAAGTTCAACGCTCTTCATGTTCCACCAGGTGAACGCGTGAACTTCGCCACCTACCAGTTATAAGGTGCCGCTGGTTCTTGGTGGGAATGTTTTCTGGCTCCTCAAGCGCTAGGACATGATGTTACCTGGGAGGAGTTTGTCACAGCTTTCCGTGCAGCCTATATCCCAAAGACTGTCATGGACATCAAAAGGAGGGAATTCCTGGACTTCACTCAGGGGAAGCTGGATGTGGAAACATATGGGCGTGAGTTCACTCGGCTGTCTCGCTATGCACCCCGTGATGTGGTTGATGATGCTGACAAGCAAGATCTGTTCCGCAAGGGACTTAACCCCGAGCTTCGCTATGAGATGTTGCCTTTCACCTTCCAGTCATTCCAAGACCCGCATAATTGTGCTCTTATGATAGAGAACGGAAGGAAGGATATGGAAAATCCAAGAAGCGTGAAGAAGGTGATTCTCGTGCGTCTTCCTCTAACAACAAGAAGCGTCGAGTCTGGATCCCTTACAGTGATGTACCTCGTGCTCCCTATGCACCAAGGTCTTCTGGCAATAACTCTAAGCCACCATCTGGTGGTTCCAGCTATCGTCCTGCCATATGGGTACTGTGCCTAGTGGTGCCTGCTACTCTTGTGGTCAGCCTGGCCACTACTCAAAGGAGTGCCCCCATAAATCTGATGGTCGTGGATATCCTCAGCCCAAGAAGGGATGACAAATATTCCTCTGGTCGTGCTCGTCTGACCCATGTCTCTACTGATGAGGCTGAAGAGGATCCAAGCGTCCTAATGGGTACGCTCTATATAAACTCAATCCTAGCTACAGTTCTGTTTGATTTCGGAGCATCGCATACATTCATATCTCAAGAGTTTGCAAGAAAGCATGATATACCCTTCGAGACAATGCCCTCCCCTTTAGAGATCACAACTCCTGATTCTCATTGGCAAACTATCTGGATTACCCCTGAGGTTATAATCAGTATAGGGCCAGTGTGGTTCCCCACCTCTATCATTGCCCTCAAACTGACATTGATGTCATCTTGGGCATGGATTGGCTAGTAAAGCATAAGGCTGTCATTGATTAAGCTAGGTCTATTGTACTGACCAATCTTTCTGACAAAAGTGTTCTGTACTGGGCTCCATCCGCAATACCTCCATCGGAAAGGTTTACCCCTGAAGCCGAGTTGTATGCCATTGAAGCCCTACCTAAACCAGAAATATCTGATGTCTGGGTGGTCCATGACTTTCCAAATGTCTTGAAGATTTACAGCATGCCACCTGATCGAAGTGTGGACTTTGTAATTGAGTTGGTTGAGCCCCTTTCCGGAGACCATATCGTATGCCTCGGAAGAGTTGGTTGAACGAAGAAGCGGTTAGAGGAGTTAGAAGAGAGAACTTCATCCAACCTAGTACTTCTTCCTGGGGTTGCCCTGCCCTCTTTGTCAAGAAGATAGATACCAACATTCCGCAACTGGTTGTTGATTATCGTCCGCTCAACGCAGTGACAATCAAGAACAAATACCCTCTTCCTATAATCAATGATCTTTTTGATCAGTTGTCCGGTGCCACAGTCTTCTCAAAGATGGATTTGAGATCAGGGTACCATCAAATCAAAATCCGCAAGGAGGACATTCCAAAGACAACGTTCACAACTCGTTATGGTCTTTACGACTACACTGTCATGTCCTTTGGCCTCACAAATGCTCCTGCCGCTTTTGTGCGGCTCATGAACTCTGTTTTCATGGAGTATCTTGACAAGTTCGTTGTGGTCTACATCGACGATATTCTGATCTACTCCAAAACCGAAGATGAGCATGATGAATATCTTCGTCTGGTGCTAACAAAACTTCGTGAGCACCGTCTCTACGCCAAATTCTCCAAATGTGAGTCCTGGTTAAAAGAGCTCATCTTCCTTGGTCATGTTATCTCTGAAAAAGGTGTTGCAGTCATTCCAGATAAAGTTCAAGCCGTTCTTGACTGGAAGACACCTAAGTCAGCTAAGGAGATTCGGAGTTTTCTCGGTCTGGCGGGTTATTACCGCCAATTCATTGAAAATTTCTCCAAGATTGCCAAGCCAATGACCGATCTTCTCAAGAAAGACAAGAAGTTCGAATGGTCAGAAAAGGCTGAAGAAAGTTTCCAGGTTTTGAAAACCAAGCTGACTACTGCTCATGTGCTCATCCTTCCGGACACAAGCAAAGACTTCGTTGTCTATTGCGATGCCTCTCTCCAAGGGATCGGATGTGTGTTGATGCAAGATGGCCATGTGGTGTCCTATGCCTCTCGACAGTTGAAACCACATGAGCTCAATTATCCTACTCATGATCTCGAGCTTGCATCTGTGATCCATGCTCTTAAGCAATGGCGACCTTACCTTTATGGTAATCGTTGCGAGTTGTACTCGGATCATCAAAGTCTGAAGTATCTTTTCACCCAACCGGATCTGAATATCAGACAGAGAAGATGGTTGGAAGTCATCAAAGATTATGACTTGGGTCTCAAATATAAACCCGGCAAAGCCAATGTCGTTGCTGATGCGCTAAGTCGGAAGTCATATTGCAACAATCTGATGGTTAAGCAAGCGCAACCTTCTCTCTATGAGGAACTTGCAAAACTCAACCTTGAGATTGTTCCTAGTGGATTCCTTGCTAATCTAGAGGTGAAGCCCTCTCTTGAAGACCAGATCAATAAGGCTCAGAAGCAAGATTCTGGCATTACCGAGATCAAGAAGAACATTGCTAGCGGAGTTGCTAAATGTTTCTCCATCGATGATCAAGGTACCGTTTATTTCGGTAAGCGTCTAGTCGTGCCGGATAAATCGGATCTCAAAGAGCTAATCCTTAAAGAAGATCATGAATCACTGCTAGCGTGTAGAAGCTTCCTTGTGATGGTAAAGCACACGTCCGTTGGGAACCCCAAGAGGAAGGTATGATGAGCACAAGTTAAGTTTTCCCAAGAAACCAAGGTTTATCGAACCATTAGGAGATGAAGGCCACGTGAAGGTTGTTGGTGGAGGAGTGTAGTGCGGCGCAACATCGGGATTCCGGCGCCAACGTGGAACCTGCACAACACAATCAAACTACTTTGCCCCAACTTAATAGTGAGGTTGTCAATCTCACCGGCTTGCTGAAAACAAAGGTTAAACGTGTTGTGGAGAATTATGTTTGCTTGAGAGAAACAACAGAGAACAATGATTGCAGCATTGTATTTAGATGTAAAAGAATGGACCGGGGTCCACAGTTCACTAGTGGTGTCTCTCCAATAGATAAATAGCATGTTGGGTGAACAAATTACAGTTGGGCAATTGACAGAATAGAGATTCATATACATATCATGATGACTACTATGAGATTTACTTAGGGCATTACGACAAAGAACATAGACCGCCATCCAACATGCATCTATGCCTAAAAATCCACCTTCAGGTTAGCATCCGCACCCTTCCATTATTAAGTTGCAAACAACAGACAATTGCATTAAGTATGGTGCGTAATATAATCAACACAAATATCCTTAGACAAAGCATTGATGTTTTATCCCTAGTGGCAACAACATATCCACAACCTTAGGGGTTGCTGTCACTCCCCAGATTCAATGGAGACATGAACCCACTATCTAGCATAAATACTCCCTCTTGGAGTCACAAGTATCAACTTGGCCAGAGCCTCTACTAGCAACGGAGAGCATGCAAGAACATAAATAGCACATATATGATAGATCAATAATCAACATAGTATTCAATATTCATCGGATCCCAACAAACACAACATGTAGCATTACAAATAGATGATCCCGATCATGATAGGCAGCTCACAAGATCTAAACATGATAGCACAGAGAGAAGAGAACCATCTAGCTACTGCTATGGACCCGTAGTCCAAGGATGAACTATCACGCATCATTCCGGAGGCGGGCATGGTGATGTAGAGCCCCGGTGATGACCTCTCTGGAAGGGTGCCGGGATCTTCTGAACCCCCGAGATGGGGTTGACGGCGGCGGCGTCTCTGGAACTTTTCCGTATCGTGGCTCTCGCACTAGGGTTTCGCGACGAGTGAATAAATAGGCGAAGGGCAGGGGGCACCCGAGGGGCCCACCCATGGCGGCGCGAACAGGGCCGGGGCCGCGCCGCCCTGTGGGGTGGCCGCCTCGTGGCCCTTCTCCGTGTCCTCTTCGGTGTTCGGAACCCTCCGTGGAAAATAAGACCGTGGGCTTTTTGTTTCGTCCAATTCCGAGAATATTTGTAAACTAACTTTTCTGAAACCAAAAACAAAGAAAACGGGAACTGGCACTGCGGCATCTTGTTAATACGCTAGTCTCGGAAAATGCATAAAAACATTATAAAGTATGACTAAAACATGTTGGTATTGTCATAAAACTAGCATGGAACATAAGAAATTATGTAGATACGTGGAGACGTATCAAGCATCCCCAAGCTTAGTTCCTACTCGCCTCGAGTAGGTAAACGATAAAACAATAATTTCTGAAGTGACATGCTACCAACACAATCTTGATCAATACTATTGTAAAGCATATGAGATGAATGAAGTGATTCAAAGCAATGGTTTGCTAACAAAAAGATAATGACTAAACAACTAAATCATATAGCAAAAACTTTTCATGAATAGTACTTTCAAGACAAGCATCAAAAAGACTTGCATAAGAGCCAACTCATAAAGCAATAGATTCAAAGTAAGAGGTTTCAAAGCAACACAAAGGAAGATTAAGTTTCAATTCAACTTGTAACATGTATATCCCATGGATAATTGTCAACACAAAGTAATATAATAAGTGCAATAAGTAAACATGTAAGAATCAACGCACACGGTTGACACAAGTGTTTGCTTCTAAGATAGAAAGAAGTGGGTAAATTGACTCAACATAAAGTAAAAGAAAGGCCCTTCGCAAAGGGAAGCAGGGATTACTCATGTGCTAGAGCTTTTTATTTTGAAAACATGGAAACAATTGTGTCAACGATAGTAATAATTCATATGGTTTATGCATAAAACTTCCTATAAGTTGCAAGCCTCATGCATCGAATACTAATAGTGTTCGCACCTTGTCCTAATTAGCTGGATTTCCATGGATTATCATTGCATTACATATGTTTCAACCAAGTGTCACAAGGGGTACCTCTATGCCACCTGTATAAAGGTCCAAGGAGATAAATCGCATTTGATTTCTCGATTTTGATAGATCTCAACTTGAGAACATCCATACCGGGACAACATAGAAAACAGATAATGGAATCCTCTTTTTACTGCTTAAAGCATTCAACAAATAATATTCTCATAAGAGATTCTAAGGATTAATGTCCAAGCTAAAACTTCCACCATGATACATGGCTTTGGTTGGCGGCCCAATGTTCTTCTCTAACAACAAGCATACTCAAACCATTCAACTCATGGAAAATCTCATACTTCAGACAAGACAACATGCATAGCAACTCACATGATATTCAACAAAGGTATGACAAGTTGATGGCGTCCCAGAAACATGGTTACCGCACAACAAGCAACTTATAAGAACTAAGATACATAGCAACATATTCATTACCACAATAATTTTTTAGGCTACTTTCCCATGAGCTATATATTGCAAAGACAAGGAATGACATTTTAAAGGTAGCACGCAAGCAATTTACTTTGGAATGACAGAAAAATACCACATATAGGTAGTTATGGTGGACACAAATGGCATAGGTTTTGGCTCAAGGTTTTTGGATGCACGAGAAGCATTTCCCCTCAATACAAGGCTTTGGCTAGCAAGGTTGTTTTAAGCAAACACAAGTATGAACCGGTACAACAAACTTACAAGAACATATTGCAAGCATTATGAGACTCTACACCGTCTTTCTTGTTGTTCGAACACTTTTACCATAAAATATCTAGACCTTAGAGACCAATCATGCAAACCAAATTTCAACAAGCTCTACGGTAGTTCTCCACTAATAGATTTAAACTACATGATGCAAGAGCTTAAACATGATCTACTTGAGAGCTCAAAACTATTGCCAAGTATCAAATTATTCAAGACAATATGAGGCATTTTCTATTTCCACCAAATAACAACAAGTACAAGTGATGCGGCTTCGCCATGAATATTAGCAAAACGAAGAACACAAGTGTTCAAATGAAAAAGCGGAGCGTGTCTCTCTCCAACACAAGGATTGTTGGGATCCGAATTTATTCAAACAAAAACAAAAATAAAAACAAACATACGCTCAAGTAAACATAAGATGTGACGGAATTAAAATATAGTTTCACTAGAGGTGACTGATAAGTTTGTTGATGAAGAAGGGGATGCCTTCGGCATCCCCAAGCTTAGACGCTTGCCTCCTTGAAATATGCAGGGATGAACCACGGCATCCCCAAGCTTAGACTTTTCACTCTTCTTGATCACATCATATCATCCTCCTCTCTTGATCCTTGAAAACTTCCTCCACACCAAACTCAAAGCAATCTCATTAGAGGGTTAGTGCATAATAAAAATTCACATGTTCAGCAAAGACACAATCATTACCAACACTTCTGGACATTACTCAAAGCTACTGAAATTTAATGGAGCAAAGAAATCCAATCAAACACAGTAAAAAAGGCAATGCGAAATAAAAGGCAGAATCTGTCAAAACAGAACAGTCCGTAAAGACAAATTTTTTTGAGGCACTTAAATTGCTCAGATGGAAAAACTCAAAACTAATCAAAGTTGCGTACATATCTGAGGATCATGCATGAATTTTCGCTGATTTTTTTTATTCTTCTACAGATAGAAAAACGTGAATTCGTGACAGCTAACAAATCTGTTTCTGCGCAGGAATCCAAATCTAGTATCAACCTTCTATTAGAGACTTAACTTGGCACAACAATGCATGAAAATAAAGATACAAAGGTAATGCTACAGTAGTAACAAGCACCTTGACTCAAATATAAAACAAAAATTGCAGAAATAAAATAATGTTGTCTCCATAAGCACTTTTCTTTAACGCCTTTCAGCTAGACGCAGGTGCAAATCAAGTATAATCAAGAGAAGAAGCATCAACATTATTACCATGGGCTTTACCTGCCTTTCTTACTCTTATTCTTACTCTTTGGTCTAGGGAATACATGACAGCATGTAGAGGTGAAATTTAAAGTGCCTTTTCCCACATCTATGGTTGCTCCCAATATTTTCAGCAGGGATCTTCCAAGTGTGATTTGTCCTGTCCCTACGAATTCAATAACAAGATAATCAGTGGATACTATTCTTCCAAGAAAGGTGGTGAACACACCTTCAGCTATCCCCTCAGGAATGATAACAGAATTATCAGTAAGGGTTATCCCTTCTCCGCCTTTAGTAAGTCCCCAACGTGTCAAAGATTCATAAATACTTTTAGGCATAAGGCAAAACTCAGACATAATATCACAATGGGCATAAAAAGTTTCACCACAAATAGCAACCTTAATAGTAGGGACCCATATTGAAGGTTCAAAGCTTACTGGAACATAATCATAATATTCACGAATCTGATTATACCCTTCTTTTAAACAAGATATGTTTGTTTCGAGAGTGTTTAGTCTATTATGAATGCTAGCAAGGGATGAATCAATGTTACTAGCTGAGCTAAATGATGCAACCAATTTTTTTATGGCATTAAAAGCTTAATCCCCATTGCAGTGAAGGAAATCTCCTCCCACTACGCATCCAAAGCATATCTATGCGAAGAATGAGCCCAAAATAAAAGTTACTAAGAAGCAAACTTAGAGTCATTTTGGGTTCAGTTTTACCATAAGAATAAAAATTCTAGACCAAGCATCTTTAAAACTCTCCTCATCCCCTTGTTTAAAAGTAAAGATTAATTCCTCAGGTGACGAAGTAACAAGTACAGGACTAGACATGATAACAAAATAAATTAAATGAAAGTAACTAATTTTTTGTGTTTTTGATATAAGAAAGCAAACAAGACAGAAAATAAAATAAAGCAAGACAATAAACAAAGTAAAGAGATTGGGTGTGAGAGACTCTTGCAGCGTGTCTTGATCTCCCGACAACGACGCAGAAACGTGGTGCTAGCGTGTAGAAGCTTCCTTGTGACGCTAAAGCACACGTCCGTTGGGAACCCCAAGAGGAGGTATGATGAGCACAGCGGCAAGTTTTCCCTCGATAAAAACCAAGGTTTATCGAACCATGGGAGATGAAGGCCACGTGAGGTTGTTGGTGGAGGAGTATGTGCAACACCACTGATTCCGCTCCAACGTGGAACCTGCAACACAATCAAACTACTTTGCCCCAACTTAACAGTGAGATTGTCAATCTCACCGGCTTGCTGAAAACAAAGGATTAAACGTATGGTGTGGAGAATTATGTTTGCTTGTAGAAAACAATAGAGAACAATGATCGCAGTAGATTGTATTTCAGATGTAAAAGAATGCACCGGGGTCCACGGTTCACTAGTGGTGTCTCTCCAATAAGATAAATAGCATGTTGGGTGAACAAATTACAGTTGGGCAATTGACAAATAGAGATTCATATACATATCATGATGACTACTATGAGATTTACTTAGGGCATTACGGCAAAGAACATGGACCGCCATCCAAGATGCATCTATGCCTAAAAGTCCACCTTCGGGTTAGCATCGACACCCTTCCAGTTATGTTACAAACAGACAATTGCATTAAGTATGGTAAGTAATGTAATCAACACAAATATCCTTAGACAAAGCATTGATGTTTTATCCCTAGTGGCAACATCACATCCACAACCTTAGGGTTGTTGTCACTCCCCCAGATTCAATGGAGACATGAACCCACTATCTAGCATAAATACTCCTCTTGGAGTCACAAGTATCAACTTGGCCGTAGCCTCTACTAGCAACGGAGAGCATGCAAGAACATAAATAGCACATATATGATAGATCAATAATCAACTTCACATAGTATTCAATATTCATCGGATCCCAACAAACACAACATGTAGCATTACAAATAGATGATCCTGATCATGATAGGCAGCTCACAAGATCTAAACATGATAGCACAAGAGGAGAAGACAACCATCTAGGTACTACTATGGACCCGTAGTCCAAGGATGAACTACTCACGCATCAGTCCGAGGAGGCGGGCATGGTGATGTAGAGCCTCCGGTGATGATTTCCTCTAAGCGTGGTGCCGGAGGCGATTTTCTGAACCCCCGAGATGGGGTTGACGGCGGCGCCGTCTTGGAACTTTTCCGTATCGTGGCTCTTGGTACTAGGGTTTTCGCGGGAGTGAATAAATAGGCGAAGGGCTGAGGGGGCGCCGAGGGGCCACCATATGGCGGTGCGGCCGGGTGGGGCCGCGCCGCCCTGTGGGGTGGCCGCCTCGTGGCCCTTCTCCGTCTCCTCTTGATGGAACCCTCCGTGGAAAATAAGACCGTGGGCTTTTATTTCGTCCAATTCCGAGAATATTTGTAAACTAACTTTTCTGAAACAAAAACAGCAGAAAACAGGAACTGGCACTGCGGCATCTTGTTAATAGGTTAGTCTCGGAAAATGCATAAAAACATTATAAAGTATGAGTAAAACATGTTGGTATTTTCATAAAACTAGCATGGAACATAAGAAATTATAGATACGTTGGAGACGTATCAATCACCCCTCTCCATCCATCCTGGTAGTACCATGATGTATCGGGATCTTTGCCAAAGATTCTGGTGGTCTGGGATGAAGCAAGAGATCGCTAAGTTTGTTGCTGAATGCGATGTTTGTCGTCGTGTGAAAGCTGAACTTCAAAGACCTGCTAGCACTCTCCAACCTCTATCAATTCCAGAGTGGAAATGGGATGAAATTGGCATGGATTTCATTACCGGTCTCCCCAAGACCAAAAATGGAAGAGATGCTATATGGGTAGTCATTGACCGTCTATCCAAGGTTGCTCATCCTTCCTATCCGAGAAGACATAAAAGCTAGTCAACTAGCAGATCTGTATATCTCACGGATAGTCACTCTTCACGGAGTTCCTAAGAAGATCGTCTCTGATCGTGGGAGTCTTTTCACTTCAAAGTTCTGGGCTAGTTTTCAACAAGCTATGGGAACTCGTCTTTCCTTCAGCACAACCTATCATCCTCAAACCGATGGTCAAACCGAAAGAGTAAATCAAATTCTTGAAGACATGCTCAGGGCATGTGTTATATACTTCGGTAAAGATTGGGAAAAGTGCCTTCCATTTGCCGAGTTCACCTATAACAACAGCTTCCAGTCTAGCCTGGGCATGGCACCTTTTGAAGCTTTGTATGGCAGAAGGTGTAGAACTCCTTTGAAATTGTCCGAAACTGGAGAAAGAAAGTTCTTTGGACCAGATATAATCAATGAAGCAGAAGATCAAGTTTGCATCATTCGCGGGCGTCTGAAAACTGCTCAGTCACGTCAAAAGAGCTACTATGATTGCCATCATCAAGAAGTGAAGTATGAAATTGGTGATCAAGCTTATCTTCGGGTCACTTCTCTCAAGGGTTTCCGTCGCTTCGGTATCAAAGGCAAACTAGCAACTCGCTATGTTGGTCCTTTCCGTGTCCTTGACAAGCGTGGTAATATTTCTTACAAGTTGGAGTTACCTTCCAACTTTCCTGAAGTTCACGATGTCTTCCATGTGTCCCAACTCAGGCGTTGCTTCAAAGATCCTATCCGTGGTGTTGATCACGAGACTCTTGACCTCCAAGAGGATCTAACCTATCAAGAACACCCTGTTCGTATCCTTGATGAAGCCGAGCGTAAAACTCGACGTCAGAGCATCAAGTTCCTGAAAGTTCAGTGGTCTAATCATTCTGAGCAAGAAGCAACCTGGGAACGAGAAGATCATTTATGATCTGAGTACCCTTCCTTCTTTTCTAAAATCTAGGAATCTCGAGGACGAGATTCTTGTAAGGGGGGTAGAGTTGTAACATCCCAACCCTGTGTTTCTAAATAAATGAGTGATCATGAGCATTGCATGCATATAGTTTGAATTTGAGCAAAAATTGCATCTCAAATTTCAATTATGCAAATCCCTCTCTATTTCTTCCTCATTCAAATCTTGCAAATTTATCAAAATGGACAACATGGCATTGATCTTATTCAACAAGTCCATGTGTGTTTATTACTTCTCTGGAAAATTTGAGTTCCAAACTCCATTCAAACATATTTTTATTTGGTTTGGAATTTGGATAAATACAAATCAGAAAAATAGAGAAAAAGAGAGAGCTCTCTCTCTTCCCTCTCCCTCTCCCTGGGCCGCAACCCATCTCTCCCTCCCTCTCTTTTCTTCCTGGCCGAGGCCCAAGTGGCCCAGCAGCCGCACCCACCATCCCAACTAACCCCGCAGGGGGTTTTCTGCAATTTAGCCATCGTCTTCCCGCCGACCGAAGCAGCTCGGTGGCTGGTCGCCGACCGCCCGGTGGCCTGGCCGTCCCCGATGCATCCCGCCACCCCCCGGCGGCTATAAGAGCTCACCGCCGCTGCCCTAAACCCTATTTCCCCACCTCTCCCCTTCCCCGCGGCCCCGAAGCCTCCAGAAACACCTAACCCTAACCCTACTGTCGGCCGGACTCTGGTCAAATTCGTCGCCGGCGAGGCTTCCCGGACGTCGCCGACCCCTCCGACGGACTTGCGGTGAGCTCCTCTATCTTCTGGTGT
The DNA here is from genome assembly GCA_030979885.1 of Lolium multiflorum. Classification (NCBI taxonomy): domain Eukaryota; kingdom Viridiplantae; phylum Streptophyta; class Magnoliopsida; order Poales; family Poaceae; genus Lolium; species Lolium multiflorum. The sequence continues at coordinate 197,907,273 of CM061752.1, read as the reverse complement.
CCTCGCCTCGCCCCCTAACCCTCCCTAGCGCCGCCGCCACGAGCCACCTGCCTCGGCCGCAGCAGAGGCTCGCCGCCGGCCGTGCTCCGGCGGGCAATAATGGGCAGCGCCACCACTAATCGCTTCCTTGTGTCGCCTCGCGTCGATTGCCCCTAGCCACACGCGCTATTGTGGCCCGAGTCGCCGGATTGATGCTCGTCTGCGAGCTGAAGGTCCCGCTGACATCAACATGACGTCAGCGTGACGCAGTAAAGATTTTCCATTTTTTGTATTTATTTTTTGTAATTAATAACTAATTCATATTAATTCAGAAAAATATAAAATTATATACCAAAATGACCAGAAAAACATTTCCTAGCTATTTATCCAGGTTTCATACATGTTTGACCCAATTATATGTGGACCCTTAATGAAACCCTAAATCGACCCCCCTTATGTCGGGATCGATGCCGAACCCCTCTAAATTTCGTCGATGCACCTAGGGTTAACCGAATCCCTTTAATATGACATGTAACCATATTGTATGTGCATTGCATTATACCATGTCTTGATTGTGCTCTTCCTTTCTGGTATTTGGTTCTTCTCGATAGGGACCGTACGCAAGCCTGAGATCAACGCCGCCGAAGAGCAGCAACACCGAACAACGAGGACAAGGCAAGCCCTAACTGGTTCATATATGGTTTCGAAATGCTTTACTTCTGGTTCTTACATATTCCATCCGTTTCAAATATGTTTATCGGCGATTGTAGATATCCTATGTGTGCATATTCCATCCTTGTAGCCCAGAGTTACTGATCCACCGCTCCCAAGCAAAACTAGGTCTGAGCTTGTTCGCATCGCTAGAGCCGTATATGTGTTATGTTTAGCTATGCTTAGCTGTTGGTCCCATCATCCTGTTGATGAATAAGAGCTACGCATGAACCTAGTTTGACAGGATGACGTGGTAAGATCAGTGATGATGTTAATAAACATGCTAAAGGCTTGGATGGGCCGCCACATGGGGATGTGGTGATTTGACTCGTTCTCGCCGATACTAGGACCTGAGTTCTCGCCGGACCAAGACTGAGCGTATAGCCACACGGGGCCCATGAGAACCCCTTGGCCCAAACTTACCTAGCTTACCCATGAGTCAATTAGTTTGCGAGTTCCATTTGCCATACGCATGGGGAAAATGTGGAAAAGGTTTTCAAAGTGCATCATACAGGGTGTGGCTAGGGTGAAGGATGCTGGAGACATTGAACTGGATCCCCTACGCATAATGACCGGGACCGCCTCGGAGAATGGCTACCTACGATGGCAGAGCTTCCCAGTTAGTTTGACTCATGGAATATGCGAAGTAAGGGAAAGGTTTTGGTCGACCACCCTCTGCCAGCACACCAAGGAAGTGTGTTAATCTATAGTGGCATTAAGAGTCGGTCGGCGCGTGTGGGTAAAGTTGTACACCCCTGCAGGGAAAATCTTTTCGAAAAGCCGTGTCCACAGTTATGGACGACTTGGTGATGGATTATGTGATCATAGACAACTTGTACCTAATCGTAAAACTTGATGTCAAGATGTGATAAGGATCCCTTCTTAGGGTGTCGAGGGGGTGATCCTAGGTGACAAGTTCAGGTGATGATGAAGATTTGGTGGATTCAACATGATGATCTTAGAGCTAGAGTAGATATCGCTCTCTTATCCCTTTTGAAAATGGTCTGAATAGACGAGCTTCTGCTCCCTTCTGTTTACAAAGGAAAACTGGCTTTACGCAAAGTAAGCTCCACATAAAGCCTCGCATACCCGCTTTGCTAACAGGTTGTACTAGTCTTGCTGAGTCCGTGTACTCAGCCTTGCCTGCTTTGTTTCAGACGAAGTCCTTCCAACAAATGGTGGTTTCTACCTCGACATCGACGAGTAGTTCGGAGTTCCTCAGGTGGCAGCCTGAGACTTATGGGCTGGGACGTCGCCTTATGTTATGGCCTCTTAGGCCCTTTGCAGTCTTGTTATCTAGATAACACAATTTGCTTTCTGTTGCTTGTTGAATTGTGGTCAGTGACTTCTGCGTGTAATAAATTTTGATCTTAACTCTGCTAAGAGTTGTAATATATTTGCTTTCAGTCGTAGAGTCACCTTGTTACCGAATTCACCCCGTAGGTCCTAGAGATTAGTTTGCTTATGTGGATGATCCTGTTGTTTAGTAGTCTTTATCTAGAAAGTATCGGCGGGAGGTGAGCGAATTTCTGATGTCGTAATTTCCCTGGCGTGCGTGGGCTCCCCCATCCCCCCTCGCATCAGCACGGCGCATTTTTGCCACAGCAAGCGCGAGACGAGGCTCAATCACAAGAAATGGCCGAATCTAGCGTTCCCCTCATAATTTTTTTTGAGTTATTTTAAAGTTTGTGTGACGCCGGAAATATTTCTCCCGTGGGCATCCAAATGCCCTTTTTTGTATCCACGCATGTGTGAAATTACCATTGTTACCAACCAAACATGCCCAAAGTTTACGAGATGCCCGCGGCCGGCGTGTGATTCCGTTGTCCGCCCCCACGCCCAAATAAGCTACAACTATTTCGACTACTAATGGTCCCTAGAAAAACATTTGAACACCTATGGCCTCTCCGGTTCACGCATAGTGATGGACCTAGCCTATTTTACTAGGGTGGAGTGATGCGCGTAAATGTACACGTCCGTTGGGAACCCCAAGAGGAAGGTGTGATGCGCACAAGCAAACAAGTTTCCCTCATGAAACCAGGTTATCAACCGAGGGAGCCAAGAAGCACGTGAGGGTTGTTGGTGGAGGAATGTAGTGCGGCGCAACACCGGATCAGGCAACGTGGAACTGCACAACACAATCAAGTACTTTACCCCAACGTAACATGAGGTTGTCAATCTCCGGCTTGCTGAAAACAAAGGATTAAACGTATCCAGTGGAAAATGGTGTTTGTTTGCAAAGAACAGAAAAAAGAGAATGTATTCAGATGTAAAAGAATGGACCGGGTCCACAATTCACTAGAGGTGTCTCTCCAATAAGATAACTAATATGTTGGGTGAACAAATTACAGTGGGGCAATTGACAAATAAAGATTCAATACATATCAATGATGATTACTATGTGATTTAATCAGGCATTACGACAAAGTACATAGACCGCTATCCAGCATGCATCTATGCCTAAATAATCCACCTTAAGTTATCATCCGAACCCCTTCCAGTATTAAGTTGTAAACAATAGATAATTGCATTAAGTATGGTGCGTAATGTAATCAACACAAATATACTTAGACAAAGCATCAATGTTTTATCCCTAGTAGCAACAGCACATCCACAACCTTAGAACTTTCTCACTGTCCCTGCATTCAATGGAGGCATGAACCCACTATCGAGCATAATTACTCCCTCTTGGAGTTACAAGTATCAACTTGGCCCGAGCCTCTACTAGCAACGGAGAGCATGCAAGAACATAAACAACACATATATGATAGATTGATAATCAACTTAACATAATATTCTATATTCATCGGATCTCCCAAACACAACATGTAGCATTACAAATAGATGATCTTGATCATGTTAGGCAGCTCACAAGATCTAAACAATGATAGAACAAGCGGAGAAGACAACCATCTAGCTACTCGCTGGACCCATAGTCCAAGGATGAACTACTCACGCATCAATCCAGGCGGGCATGATGATGTAGAGCCCTCCGGTGATGATTCCCCTCTCCGGCGGGGTGAGGCGATCTCCGAATCCCCCGAGATGGGACTGCCGACGGCGGCGTCTGGGAAGGTTTTCCGTATCGTGGCTCTCGACACAGGGGGTTTCGAAGAAGGCTATATGTAGGCGGAAGGGTAGGTCAAGTGGCGGCACCGAGGGCCCCACATACCAGGGCCACGCGGCCGGGGGCCAAACGCGCCGCCGTTGTGTCGGGCCCTCGTGGCCCCTTCGTGTACTCTTCGGTCTTCCGAGCTTCGTGCAAAAATAGGACCTCGGGCGTTGATTTCATCCAATTCCAGAATATTTCCTTACTAGGATTTCTAAACCAAAAATAGCAGAAACACAATCGGCGCTTGCGTTAATAAGTTATCTTGTTAATAGGTTAGGTGAGAAAATGTATCACATAATGCCATGAAGTATGTAGAACGTGTCAACATTCCTTATCATAAAGCGTAATTTTTGACATTATAAAAATCTTATAGATACGCTATGAGAGATGTATCCCATTGCTAGTCCTACGAGTAGGTAAACGATAACACAAATAATGACATGCTACCAACATAATCTTGATCAACATTATTGTAAAGCATATGAGATGAATGGAGTGATCTGAACAAAAGATTGCTAACAAAGATAATGACTAAACAAATGAATCATATAGCAAAACTTTTCATGAATAGTACTTTCAAGACAAGTATCAATAAGACTTGCATAAGATAACTCATAAGCAATAAATTCAAAGTAGAATGCATTGAAGCAACACAAAGGATGATTAAGTTTCTGCAGTTGCTTTCAACTTGTAACATGTATATCTCATGGATATTTGTCAACATAGAGTAATATAACATGTGCAATAAGTAAACATGTAAGAATCAATGCATATTAACACAAGTGTTTGCTTCGAGATAGAAAGAAGTAGGCTGACCCAACAATAAAGTAAAAGAATGGCTCTTCGCAGAGGGAAGCATGGATTACTATTTTTGTGCTAGATCTTTTGTTTTGAAAACATAGAAACAATTTTGTCAACGGTAGTAATAATTCATATGTGCTATGCATAATACTTCCTACAAGTTGCAAGTCTCATGCATAGAGTACTCATAGTGCTCGCACCTTGTCCTACTTAGCTCGGAAAACACGGATTATCATCGCATAACATATGTTTCAACCAAGTGTCACAAGGGGTACCTCTATGCCGCCTGTACAAATGTCTAAGGAGAAAGCACGCATTGGATTTCTCGCTTTTGATTATTCTCAACTTAGACATCCATACCGGGACAACATAGACAACATATAATGGACTCCTCTTTTAATGCTTAAGCATTCAACAACAACTTAATATTCTCATAAGAGATTGAGGTTGTATGTCCAAACTAAAACTTCCACCATGATACATGGCTTTAGTTAGCGCCCAATGTTCTTCTCTAACATATGCATACTCAAACCATTTGATCATGAAATCGCAATTACTTCAGACAAGACGAACATGCATAGCATCTCACATGATATCCAACAAGGGTAAAGTTGATGGCGTCCCCAGAAACATGGTTACCGCTCAACAAGCAACTTATAAGAACTAAGACACATAAGTACATATTCATCACAATAGTTTTTAAGCTATTTGTCCCATGAGCTATATTGTAAAGGTAAAGGAATGAAATTTTAAAGGTAGCACTCAAGTAATTTACTTTGGAATGGCAGAAAAATACCACATAGTAGGTAGATATGGTGGACACAAATGGCATGGGTTTTGGCTCAAGGTGTTTGGATGCACGAGAAGCATTTCCTCTCGGACAAGGTTTGGGCTAGCAAGGTTGTTTGAAGCAAACACAAGTATGAACAGGTACAGCAAAACTCACACAAGAACATATTGCAAGCATTACAAGGCTCTACATTGTCTTCTTGTTGTTCAAACATTTTACCCGAAAATATCTAGACTTAGAGAGACCAATCATGCAAACCAAATTAAACAAGCTCTACGGTAGTTCTTCATTAATAGATTAATAAACTACATGATGCAAGAGCTTAAACATGATCTATGAGAGCTCAAACAATTGCCAAATTTCCAAACCATATGCAGCATTTTCTGATTCAACCAAATAGCAATTTAACGAAGCAATTTCAGGCCATGAACATTAAAGCACAATTAAGAACACAAGTGTTCCATATGAAAAAGCGGAGCGTAATATCTCCAATATAAGAATGATGGGATCCAACTTTATTCAAACCAAAACAAAAATAAAAACAAACCGACTCCAAGTAAAGAACATAGGATGTGATGGAATAAAAATATAGTTTCACTAGAAGTGACCTGATAATGTTGTCGATGAAGAAGGATGCCTTGGGCATCCCCAAGCTTAGATGCTTGAGTCTTCTTAAAATATGCAGGGATGAACCACCGGGGCATCCCCAAGCTTAGACCTTTCACTCTTCTTGATCATAATATATCATCATCTTCTCTTGACCCTTGAAAACTTCCTCCACACAAACTTCAAGAAAACTCATTAGAGGGTTAGTGCATAATCAAAATTCACACATTCAGAGGTGACACAATCATTCTTAACACTTCTGGACATTGCACAAAGCTTCTAAAAGTTAATGGAACAAAGAAACTCATTCAACATAGCAAAAGCGGCAATGCGAAATAAAAGACAGAATCTGTCAAAAACAGAACAGTCCGTAAAGATGAATCTGGCAGGGGCACTTAACTTGCTCAAATGGAAAACTCAAAACTAATGAAAGTTGTGTATATATATGAGGATCACGCTCGTAAATTTGCAGATTTTTTTGATTTTTTTACAGAGACTGGCAATTGGATAGTCACAATGCTGTCAGTGATCCAAATCTATCATCAACTTTAGCATAGAAACTTTACTTGGCACAAAAACATGATAATGAGAGGTTGCTACAGTAGTAAACAACTTCCAAGACTCAACAATACAATAATAAAATAAAACTTGGGTATCTCCCAAGAAGTGCTTTTCTTTAACGCCTTTCAGCTAGGCGGAAAGTGCATATCAAGTAACATCAAGAGAAGAAGCATCGACATCATAGCTTGTTCTAATAATAGAATCAAAAGGCAACTTCATTCTCTTTCTAGGAAGTGTTCCATACCTTTCTTGAGAGGAAATTGATATTTAATATTACCTTCCTTCATATCAATAACAAGCACCAAGTTCAAGAAAAGGTCTTCCCAACACAATAGGACAAGATGCATTGCATTCAATATCCAAGACAACAAATCAACTGGGACAAGGTTATTGTTAAACGTAATGCGAACATTATCCTCCCCAAAGGTTCCTTTTTAACATTATCCAAGATTAACATCTAAATAACAATTCTTCAATGGTGGCAAGTCAAGCATATCATAAATCTTTTTAGACATAACGTAAATACTTGCACCAAGATCACATAAAGCATTACATTCAAAGTCATTGAATTTCATCTTAATGATGGGCTCCCAACCATCTTCTAACTTCCTAGGAATAGAAGCTTCAAGTTTTAATTTCTCTTCCCTAGCTTTAATGAGAGCATTTGTAATATGTTTTGTAAAGGCTAAATTTATAGCACTAGCATTGGGACTTCTAGCAAGTTTTTGTAAGAACTTTATAACTTCAGTAATATGACAATCATCAAAATCTAAACCATTATGTTCTACAACAATGGAATCATTGTCACCAATATTTTGAAAAATTTCAGCAGTTTCAGGCAATTTTGTACGCTTTGCACTAGGAGTAGAAACATTGCCAACACCAATTATTTTACCATTGATAGTAGGAGGTGCAGCAACATGTGAAGAATCAACATTACTAGTGGTGGTAATAGTCCATACTTTAGCTACATTATTAGCAAGTTTTTCTTTCTTCTCTATCCCACCTATCATGCAATTCAGCAAACAATCTAATATTATCATTAATTCGAACTTGGATGGCATTTGTTTTAGCAAACCTAGCATCTTTAACTTCCTCATGCATAACTTTCAATTTTAAAAGATCAAAATCAAGAGCAAGACTATCAACCTTGGAAGCAAGAATATCAATTTTACCAAGCTTTTCTTCAACAGTTTTATTAAAAGCAGTTTGTGTACTAATAAATTCTCTAAGCATCACTTCAAGACCAGAGGGTACACTCTTATTATTGTTGTAAGAATTACCATAACCATTACCATTATTAGAAGGATATGGCCTATAGTTGTTGTTACCATAATTATTCCTATAAGCATTGTTGTTGAAATTATTATTCTTAATGAAATTCACATCAACATTTTCTTCTTGAGAAACCAATGAAGCTAAAGGAACATTATTAGGATCATATGAGATCTACCATTTGCAAGCATAGACATAATAGCATCAATCTTATCACCCAAAGAAGAGGTTTCTTCACAGAATTTACCTTCTTACCTTGGAGTTCTTTCAGTGTGCCATTCAGAGTAATTGATCATCATATCATCAAGTAGTTTAGTTGCGGCGCCTAGAGTGATGGACATAAAGTACCTCCAGCAGCTGAATCCAATAGGTTCCTTGAGGAAAATTCAATCTGCATAAAAGGTTTGGATGATCATCCAAGTAGTTAGTCCATGGGTTGGGCAATTCTTTACCAAAGATTTCATTCTCTCCCATGCTTGAGCAACATGTTCATTATCAAATTGTTTAAAGTTCATTATGCTACTTCTCAAAGATATAATCTTAGCAGGAGGATAATATTTACTAATAAAAGCATCTTTACACTTAGTCCATGAATCAATACTATTTTTAGGCAAAGAAAGCAACCAATCTTTAGCTCTTCCTCTTAATGAGAAAGGAAACAATTTCAATTTTATAATATCACCATCTATATCCTTTTACTTTTGCATTTGACAAAGTTCAACAAAATTATTAAGATGGGCAGTAGCATCATCAGTACTAACACCAGAAAATTGCTCTCTCATAACAAGATTCAGTAAAGCAGGTTTAATTTCATAGAATTCTGTTGTAGCAGTGGAGCAATAGGAGTACATATAAAATCATTATTATTTGTGCTAGTGAAATCACACAACTTAGTATTTTCAGGAGTACCCATTATAGCAGCAATAAAGTAAACTAGGCAAATAAAGTAAAGACAAGTAACTAATTTTTTTGTGATTTTGATATAGAGCTAGTAAATAAGACAAAAAGTAAAGTAACTAATTTTTTTGTGTTTTTAATATGAAGCAAACAAGACAATAAATAAAATAAAGTAAAGCAAGACAAAAACAAAGTAAAGAGATTGAAGTGGAGACTCCCTGCAAAATGTCTTGATCTCCGCAACGGCGCCAGAAAAATGGCTTGATGCGCGTAAATGTACACGTCCGTTGGGAACCCCAAGAGGAAGGTGTGATGCGCACAAGAGAAGTTTCCCTCAAGATGAAACCAAGGTTATCGAAACCAGTAGGAGCCAAGAAGCACGTGAAGGTTGTTGGTGGAGGATTGTAGTGCGGCGCAACACCAGTGAAACCGGCGCCAACGTGGAACCCGCACAACACAATCAAAGTACTTTGCCCCAACGTAACAGGTTGTCAATCTCACCGGCTTGCTGAAAACAAAGGATTAAGCGTATCGAGTGGAAAATGGTGTTTGTTTGCAAAGAACAAGAAAAACAAGAGAATGTATTCAGATGTAAAAGAATGGACCGGGTCCACAGCTCACTATAGGTGTCTCTCCAATAAGATAACTAACATGTGGGTGAACAAATTATGTGGGCAATTGACAAATAAATATTCAATACATATCAATGATGATTACTATGTGATTTAATCAGGGCATTACGACAAAGTACATAGACCACTATCCAGCATGCATCTATGCCTAAATAATCCACCTTCAAAGTTATCATCCGAACCCCTTCCGTATTAAGTTGTAAACAAATGATAATTGCATTAAGTATGGTGCGTAATGTAATCAACACAAATATCCTTAGACAAAGCATCGATGTTTTATCCCTAGTAGCAATAGCACATCCACAACCTTAGAACTTTCTCACTGTCCCATTCAATGGAGGCATGAACCCACTATCGAGCATAATTACTCCCTCTTGGAGTTACAAGTATCAACTTGGCCAGAGCCTCTACTAGCAACGGAGAGCATGCAAGAACATAAACAACACATAGATTGATAATCAACTTAACATAATATTCTATATTCATCGGATCCCGCCAAACACAACATGTAGCATTACAAATATATGATCTTGATCATGTTAGGCAGCTCACAAGATCTAAACAATGATAGCACAAGCGGAGAAGACAACCATCTAGCTATCGCTATGGACCCATAGTCCAAGGATGAACTACTCACGCATCAATCCGGAGGCGGGCATGATGATGTAGAGCCCCTCCGGTGATGATTCCCCTCTTCGGGCGGCGCCGGAGGCGATCTCCGAATCCCCCGAGATGGGATTCGTGACGGCGTCTCTGGAAGGTTTTATCGTGGCTCTCTGCATGGGGGTTTCGCGACGAAGGCTATGTAGGCGGGAAGTAGGTCAAGGCCACGAGGGCCCCACACACCAGGGCCGCGGCCAGGCCAGGCCGCGCCGCTCGTTGTGTCGGCGCTCGTGGCCCCACTTCGTACCTCCCTCGGTCTTCTAGAAGCTTCGTGCAAAAATAGGACCCCGGCGTTGATTTCGTCCAATTCCGAGAATATTTCCTTACTAGATTTCTGAAACAAAAACACAGGAACTGGCGCTTCGCATCTTGTTAATAGGTTAGTGCCGGAAAATGTATAATAATGCTGTAAAGTATGTATAAAACATTCAAGTATTGTCATAAAAGTAGCATGGAACATAAGAAATTATAGATACGTTTGAGACGTATCATGGAGCAGGTCTAATTTGGGCTAGCTTTTTCTCCTTTTTCTTATTTTCCTATAAATAATATATTGGCTAGGCCAAATCTTAGGGTGGGGCTTCCACCCTACTGGCTTCACCACTCCTCACGCCAGTATAAACGACGCTATATGCCTACTTAAAAAGGTCAAATGTCAAGGCAGGTTTTGCGCTATATTGTATTTAACCATGGTTTACCTAAGTTAACGCCTTTTTATTCATTATATATAATGCAGTACTTCTCACTTGTAAACGCAGTGCTCTCCACTTGTCAAAACCATATGATAGCTCAGTTGGGCCCTATTTCGTGTCCCAACGGGATGTTTTGGGATCGACTCCCGCTTCTCCCTATCTTTTAGTTTTCTTCCTTCGATTTTTTTCTAAATATGAAAAATAAAGGTAGGCATCTCAATCAAATTTATGACCACTAAGGCCTACTTTTTTTTAGATTTGATGACGGATTCTTTATTTGGTGGAGAGATTATATTTTCAAACTGTGTTGTAATCCATGTGCCTCTAATCCATACATGTTTTTCACTTATGAGTAAATCCCCATTTTACCGAGGGCATAAGATGAATTGGCTATAATTTCCATATAATATGCAATGAGTACTTGGCCAAGTTTTTATCTTTCATGGGGTTGTATGATGGTTTATGCGAACATCGACTGCATATTACTTCACCTATATGGGCTCATAGGGCTGCACTTTGATGTAATGATGAGGGTTGGAAGGGATAGAATGACAAAAACCGTCTTCCAATACTTCGACTTGCATTAGAGGGTTTTATGTCGGGGACCAGTGAACTAGTTAACTACTATGGTGGGACATTGTGGTGACCCTACATACCACTGCATGTTGTAGTATGACAGTCGTTGATATAACATTCGCGAAGTGCCAATCCGCAAATATTACATCCCTCAGAGTAGTACAACAGAACATAGCTGGTCCATAACTCATTCATATATTATTACAAACCAAACATATACATCATCTCGGAGCTCCTCCTGGGTCCAGAGAGGTTTACTCCTGGGTTCGAGGTGAACCCAACTTAACTTACAATATAAGAGTCTTAACAGGTTATACATTTATTCCACCCGAGCAGCTAAGTACTAAAGTGTTCGCACTGCTCCGTTACTACTATTACTACGGAAGTCTAAGATTGTTCTCCTTCGGTAGCCTCCCCTGTTCCGTAGACGATAAGGTAGTCTACACATTCCACACCACCTGAGAGGTCTGGCTCCTCATAGCAGATTTCCTCTGCTCCGCCTTGTCCGTCAGTTGCCTCCTCGAGGTGATTCAGACAGTCTAAGCAAGGGATTATAAGAGGTATGAGTACGAGCGTACTCAACAAGTTCATATTAGGAAAGAGGTGTTTAATGCACTAGCTACGATATTAGACCAGAAAATCTAATTAATGCATGTTTTATAATCATTTCTTCAAAAGGTTGCTTTTATTCAGAAAAACTATGTACGCCAGCCTTCACCGGTTTACTAGAACTTCATGGAGTTCCTTTCCGGCAGCGTTCGCAGTTCCAAATCCCGAAACAAGGAGCGACAGGTCACGATTCTTTACACTCTACACAGGTGTGTTGCTTTACCCATAAGAGATCTTAACCTTGGTGCCAACCGGGCAGCTTTCCCGTCCACACTTCCTTTGGTGTGAGGCCCGGTATAAGGTCCTAGCCAATCATTATGTTTCTTCGCGACCCCGAACACCCACCCTTTGTTGCAATTCCGACCTTGGGTTCTCGCTGGCCAGCGTATCCATAGGATACCATCCGACCTCAACTACTATCAGGCATCCTGACCCGATACCTTCGCCGGTCGTTGCAACCCATCATAGACCGCATTACCGTGGGGACTTAGGGCTCCCCAACCACTCCGCTTATCCCTCGGGATTCAAGTGACAACGATAAGCACATCCGTTGATGAACAAGAGGGAGAAACACAACTGACTACACCGTCCCATTTCAGATCTTATGGTTAACACGGTTGTTACGGCACAAGAATCACTGGACGACATTTGTTGTTAATCCTAGATGGATATGAACCCTTGCAATGGAACCTCCACCATACTCATACCATGGTTCCATTGCCCACCATTTAGTCATATTCATAGTTATGAAGATAACAATTTTACTTTTCATGCAAGGGTGATAAGTATAGTACTTTGCAAGTAATTTGGTAAAAATACTCAAATTGACATGAGCAAGTGATGAACTTGCCTGAAGACTGCAAAGTGTTGCAGTTCGATGGTGTGGACTGACCCTTGTCCTCTGTTTCTGAAAGATAGCATCATTGACCGATAAGGGCAATGGTTAAAGAAGCAATTATGCATGCTTTCAGCTTTTAGGGTTTTGTTCCCCCTTCCTGGAGTTTTATTATTTCATGTCAGAGGTAATTACTAAGAACAACTTAGGAATAATCCTTAAGAGTGAATTTATGGACTTATTTTATCATTAAAAATATAGAGTGTGATTTTTAATGATTAAAATATTTATTCCTTGCATTTAATTATGACTCAATTTTTTAATTGTCTCAAAATTCCATTTCATATTTTATTATGATAGAGAATTTTATTCTGAGTGGTTTACATATTTGTATTTATTTTTTTAGAGTTCTTATCTATTTTCTAAACTTATTCAAAGTTTCTATTTTAAACAAAATTGTGAAATGACAAATTTTCCCCTTGGGCCCACCTGTCAGTGGAGCCCAATGGGTTGGGTTAGACCCACTCGGGTCCAACCGACCCGTTCGGTCGCTCACACCGCTTCTCCCCCGCGTCGCCTCGACGAACCCTAGTCTCCTCACGCTCTGGCGACCCGCTGTCGCCGCCGCCTTCTCCGAATTATCCTCGCCGCCTCCGTCCATCTCCGGTGACGAGATGGGTCACGCTGAACTCGCCGTTCAACAGCGGTCAGGGTGGTCCGCGCCGATTCGTCTTTCGAGGCTCCATCTACTCGCCGCCAACCCTCCCGTGCGCTAGGGTTGCGGGATCCGCGACGATCCCGCCGCTCCCTGGTGTTCCTGGTGTTTGGGCGCCGCCCTGAGCCCTGCCATGGTGGTGCTGGTGCTGCGGCATTGCCGTGGCCTGGCCTGGCTTGGCCTGGCGCCGCCATGCCCCCGGCGTGTGCCGCCGTGGCCGCCATGGCTGCGCACCTCGACTGCTCGCCTGTAAGTGCCCTCTCCATTCTCTCTCATCTGTTCCTCCTCCTTCTTCTAGCTTGAGCTGCGGCTGCTCCTCCTCATGAGAGGCCATGTCGTGTTGCTGCTACTGCTCTACTTGCTGCTGCTGCTGTGCTTGTTGTTGCTATGCATATGCTGCTGTGCCTGCTGCTGCTGTGATGTGCTAGCTGCTGCTATTGCTCTACTACCATGGCCTAGCTCTATTGCTGTGCTTATGCTGGTGTTCTCCTCTCTCTGGATTATGCTTGTGTGCTTGTTATTCTTGCTGCTGTAGCTCATGAGCACTTGCTCATGAGTATCCTGTGATGCTCATGGCCTGCTAGCTTGCTCCTGTTGTTGCTTCTGCTGCTAGGCTATCATGTATATTCATCTTCTTGACCCCTGGCTAGATTACTATGAGTAATCCTTGCATTCTGCAAGAACCAGTGCCTCTGGTGTGTTGCTCATTGAGCTGTGATTCATGGTAATGCTCCATTGAGCTTGATTGTTGGCTAGATAGCTCCATCCCTTGATGGTGTGCTTCTGGATACAATTATATATCAACTATTTTGATTATCTGTGCTGCAATTGTTACTGAACTGTGGCTATTTAACTTATATGATTCATGGACTGGTGCTAGGCTTGGCTCTAGCATGTATTTGCATGCTCTGTCAAGCCCTGATGATCATATGATTACCAGTTGCTTGGTAGTTGACTGTTGTCCTATGGCTTGTGTCTCACTGATGCTCTTCCTTGGCCTGTGTGGCACTCAAGCCTGTGTTGGTGCATGCTCTTGCTTGCTCCAGCACCTGCTGTTGCTTGCAGTGATCCACTGTATCATTTGCAATGGTATGGTGCACCGTTTACTTATGCATCTCATTTATCTGTGGAGTCTTGCTTGATTGAATAGATAAATGAGGTGAACTTCTTGGCAGTGATGATCCTATTAACTGATAAATTGGAGCTAGAGGGATGCCAACCACTGGTTGGGAACCCTAGCTCACTTCTGAACCCTAATGGGTGATGATGCAGTGGCTTGGTTTGTTGGTATGTGGGTTTGAGGTGGCCCTGACAGCATCCTGATGCTGTCCAAGGGTAGCTCCCCCTCTGTGGCTTTGCTGTGGCTCTCAAATCCTTTCTGGTTGATCCATGATTGGATTTCCAATAGCCTTTGCTGTTGAAAACATAAATAGACACTATATTGTCTATCTGTCTGATGGTGTAGCTAGCTATAGGTGCTAGGTGACTTTGGCTGACTAGATAGGATCAATCCTTGCTGGACTTCCTTGGTTGTGCCACTGGTTTGACACAACCAGTGTTCCCTTGGATGCTTTCCTGTTGGCTTCTCCCATGTTTGCTTGCACCAAATGGCTAGCAGCCAAGTGATGATACAAACAGGGTATTCTACCCATTTTTTACTTCTGTGATATATGCATATGCTTATTTATGAGCAAAACAACTGTTTGCTCATGATCATCTATGTATACCTCACTCCAGCTCCTAGATTTCTGTGCTGTTGTAGAGGATTTGCTTCTGGTTGATGATCAAAGCTTGCCCTGCTCCTCCTTGCTGGCTTGTGATGATTCCCTCCTTGTGGCTTGCTCTACAACACAGTTCTTGGTGGAACTGTTCTGGAGGGTTTTGTGTTCTTCCTGTTCTATGGTTATGGCTGTTCTTACCCTTGGATGATCCTGTCGATGGATTCTAGGGTTTGCTGTGAAAATCTTTTATACTATCCCTCTCTTCACTCCTTTGGTCGACAGCACAGCTAGTGTTGGGTGCTTCACCCCTGGTCTCTGTGTGTGTGGAGAGCATGCAGCTAGTCTTGTGAACTTCTGTGCATGTTCCCAGGTTGGGACTTGGATCCTGTCCTGGTTCCCTCGGCAGACTTGATATTATCCACCAATTTTACCATATTTTCACTAATCTGCCAAGTGGCATTGCCACTTGGCATAATGTGTATCTTTGTCTTGTTGTTTTATTTTACAGGGATCCAAAGAGTGATCAAGAAATTCTTCATCAAGTGTTGATCAAGAATTACTTGAAGAATTTAGCTAGTTTAGCTATTTGCAATTCTTTCTAATTTTCTTTTTCTTTTTCATTTAATCCATTTCTGTAATGTGTTGTAATTCTTATAATTCATTTGGAATATTGAATGACAATGTATTATGTGTGAGAAATCAATAAAGCTCAAGGTTTTCTCTAATGAGCTTTAAATTTATGTTCTTTTATTTTAAATACTTGGTTTATTCATTTGTTTATGAATTATCCATTATATGAATTATAATATACTTAATTGTTGTTTGAATTTGAAATTCAAACATAACTTGTTTGAATTCAATCATGCAACTTAAGTTGAGAAGGAAATTGTTCCCCTCTCTTCTCAAAAACCCTAATTGAGTTTAGATAGGTCCAAGTCTATCGCACTCTCGAAACCCTAATCCTAAGTGGTGTCGAGAGAGAAACTTGTTCCCCTAAGATGCAAATTTTTCAATAAAGCGCGAAATTTCCCCAGATTTTACGATGCAATGCACATCCTTTTCTAAAATCTACCCCGCAATCGTCTTGAATACTGGGATATTACAGCCTTTCCCCCTTAAAGAAAACTTCGTCCCGAAGTTTTGGTTGTAATACCTGAACATTTTCGGATAGGATTTCATCAGGTCTTCCTCTTTCTCCCAGGTAGCTTCTCTCTCAGGATGGTGTTTCCATTGGATCTTGCAATACTTAATAGCTCTGTTCCTGAGTTGCTTCCAGTTCTCCTCGAGAATCTTGGCTGGCTTCTCGATGTAAGTCAAATCTGGCTGTAGATCTAGCTCATCATGAGATACTGGCTCATCTGGTGTCTTTAAACACCTCCGGAGTTGTGATATATGGAATACATTTTGTATCTGAGCTAAACTTCCTGGTAGATCTAGTTCAAAAGCTAATCCTTGGTTCTAACTCAATATCTTAAAAGGTCCGATGTATCTAGGGCTGAGTTTCCCCTTTACTCCGAATCTCTGTAGACCTTTCATCGGACTAACCTTTAGGTATACCATGTCTCCAACTTTTGGTTCCCATGTCCTTCTCTTTTGATCTGCATAACTCTTCTGTCGGCTTTGAGCTATCTTGAGTCTGTCCCTTATGACATCAATGATCTGTTGCTTCTCCTTCACATGGTTTGGATCAAACTCCTTGCTCGAACCTGCTTCATACCAACAAATTTGTGACCTACACTTCCTTCCGTACAGGTCTTCAAATGGTGCCATCTTGATATTGCTTTGATAGCTATTGTTGTAAGAAAACTCTGCTAAGGGTAAGTGTTCCTCCCATGATCCTCCGAAGTCTAGGGCACAAGCCGTAAGCATGTCTTCAAGTATCTGGTTCGTCCTCTCGGTTTGTCCTCCCGTCTGAGGATGATAAGCGGTGCTATAGTCCAATTTGGATCCTAAGGCTTCGTGAAGTTGTTTCCAGAATGCTGATGTGAACACTGATCCTCGATCTGATACTATCTTCCTGGGAACTCCGTGTTTACTCATGATCTCTTTAATGTAAAGATCTATGAGCTTCTCACCGGTATCCTTCTGATTTACCGCTAAGAAATGTGCACTTTTGGTTAACCGGTCCACGATTACCCATATCATGTCCTTTTAATTGGTCATGGGTAGTCCGGTAATAAAATCCATTCCTATATCTTCCCACTTCCATTCTGGAATTGGTAAAGGTTGCAATGGTCCTGCTGGACTTTGATGTTCTGCCTTCACCCTTTGACAAGTATGGCATTCCGCCACAGATTATGCAATTTCTCTCTTCATGTTGTTCCACCAGAACAACTCTTTTTGATCCATGTACATCTTTGTACTTCCGGGATGGATGAATACGGTGTTTGATGTGCTTCTTTGAGTATAACTTCCTTAAGACTGAACCCAAATCACTTCAGATGTTGCATTTGCAAGAGACTTGTATTGTGCTTATGTGCTAGACCTAGAATTGTAGCTTGTTTCTTTGCACTCAAAAAAAATAAAATCAAATTTGGTCCAAAGAAAAAAGCAAAGCCTCCACTAGATCGCCGATCATCTGAACAACCTGCCTAGTCAGCATATGAGAAAGCACTAACCAAAGTAGATTGAGATCTCATGAAGGTTAGTCCAGCACTAGGCGTGTTTTTAATATATCTCATAATCCGTTTTGCAGCAGTCCAATGTAGAGTAGTTGGAGCATGTAAACACTGACAAACTTTGTTAACTGCATATGGAATATCAGGTCTTGTGAGGGTTAAATACTGCAACGCACCAACCATACTCTTGTATTTGGTGATGTCCTCTAACCCTAGCAGTTCTCCTTCATGAGGAGTCAAGTAAGATGATGTCTTTGCAGAGTTGTGCACCGGCACTGGGATGAAGAAGGGCAAAAGGAAAAACTTTCTCGTCAAAGACAACATCACGAGAGATATAAACTCGCCAAGTGGATATATCAAGACATTTGACTCCCTTGTACATAGGACTATATCCTAAGAACACACACCGTTCGGAACACAAAGCAAGTTTTGTTTTGTTGTACAAACGAAGATTAGTCCAACATGCACACCCAAAAACCCGAAGAGAGGAGTAATTTGCGAAGTGTTAAGGAGACGATGAACTGGTGTGTCATTATTGATAACTTTACTAGGAAGCATATTGATAAGATATGTAGCGGTAAGAAAAGCTTCATCCCAAAGTTTTAAAGGCATAGATACATGTGCCAGGATAGCTAGACCAACCTCAATAATATGATAGCTGTTTTCTTTCTGCGGAACCATTTTGTTGATGGACATGAGGACATGCCACATGATGTGAAATGCCTTGATTTTGAAAGAAGGCATTAAGCTTGACATACTCGCCTCCCCAATGAGATTGCACCGTAACAATTTTGCGATCAAGCTTACATTCAACGATTTTTTGAAAGTTGACAAAAGCAGAAAGCACATCAGACTTCTTTTTGAGAAGATATATCCAAGTAAACTTACTATAACCATCAATAAAACTTACATATTAATCATGACGTCCAACAGAGGTAGGAGCGGGACACCATACATCAGAAAATATTAACTGAAGAGGAGTAGTAGATATAGTGGTGGACACAAGACATGGAAGCTGATGACTCTTAGCCTCTTCACATGAATCACAAATAGATTGAATACTAGAATCTCTAACAAAAGGAAGTTTATTTTTACTAAGAATTTGCCTAACAATTGCAATCGAGGGATGACCTAGACTACTATGCCACTTCTCATGGGATGCGTCGACAACGAGTTTTGTCGATCTTGCTTGGGACATCTGGAAGAGACCAAGGATGAAATAAGTGGGTAGAGTCCGCCAACACACCTCTCTCTATGAATTAAATTATCCGTGACCTGATCCTTGGTCAAAAAAAGAAAGGATGAAACTCAATGAAGAATATATTATCATATGTGGATCGGTAAACGAAAAGGAGATTTTTTGATGCATTTGAAACATGTAAAATATGTCGAAGATGGAAATTTTGAACAGGGTTATGAACTATTGAATGACCAACATGAGAAATTTCCATACCTTTCCCACCGGCGGTGTTCACCTTGACACGTCCTCTATACTTGTCACAGACAATAAGGTTGTTAAGCTCGCCGGTGATGTGATGCGTGTCACTGAATACTGTTGGTATCGACACCATTGGAAGCAAAGTTCACCTCCTTGTTCTCATATGAGTCATCATCCTTAAAGCGCCACCAACAATCCTTAGCACGGTGGCCTTCTTTGTTGCATATTTGACAAGTCACGTCCTCCCAAGGAGAGGTTCGACGACGACTGCGGCTGCGGCCACGTCCTCATCCAGTCGGAGTGCTGCGACCACCCCTTTATTGTTGTAACGAGGGCGGTCATCGCGTCGATCATCACGAGCACGATCATCACGGTGCGAGGAGCCGGCTGTAGCCTCCACGTCTCATAGCGGCGTTGACTGAACTGTCAATGCTTCCACCTTGCGTCCCATAGAGCATCTCATCACGCTCATTTTGGCAAGAACCTGAGCGTACAACTCATTGACAGAGATTGGTACTGTCATGAGACCAATGGCCTCAACAAGTCCACTGTATGGATGGCCTAGTCCGGCCAGAATAAAGGAGACGAGCTCTTCTTCGTCAACAGGGCGCCCAGCTACACCTCCTCGAAATAGGCTTTCGCCCCGCTATATTAATATAGCAACCAAGATACACCAAACTTGCTGGGACCGCAGCACAACCAAGCCCAAACAAAAAGAAAAAGAAAGATAAGAGAAACAAATGCCGACTACGGCTGAGCAACGAACACGAAAACAACTCGCAACCGCTGCGCCCTCCGGAACAGTACCACCACGCTCCTAGCAGTCCGAATCGCCGCATACCAAGCAACACCTTCAACAAGGAAAACGACGACAACGCCGCTGCTGCCCGGACTAGTCCTAGGGTTTCCCCCGGTACGCGGAGGTGATGGGGGAGAGGTACACGCGACACCCTTCAGGAAGGAAAGACGGCACCCGCAGGCGTCGCCGCGTCGGTGTCGGACAAGCCGACAAGGATTTCTCCCGACCCACACCGCCACCACCCCAAACAATCCGAACTGCTCCACCTCCTGTCGTCCACCAGCGTACGCCACCACGGTCTTGAAGCCATTGTCGCTGTCGCTCAAAGGTCACCAACGCGAGGCCTCGAAACAGATAAGGCGAGCGCAAGGTCGGAGATAGCAGCAGCACAACCACGCCGGAGGGAACAACCTCCACCGCCCGAACTGGCGGTAGTCGACCGGACGTAGTAGCGAGACCAAGTCAGGCCCGAACTGGCCCGTCCAAGTACTCGCCGCCACGCTGCTACTGGCCGGATGTGTGCCGCCGTCGCCACCCCCTGCCACCACACCTCCGCTGCTTCCAGGAGAACGGCGTCGAGCCAGGAGCCAGAGGCCCGCCCCAGCCCAGATCGGGCCCAGATGGGCCCAGATCAGGGCAGAGCGAGCGCCGCCAGCCGTCCGGCCACCCCGCCGCCCCGCTGCCAACGGCAGCGCCGCCGCATCACCTCCCAGCCGACCTGCGGATACCACGCCGCCAGATCGACCGCCGCCGGCCGAATCGCACCGCCGCCATCGAGAGGCCGCCCGCGCCCCCCTCCGCGCGACGGGTAGAGGCAGCCCCGCCGCCGCCGGCACCGCACGGACAACGCCCGGCGGCCCACGCCGACGGCGGCGGCAGGAGAGAGCTGGGGGAAGGAGCTGAGGGAAGGGGGCTAGGGTTTCGCCCGTCGCCCGCGGGGGGGCGAGCGAGCGAAGCAGGGGCTTTTTTCCGCCTGTAGACTTTTACTACCAGGCGAGCGAAGCAGGGGCGAGCGAGCGAAGCAGGCGCCCAGCTACAGCAAGAGAGTCAGCGAGGTTCTGCATCTTTGCAAAATACGCCGGAGTACTCACGTTTAGTTTCTTGGTGTTTGCGATGGCGATCCGTAGGTTCGTGAGTCGTGACCTTGGAGCGAATTTGAGACGCAAACATGGCCTCCACCGCTGCCCAGATGTCGGCAGCGTGTTCAAGGCGGAGAACATGCTGAAGTATCTCCGGCGAGAACGAGTTTAGGAGGTAGTCAAGTAGGCGAGGACGAGTTGGTCTCGGCCCAGCCATGTTGCATATGCTGGATTTGGCGCCGGCGGCTTGTCAGCATCAGATTTGTCCTGCGCCAATGTCTTTGGCCGAGGGTGAACGACGCGGAGGTTGAGGACGACATCACGAAGCGAGGATGGGTAAGGTAGTTTCGATCGTAGATTGGATCTTGGAAGAGGTGGCTCCTGATACCATGTAAAACTGTGGAAGCGTTTCTACTCGATGTCACATATCAAGCCGCGTGATGTTCATTTATTTATATTTATATCGAGAGTACGTTGCGGTACCAAGCGTACACATGAGTTCAGAAAGAGATCGGGGAGAGATTGATCCAATACCGACTCATATACACGTTCGGTATGGATACAGGTATAACCTACTTCTCACAGTCCGTTCAGTTGGCGCCGACGGGGGGCGCGTTGTTGTCGGAGTCTTCGTCGACAGCGTGCACTCGCGCGGCCTTCCTGCCGGCAGACCACCGGCGCGCCGCAGTCCGGCAGCCGCAGCCGCAGGCGATGATGGCGACGATGGCCACCACCGCCAGAAACCCGAAGGCTAGGACCCTCATGGTGCCAGGGGATAGAGGAGCCGCCTGCTCAAAGGCCTCCATCCCCGAGAACGCCGCCATCGTCGCTGTTCGTTCCTGTGTGTGGCAGTTGAGTGGCCTAGCCAGTCAGACGGTTGGGGTGGCTACTTATACACGAGCAGATATCCGGAGAAGAGTAGCGCATCGACTTGGACCAGTGTAAAATTCTCTTGAAGGATGCTCAGTCGACTCTACTTGCAAAGAACGCGTTGTTGCTCAACAAGAAGAGAGGGCAATTAATTGCTCCGTATTGCTTGGCGCTGACCTCCAACCCTGTCCTGACGGAAGATCTATATACCCAGCCTATTGATGAAGAGCTCCAACGAACGACAGGCCGAGACTTGCAGGCTTCTGAATTCTGATCCATAAGTTCATATAACTTGTCCTTGGTCTGTTTTTTAATGTTTGGCTGGTCCGTATCTCGTTTCTGATCCTTGTAGTCTTCTGTCTTTCTTTCCTGTCAGCGTTGCTGACTTTTTTCCCCTAGCTTTCAATGTGGCTCGGGAGCTTTTGTAATTGACTCTGTTCTATGAAACCGGGGAGTGATCGAGCTCCCTTTCATCTAAACAAAATAGTGAAATGTTTTCGTTTTTGCTCACCATAGAACTTTCTGTTGCTGCTATAACGACAAAATGATTTTTTTTAAATACTCCGTAGGAGATTGTCATGTTGTGTGGGCGACCGGGCTATCATATTTGGCATGGTATCGGCTGCACTCCCGGTTCAGCTAGGCGGGTTGAGTATGCTGAGGGAGACTGAGTATGTTGTAAACGTACAAACTAATATTGTTGAATGGCAGTAGGCTGAATCCAGATATGTTGCTGAAATAAATAGTGTGCCTAAAGAATACATATGCACTTACTCTCACACCAATATAAAATGCAAAGTTATGTGGGTCAACAAATAAGATGCACCAGAGTGACCATAGTAGATACAAATCCAAACCAATGACAATGCTTTGACAGATCCCTGTCACACTAGAGCCTCGAACTCTTTTAGTAAACCTTCTTTCCATTATGCTCTGCCCAGAAGGAAGCAACAGTTCTCTGAAGCAATAATTGTTATACTACTGACAGCAATGTTTGATACTTGAGTAGCTTCTTCATACATCACCTGGAAATCTGGAATGCAAATGCAGAGACGTATACTAGTATAACGGATGTTCAGTTACCAAGATGCAGCCATGATTTTCCCAGAGCTGATATATTACCTTGAATCTGAACTGGATACCTCCAAAAACTATATCTGAAGAAATCCTTGGAGACGATTCAAAGGAAGTACTATTGTGGCAATAAGGGCAATGAGCCTCCTACAAGACGTCGAATATTTGAAGCGTGAACAGATAGTCTCGCGCCAAACGTTCCACTGGAAAACAGCAACCACATTAAATACTAAAGGACAGAGCTGTTTCTCAATTGAGAAACAGACAGATTTTCAAACCAATAAGTAGATGACAGCTGTCACATTGGAAACTATATAAGAACAAAACAAATGTCTGTTTTTAGTCCCTTTCAGTCATACAAAACAGACACATTTTTCAGCTAATATCTTTCTGTTCAACGGCTCATTCTTTGGGTCCAGTGTTCTGAGTCCACCAACTTCCCAAGCTTGTATAAAAAAAGGCCCATTATCAACCCTGGATATGGCAAACAAGCTCAAACTTGCTTTCCTCCACCGCTAGACAATCTGCCTAGGGAAATGTCAGAGGATCTCCCAAGAAAACATAGAGGGAAAAGAGAGATAGAATGCAGTCCTGGAAGTGGAGGAAGAACGAACGAAGGGATTACATGTTCTGGGAAAGGACATACCTGAAAATGAAGGAATCCTGCAGTCCATGGTATGCTTATGATCATTGTTGTAATCTGTACCACAACACTTAGTCAGTTCTAGTTCTGCCAGATACAAAGTGATGAAAAGAAAAGTGAAAGAAAAAGATTTGTTCAACACATAGCAGGATGGCTTAGTGTTGGGTTTGTTATACCTGGAGATCTCCATTCAATCCATCTCAAGCACAAAATGAACAAAAAAACTAACAACAATGATGTCTTCTTGAAAAATAGAGGGTAAAAAAAGAACTTCAGGTCCAAACTACACTGCTAGGTCGAGACAAAAGTTCACAAACGACTGAATGGAAATATGAATTAGAATACACATGAATAGAAACCTAAACTAGTATAGTAGTTCAGATTCGTACTCGTAATACTTATTTGAAAGAGCTCGCTTAGAAACTGATCCAACACAAATAGTAACAACAGACATCAAACTCTTCTTGTTTGCGTCTCATTCTTGACCTCTCGGAGGGTTTTAATCCCTACAAGCGGAATACTATTTTGACAAAGCAGGCATCATCCATGTAAAACATCATCATCACATCGAGTCCGGCTCCAAGATCATTGTTCCTAGCAAACTAATTCCAGCCATTTCGGAGCCTTGTCTTCTGAGCTTGCATTCCATTTTCCTGATACATGGAGAGGACTGCGACTCTAGCTTCAGGGAGGTTTAGAGCTTCAGTGACAGCCTTTGGTATCATCTGCGAGAAATCATACAAGGACAAACTGATGAGAAAAGTAACTGAAGAAAAATCAAGCATTTAATATGCATAATAAAAATAGATAGATCTAGGCAATATTTGGTTGCAAACAAGCTGAAAAATATTTTTCACTTTTAAAATTACCACACAATGAAAAAAACAACTTGTACAGCAACACCACAGGTCAACATGGTTGCGCTATATCTGCCCTGCTGCTTTTTTGAACAAATTACCTTAGGTGGATCCCCTACGGTGTGAATTTTCTATTAATTATAAACCAAGACAGTTGGACAAAACATGAGACTTTACATCAGGGAAAAAAATGAAACATGGTACTCTAGGAAATTAAGAGAAGAGATTAAAACCCAGTCTAATAGGAGCCGCACAAATACTGGCTTCACTCTATATTGGTGAAGAAGACAGCTTCTGTATCTGAGTGTCCAACGACTAAAGGAGACTGGCTCTTGAACAGGTAATGACTTCCATAAAGCAAGGCCCCATGAACGAATTGTGAGCAGAGCAGAGCCACTGTGAAATCTGAAGGGAGTTATCCCAATGAAAATTGATCGCAGCCCAACACTCAGTCGCAAACGAGTATCCAAAAAATGGTCCCTTATTTCAAGATCATGAGAGGAGCAAAGCACGCACACAGGTCCAAAATCAGCCTGCCACTGTTTCCGCTGCATCAAGTCCTTTTTCTTAAGAAGGTGATTAAGAAGAAGCCAGGCAAAAACCCAAAGTTTAGGCAGGCATTTTGATTTCCAAATTAAATTGAAGGCATGATTTTGCGGTAGTTGAGACCGAGGGAAAAAAGGCAACCGATTAGAAAGCAGCATTCTTGCAAGTACAAACTCACCAGCCAAGAAAAAGGAAGAAAAACAATACAACAACTAAGGACGATCGCCAGTGAAACATGCCCTGATTGAGAAGTGGTGTACTTGACATACATAGCAAGAAAGGGCACATGGTCTGCATTCCAACAATAATGATCGAATAAGAGAATAAGAAAGAAAAATGTACAGAACAACAAAGAAGTAGATACGGACTACAAGACTGACGGAAGATTGACTCAGGAACTAATAAGAGAGACTAAAAAATAGAAATAAATCACTGAAATATGAATACTGGCACGATGGTGGTCATCCCCTCTCCACGCCGAGCGCTGCCTCAACCGAGAGAGGGAAGCTCACTCCCTTCTGTCGAGAGGTTGGCGCAGGAGCTGACCTCTCCGCCCACGCCAAATGGGCCGCTTGACAAGCTGGCGGGCCCGTTTGTTCCTGGGCCGCTTCTGGGCCTTGAAGCTTTCGAGCCGATCCAAACCCAGGACGACCAGCAACAGCTTGAGGGTCCTGTCAGCACGCTGGGCCTTCCACTGCTTCTGGAGTGTGCTGCAAGGCAGGAGATGGAAACACTACAGGTTGTTTCTGCTGCCATTGGCGCGGAAGAGGAGGAAGTGGACGAGGAGATTGTGATTGACACGCCCCTGGCGCAAGTTAGCCGCGACAGGGTCTTGTCTCTCACGCCTTCTAGGGGTGCTTTGTCCATGAGCAGGTTTGCTACACCACCCTTGGTGTTCCACCGCGCTTGATAGGCGATCCCAACGAGACCACATGCTGCACCGGCGAAGCCACGCACCCTTGGGAAGTTCCTTGCAGCTGCAAAATCACGCTCGGATGCCCTGATGCAGACCCCGGCTGTTCGAAAAAGGCTCATGGCGCTAAACTTCCAACCACGCCGTAGCTCGAGGATCGCGGGGCAGCCAGGAGGCATGAACATGGAGATGAAGGCGGTCAGGAACCTTATGCGCAAACTTGGACTCCTATCTGGGGATGAGACGCCATCGGAGGCTGCCTTGGAGGCCTACCACAAGATGTTTGAGCTTCCTATGACGGATGACATGATCGTGGCGATAGCGGAGCTGTACGGGTGGACGCTGGACACGATCAGAGGGTGCTCCCCACCGCTGCTTGGGATGTCGGGTGGTCGCCTCATCGAGGCTTGACCCCGAGGTGTCCTTATGGGTGTTAAAGTAGTGTCTATGTCGTACGAACCAAAGATGCTAATCTGCAATGTGCGAGGTCTCAATGACCGCGCACGGCGCACGGGTGTTAGGAGTGTGGTAGGCACCACTGGAGCGTGGATTGTATGCCTTCAGGAGACTAAACTTGTTGTTGTAACCCTTGCTATCGTTATGGAGACGCTAGGCGCGGATTTTGATGCTTACTTCTGCTTGCCAGCGACCGATACGAGAGGGGGGGTGATTGTGGCCCGGAAGAGTAGGTTGGTGCAGCTCGATAGCGCCCATGTGGATACCAACAACGTTACAAAGGTGACCCCCTTGGGAGGGGTGGCACCTTGGTGGTGGCTGACTTGCATGTACGGCCCACAGGATGAGGCTGACAAGGTCGCCTTTCTTGCTGAGCTTCGGATGATTCGCGCGGCCCACCCAGGACCTTGGGCCCTATGTGGGGACTTTAACATGATTTACCGCGACGAGGACAAGAACAATGGTAACCTGAATAGAAGGATGATGGGCCGGTTTAGGTGCTTTCTGAACGATTGCGAGCTCAAGGAGATGTACCTCCATGGGCGGAGATATACGTGGTCGAACGAGCGACTGATACGTCTCCAACGTATCGATAATTTCTTATGTTCCATGCTTCATTATTGATGATACCTACATGTTTTATGCACATTATATGTCATATTTATGCATTTTCTGGAACTAACCTATTAACAAGATGCCAAGTGCCAGTTCTGCTGTTTTTGGTTTCAAATCCTAGTAACGAAATATTCTCGGAATTGGACGAAATCAACGCCCGTTCCTATTTTGCCAAGCATCCAACACCCGAGAGCCACAGAGGAGGCCCCGGTGGGCCCGATAGGTGGGCGCCGGGCTGGGCCCGCGCCACCCTATGGTGTGGTTGCCCCTTTGACCCTCCTCGCGCCGCCTCTTCGCCTATAAAAGCCCCCGCATCGAAACCCCTTACGGAGAAAGCCACGGTACGCGAAACCATCCGAGCCGCCGCCATCGCGAAGCCAAGATCCGGGGACAGAGTCTCGTTCCCGCCCGCCGGAGCGGGGAAGTGCCCCGGAAGGCTTCTCCATCGACACCGCTGCCATCTCCACCGCCATCTTCATCACCGCCGCTGCTCCCATGAGGAGGAGTAGTTCTCCATCGAGGCTCGGGCGCGGTAGCTATGTGGTTCATCTCTCTCCTATGTAGTTCAATACAATAATCTCATGAGCTGCCTTACATGATTGAGATTCATATGATGATGCTTGTAATCTAGATGTCATTATGCTAGTCAAGTGAGTTTTACTTATGTGATCTCCTGAGACTCCTTGTCCCACGTGTGTAAAGGTGACAGTGTGTGCACCGTGTGGGTCTCTTAGGCTATATTTCACGAAGTACTTATTCACCGTTGAAGAGCGTAGTGAAGTGCTTATTTATATCTCTTTATGATTGCAATGTGCATCGTATCACAATTTATCTATGTGCTACTCTAGCAAAGTTATTAAAGTAGTTTTATTCCTCCTGCATGTGTGCAAAGGTGACAGTGTGTGCACCGTGTTAGTACTTGGTTTATGCTATGATCATGATCTCTTGTAGATTGCGAAGTTAACTATTGCTATGATAATATTGATGTGATCTATTCCTCCTACATATGCATGAAGGTGACAGGTGCATGCTATGCTAGTACTTGGTTTAGTCTTTTGATCTATCTTACACTTAAGGTTACTTAAACATGAGCATTATTGTGGAGCTTGTTAACTCCGGCATTGAGGGTCGTGTAATCCTACGCAATGTGTTCATCATCCAACAAAAGTGTAGAGTATGCATTTATCTATTCGTTATGTGATCAATGTTGAGAGTGTCCACTAGTGAAAGTATAATCCCTAGGCCTTGTTCCTAAATACCATGAGTTACTATCGTTGTTATCTGTTACATTATCGCGTAATACTACCACCATCAACTACACGCCAAAAGCTATTTTGGCACCGTTGCTACTGCTCATACATATTCATACCACCTGTATTTCACTTCGCCGAACTAGTGCACCTATTAGGTGTGTTGGGGACACAAGAGACTTCTTGCTTTGTGGTTGCAGGGTTGCATGAGAGGGATATCTTTGACCTCTTCCTCCCGAGTTCGATAAACCTTGGGTGATCCACTTAAGGAAAACTTGTCGCTGTTCTACAAACCCGCACTTGGAGGCCCAACACTGTCTACAGAAAGGAGGGGGAACGTAGACATCAAGCTAATTTTCGCGCCGTTGCTGGGAGGAAAGGTAAAAGGTACTCACACTCCGAACTCGGCTAAGCTATTTCCGGCGCCATTGTAAGTACTGCTATTTCCTTTAGACTCTGCAATTGCGACATTTGGTTACTTGTTTACACTAGTTAGGCATAATGGAAAACAACAAAAATATGAGAGATCTTTATGAACTTTATCTTGAATTAGGACATGATGTGTTTGAAGAGAGAATTAAAAACCCATGGAACTTTATATGCATGATAATGGGAATGTTATTAGTATGAATGCTTTGAACACCATTGTTGCTAATGCTATGGAAAATTCTAAGCTTGGGGAAGCCGGCTTTGATGAGCATGATATTTTTAGTCCCCCAAGCATTGAGGAGAAAATTTACTTTGATGATACTTTGCCTCCTATTTATGATGATTATAATGATAGTAGTCTTTTGTTACCACCTGTTATGGAGGATAAATTTGATTATGATTACAATATACCTCCTATATTTGATAGCTACTTTGTTGAATTTGCTCCCACTACAACTAATAAAATTGATTATGCTTATGTTGGGAGTAGTAATTATTTTATGCATGAGACTCATGATAAGAATGCTTTATGTGATAGTTATATTGTTGAGTTTGCTCATGATGCTACTGAAAGTTATTATGAGAGAGGAAAATATGGTTGTAGAAATTTTCATGTTACTAAAACACCTCTCTATGTGCTGAAATTTTTGAAGCTACACTTGTTTTATCTTCCTATGCTTGTTACTTTGCTCTTCATGAACTTGTTTATTTACAAGATTCCTATGCATAGGAAGCATGTTAGACTTAAATGTGTTTTGAATTTGCCTCTTGATGCTCTCTTTGCTTCAACTACTATTTCTTGCGAGTGCATCATTAAAACTGCTGAGCCCATCTTAATGGCTATAAAGAAAGAACTTCTTGGGAGATAACCCATGTGTTATTTTGCTACAGTACTTTGTTTTATATTCGTGTCTTGGAAGTTGTTTACTACTGTAGCAACCTCTCCTTATCTTAGTTTTGTGTTTTGTTGTGCCAAGTAAAGTTTCTATGTCAAAGTTGATGTTATATTTGGGATTGCTGCGCAGAAACAGCATTGCTGTCTGTCACGAATCTGGGCCTATTTCTCTGTAGAAAATTTGAAAAAATCTGCCAATTTACGAGCGTGATCCTCAGATATGTACGCAACTTTCATTAGTTTTGAGTTTTTCCATTTGAGCAAGTCTGGTGCCAGATTTAAATTCGTCTTTACGGACTGTTCTGTTTTTGACAGATTCTGCCTTTTATTTCGCATTGCCGCTTTTGTTAAGTTGAATGAGTTTCTTTGTTCCATTAACTTTCAGAAGTTATGTGCAATGTCCAGAAGTGTTAAGAATGATTGTGTCACCTCTGAACATGTGAATTTTGATTATGCACTAACCCTCTAATGAGTTTGCTTGAAGTTTGGTGTGGCAGAAGTTTTCAAGGGTCAATAGAAGAGGGTGATATAATGTGATCGAGAAGAGTGAAAGGTCTAAGCTTGGGGATGCCCCGTGGTTCATCCCTGCATATTTTAAGAAGACTCAAGCATCTAAGCTTGGGGATGCCCAAGGCATCCTTCTTCATCGACAACTTATCAGGTTTCTTCTAGTGAAACTATATTTTTATTCATCACATCTTATGTACTTTACTTGGAGCGTCTGTGTGCTTTTATTTTTGTTTTTGCTTTGTTATTTTCATTCTCTGAATAAGTTCATCCTTGTGTGGGAGAGAGACACGCTCCGCTGGTTCGTATGAACACATGTGTTCTTAGCTCATAATATTCATGGCGAAGTTTCTTCTTCGTTAAATTGTTATATAGTTGGAATTGGAAAATGCTACATGTAGTAATTGGTAAAATGTCTTGGATAATGTGATACTTGGCAATTGTTGTGCTCATGTTTAAGCTCTTGCATCATATGCTTTGCACCTATTAATGAAGGAATACATAGAGCTTGCTAAAATTTGGTTTGCATATTTGGTTTCTCTAAGGTCTAGATAATATCTAGTATTGAGTTTTGAACAACAAGGAAGACGGTGTAGAGTCTTATAATGTTTACAATATGTCTTTTATGTGAGTCTTGCTGCACCGGTTCATCCTTGTGTTTGCTTCAAATAACCTTGCTAGCCTAAACCTTGTATCGAGAGGAATACTTCTCATGCATCCAAAATCCTTAAGCCAACTACTATGCCATTTGTGTCCACCATACCTACCTACTACATGGTATTTCTCCGCCATTCCAAAGTAAATTGCTTGAGTGCTACTTTTAAAATTCCATCATTCACCTTTGCAATATATAGCTCATGGGACAAAATAGCCTTAAAACTATCGTAGTATTGAATATGTACTTATGCACTTTATCTTTTATTAAGTTGCTTGTTGTGCGATAACCATGCTTCTGGGGACGCCATCAACTATTCTTTGTTGAATATCATGTGAGTTGCTATGCATGTTCGTCTTGTCTCAAGTAAGAGAGATCTACCACCTTAATGGTTGGAGCATGCATATTGTTAGAGAAGAACATTGGGCCGCTAACTAAAGCCATGATTCATGGTGGAAGTTTCAGTTTTGGACACATATCCTCAATCTCATATGAGAATAATAATTGTTGCTACATGCTTATGCATTTGAGAGGAGTCCATTATCTGTTGTCCATGTTGTCCCGGTATGGATGTCTAAGTTGAGAATAATCAAAAGCGAGAAATCCAAAATGCGAGCATTCTCCTTAGACCTTGTACAAAGCGGCATGGAGGTACCCTTTGTGACACTTGGTTGAAACATGGCATGCAAAGATCCGGTAGTCCAAGCTAAGTAGGACAAGGTGCGGGCACTATTAGTATACTATGCATGAGGCTTGCAACTTGTAAGATATAATTTACATAACTCATATGCTTTATTACTACCGTTGACAAAATTGTTTCATGTTTTCAAAATAAAAGCTCTAGCACAAATATAGCAATCGATGCTTTCCTCTTTGAAGGACCTATCTTTTACTTTTATGTTGAGTCAGTTCACCTATTTCTCTCCATCCCAAGAAGCAAACACTTGTGTGAACTGTGCATTGATTCTTACATACTTGCATATTGCACTTGTTATATTACTTTATGTTGACAATATCCATGAGATATACATGTTATAAGTTGAAAGCAACCGCTGAAACTTAATCTTCCTTTGTGTTGCTTCAATACCTTTACTTTGATTTATTGCTTTATGAGTTAACTCTTATGCAAGACTTATTGATGCCTGTCTTGAAAGTGCTATTCATGAAAAGTCATTGCTTTATGATTCAGTTGTTTACTCATGTCATTACCATTGTTTTGATCGCGCATTCATTACATATGCTTACAATCGTATGATCAAGGTTATGATGGCATGTCACTTAAGAAATTATCTTTGTTATCGTTTTACCTGCTCGGACGAGCAATCCAAGCTTGGGGATGCTGATACGCTCCAACGTATCGATAATTTCTTATGTTCCATGCTTCATTATTGATGATACCTACATGTTTTATGCACATTATATGTCATATTTATGCATTTTCGGAACTAACCTATTAACAAGATGCAAGTGCCACTTTCTCTGTTTTTGGTTTCAAATCCTAGTAACGAAATATTCTCGGAATTGGACGAAATCAACGCCCAGGTTCCTATTTTGCCCGGAAGCATCCGAACACCCGAGAGCCACTGAGGAGGGCCCGGTGGGCCCGATGATAGGGTGGCGCGGCAGGGCTGGGCCCGCGCCACCCTATGGTGTGGTTGCCCCTTTGACCCTCCTGCGCCGCCTCTTCGCCTATAAAAAGCCCTCGCGAAAACCCTTACGAGAAAGCCACGGCACGCGAAACCATCCGAGCCGCCGCCATCGCGAAGCCAAGATCCGGGGGACAGGAGTCTCTGCCCCGCCGAGCGGGGAAGTGCCCCCGGAAGGCTTCTCCATCGACACCGCTGCCATCTCCACCGCCATCTTCATCACCGCCGGCCCCCATGAGGAGTAGTTCTCCATCGAGGCTCGGGCTGTACCGGTAGCTATGTGGTTCATCTCTCCTATGTAGTTCAATACAATAATCTCATGAGCTGCCTTACATGATTGAGATTCATATGATGATGCTTGTAATCTAGATGTCATTATGCTAGTCAAGTGAGTTTTACTTATGTGATCTCCGGAGACTCCTTGTCCCACGTGTGTAAAGGTGACAGTGTGTGTGTGCACCGTGTGGGTCTCTTAGGCTATATTTCACGAAGTACTTATTCACCGTTGAAGAGCGTAGTGAAGTGCTTATTTATATCTCTTTATGATTGCAATGTGCATCGTATCACAATTTATCTATGTGCTACTCTAGCAAAGTTATTAAAGTAGTTTTATTCCTCCTGCATGTGTGCAAAGGTGACAGTGTGTGCACCGTGTTAGTACTTGGTTTATGCTATGATCATGATCTCTTGTAGATTGCGAAGTTAACTATTGCTATGATAATATTGATGTGATCTATTCCTCCTACATATGCATGAAGGTGACAATGGTGCATGCTATGCTAGTACTTGGTTTAGTCTTTTGATCTATCTTACACTTAAGGTTACTTAAACATGAGCATTATTGTGGAGCTTGTTAACTCCGGCATTGAGGGTTCGTGTAATCCTACGCAATGTGTTCATCATCCAACAAAAGTGTAGAGTATGCATTTATCTATTCTTGCTATGTGATCAATGTTGAGAGTGTCCACTAGTGAAAGTATAATCCCTAGGCCTTGTTCCTAAATACTGCTGAGTTACTACTGCTTGTTCTTGCGTTACTACTGCTGCAATACTACCACCATCAACTACACGCCAGCAAGCTATTTTCGCACCGTTGCTACTGCTCATACATATTCATACCACCTGTATTTCACTATCTCTTCGCGAACTAGTGCACCTATTAGGTGTGTTGGGGACACAAGAGACTTCTTGCTTTGTGGTTGCAGGGTTGCATGAGAGGGATATCTTTGACCTCTTCCTCCCCGAGTTCGATAAACCTTGGGTGATCCACTTAAGGGAAAACTTGCTGCTGTTCTACAAACCTCTGCACTTGGAGGCCCAACACTGTCTACAGGAAAGGAGGGGGAACGTAGACATCAGCGACAAACGCCCACCCTTGTCAGGCTCGATAGGGTTTTCGTCACGGCGACGTGGGAGGAACTCCACAGCAGCTGCTCTTTGCGCTGTCTGGCGACGGTTGTGGCAGACCACTGCCCCTCCTCCTCGACTGCACTACACAGTCCGCGGGTCGGAAGCGTTTCCAGTTTGAACGCTTCTGGCTGAAACTGGAGGGTTTCAGTGAGGTGGTGCAATCCGCCTGGGGGGTGATTGAAGGGGATCCTGACCCTTTCCGGCGGCTCGCCGCCAAGCTTAAGCGTACGGCGCGCAGCCTCATGAGCTGGAGCGACAAAAAGGTCGGGTGTGTCAAACTGCAGCTGATGACAGCGCGGAAGGTGGTGCTGAGGCTGGATATCGCCATGGAATCACGACCGCTGTCATCTGACGAGCGTCGACTCCGCGCCCGCCTAAAGCTAGCCTACCTGGGGCTAGCCTCCCTTGAGCGCACAATGGCTAGGCAACGGGCCAAGATTGCTTGGCTCAGGGAGGGGGATGCTAACACAACCTTTTTCCACCAGCACGCGGCATACCGCCGGAAGAAGAACGTCATCCACAGTCTCCAGGTTGAGGGCGCGGTCGTCTCTGACCATGCGACCATGGCCGAAGCTTCCTTCACACACTTTGAGGGTCTTCTTGGCACTACGGTTGATCGCCAATACTCGCTGGACTTAGATTTTCTGGGCACACACTCAGAGGACCTATCCGAGCTCGAGGTGGCGTTTACAGAGGATGAGATCTGGGAGGTGGTTCGCAGGCTGCCTCACGGTAAGGCGCCGGGTCCAGATGGGTTCACCGCAGAGTTCCTCCAGAGCTGCTGGGGAACAGTGAAGGTGGACTTCATGGCCGCGTTTGATAAGCTGTTCATGATGTGCGGGCGCGGGTTCCAAGGCCTGAACCAGGCCCTACTGATCATGCTGCCCAAGCGCCCGGATGCGGCGGATTTGGGTGATTACCGGCCGATCAGCTTGATCCACATCTTTGCCAAGCTGGTGGCGAAGACGTTGGCCTCTCGCCTGGCCCCTCGGATGGAGTCACTGGTGGATCGCAACCAATGCGCTTTCATTCGCAAACGGTGCATCCACGATAACTTTATGTTGGTTCAGCAGACGGCTAGATTCCTACACAGGATGAAGGAACCACGGGTGATGCTCAAGCTCGACATTGCCAGGGCTTTTGACTCCGTCTCCTGGGGGTTTCTGGTTGAGGTCCTACGCAAGATGGGCTTTGGGCCGAAGTTTTGTGAGCTCGTGGCCATTCTTCTGTCCACGGCAAGTACCAGGGTGATGCTCAATGGCGAGCCAGGTCCCCCCATCTGGCATAGGAGGGGCCTGAGACAGGGCGACCCCCTGTCGCCGTCGCTGTTCATACTGATCATGAACACGCTCAACCGGGTGTTGGTTAAGGCGATTGAGTTGGGAATTCTCAGGCGCTTGGCGCGGCGGGAGTTGGCCACATAGGTGTCGCTATATGCGGA
Source organism: Lolium multiflorum (assembly GCA_030979885.1). Taxonomy (NCBI): domain Eukaryota; kingdom Viridiplantae; phylum Streptophyta; class Magnoliopsida; order Poales; family Poaceae; genus Lolium; species Lolium multiflorum. Next base: position 197,871,957 of record CM061752.1, on the reverse strand, counting down.
CGACGTGGTCATTTTTTGCCATCCGGATGAGTCGGAACTGCGCGCCATACGCGCCATTCTTGAGCTCTTTGGACATGCGACGGGCCTACATACCAACTTCTCCAAGTGTTCGGTCTCTGCGATTGCCTGCACGGAGGAGGTGGCGGATGCCGCGGCGGTGGTGATGGAGTGCCAGCTGGCACCCTTCCCCGTCAAATACCTTGGCATCCCTCTTTCCGTCCGCCGGCTGCCGGGTGAGGCGTTCCAGCCTGTGGTGGACCGATTGGCTAACAAGCTACCCACCTGGAAGGCGTCGATGATGCCTCGGGCTGGGCGCTGGTCAAGTCGGTGCTAGCGGCGATTCCGCTGCACCAACTCATGGTGCTCAGCTTCAACAAAAAGGCGTTGAAGCAGGTGAATAAGATCCTGCGGAGCTTTCTGTGGGTTGGGAGGGTGGAGGCCAATGGAGGCCACTGCCATGTCAACTGGTCCAGGGTGTGCCGCCCGCTGCGGTTTGGAGGCTTGGGGATCCCAGATCTTGCACACACTGCCATCAGCCTCAAGGTTCGTTGGCTTTGGAGGATGCGGACTGACCCCCAGCGACCTTGGCGCAGGCTCGACATGCAGTTCTCGAAGATCGAGCTGGATGCTTTCGCTGCCTCAACTTCCATGGTGGTTGGCAGCGGAGAATCCACTCTCTTTTGGGAGGACAGATGGCTGGATGGCAAGTCCATCAGGGAGATAGCGCCATAAGTGTACACGTTCATTTCCAAGCGCTGCAGGAAGCAGCTCACGGTATAGCAGGCGCTGGTGGAGCGCATCTGGATATCGAACATTGGAGGTGCGCCGAGTGCCCTGGCCCTTTGGCAGTATGTTCAGCTGTGGATTAGGCTGAGGGATGTGTTGTTATCTCCGGACCAAGACAGGCTGGTTTGGCGTTGGACGACGGATGATTAGTATTCTTCCAGTTCCTGCTATGACGCCCTCTTCCAGGGGGCGATACTATCAGGTTCCTGGAGGCTCAACTGGAAATCCTGGGCGCCACCCAGGGTGAAGTTCTTCATCTGGCTTGCTTGCCTGGATAGATGTTGGACGAGTGAGCGTCTGGCGCGGCGGGGTTTGGCCCACGCGACAAGATGCCCGCTGTGCGACCAGTCTTTTGAGACTATGGCGCACATTCTGACTGGGTGCTCCTTCTCGAGGACTATCTGGTTTGAGGTTCTATCGTGGATTCGATCCACTTCTAGGCCTCCCACGGGTGAGGGTGACTTCGCGGAGTGGTGGTCGCTGGTTGTCGGGGGGAAGACCCCGGGTAGGGCAATGGACGCAGAGCAACCGGCTGACCACTGGCCGGCTCGCGGCGAGGCCGGCCGGAGCAGCCGGCTGGCGCCGTGGCCGGCTGGTCCGGAAGCCGGCTCTAGGTCCTAGTCGGCCTGGCTGCGGCTCTCAACGCTGTAGCTGGGCCGGCTACAAGCCATATCCGACTAGGGGTTTGTACCTCGGACCGACTCGAGGCTGGCGAGTCTTGCACTGGAAGGAACCGGGTTGGTGATCCGGGTTCCCAAAGTGCACGCTGACTCATCTTCCGTAAAGCCGGGGCACCTGTGGAGCAATAGTGCCACGCGCCGGACAGGCCATCATGGTCTACGACGATCCGTACTGGCTACAGTGGCTGATGGCGACGTGGACATCTCTCTCCATACCGCCGACCCGGCAGCCGGATGGACAGCCATGAGGCCTCAACCGCTCCTGACGTCACCGCCTCGGAAGGAAGCCGGAGCCGGCCAAGCCGGCCAGGAACTATAGGGTCTTATATGTAAAGTGCCGGTGCCTATATAAGCCGCACTCCCCCTCTCGTGCAGGGGATCGATCATTCTCACTTCTTTCCACCCTTAGCGCTGCCCCGTGAGAGAGATCATCGTCTCCCTTAGCCTCCCAGCAGCCGGACACAGCTCTAGGAGCACCATTGTATTGTGTGATCATCTTATACACTCTAGCAGGAGTAGAGGTGTTACCTCCATCGGAGGGCCTCGAACCTGGGTACGTCGTCGTGTCGCTCGTGCCCATACCCGCATCCGGATACCGCCGTGAGACCACAAGGAACCACTTCGATTAGCCACCCTATGGCATATGTCATGACGATACCACGACATTTGGCGCCCACCGTGGGGCCTCAGCGTCCGCGGCCGGTGTCTTCATCCGGACGGCCTCACCACCACCACCGGCGAGCGGGTCGCCCAGGCTTGGTCCGGAGATTCGGCTCCTCGACCGCGTCCGACAACGCTGGCTACTTCGCCGACCGGCCATTCCGCCGGCGGCAATCATCAGCTTCGGCGGCTTCGACGTCTACGTCGCCACCGTCGCACCACCGCGCTACCCGCGCAAGATCGTGCGCTGCGCAAGCCCTCCCCCTGGAGCCGGCGCGCACCTCACCACCGCCGGCCCTTGCATCATGCAGGAGGTCATGGCCACCGGCGACGACGCCGGGGCCAAGTCCGCACGCGTTCGTGGCCGTGCTGGAGCGCGGCCGCGGCCGGCGCATCCGCCGGGCGCAAAGGCGCGCCACCACCGTCCCGGCCGGAGGAAGTCCGGGAAAAGCCGAGCACCCCGCCCACGCCCGGCGCCGACCCCACCACCATCGAGAAGGACTGGAGGAGCACCGCCGCCTCTCAAGCAAACAAGAACTGGCTGCCGCAAAGCGCCTGGAAATCACCCACGCGAGTTCAACCGTGCCCACGGCCTCACGCCAGCCGGCGACAACCTGCCGAGCCGCCGATCCGCTGGAGAGGAGGCGCCTGGGCGCAGAGATCGCCCGGGACGGCGCAGGCCGGCTCCGTCCGCGGAGCAACCCGTCTACAACACCCCGACAAGAACATGCTCGCGGCTGAAGCTGCCGCGGAAGAGCTGCACCGCCTTGAAGGCAGAGTTACGCCGCCAACCGAGCGGTGACCGAGCCGCCGAAGGCGGCCAACCGCTGACCAAAGACCCCAGTACGCCCATGCCCCCGAGGTTCTCACGCCGTGGCGCTGTGCAACGACAGTGGACGGCCCGAGGGACACGGCCGAGTCCGCCTCCCCCGCACCAAGCTGGCACCGGGACTCCCGGAACACCCACGCAAGTTCCAGCCGCACAAGCCGGCCGCCCAGTGGCAACAGCGGCCGCAGCCGGCCACCATCAAGCCGGCGTGACGAAGAAGAGTACGAGAGGCCTTCCACCATCAAGCACCGCGCGGCTCCGGAGGCCGCGGGCCAGCGCCAGCCTGCCCACTCCCGCCGGGGCCCGCGCATCGAGCCAACCGACGCCAGAGATCGCCTCGATCGGCTGGTCGAATCCCACATCGCGGAGGAAGAAGGGCCAGCCGGCCCCAAGTGCTTCGGGCCGCGGATCCTCAACAAGCCCATGATCGACGGCTTCCAGCTCCCCCGCGACACGCCCAAGTACGACGGCACGGCCAAGCCGGAGGACTGGCCGCAGGACTACTCCACCGCAGTCGGCATCGCCAAAGGCAACAAGCGCTGGGCTGTGCGCTACTCCCCTCATGCTGCCGGCTCCCCGCACATGGCTCAACAACTTGCCGCCGGCAGCATCAACGGCTGGCTCGACTTCGAGGACGCCTTCATCAGCAACTTTCACCGGCACCTACCGCCGGCCGGGTCGCCCCAACAGCTTGAGATGTGCAGGGGTCCGAACGAGACGGACCGTGCATACTGACGCGCCGGTGCGAAATGCAACTCCCGCGAGGGCGTGAGATCCAGCAATCGGTTTCTTCATGGCCGGCTGCCGCCCACCACCATGCTGTGGCACAAGCTGCGCGTGATCCCAAGACGAGGCGCCTTGATGGCCATCGCGGTTACTGGCCGAGGATGCCGCAACACGCCGGCTGAGATTTCGCCGCTCCACCCGTGCGAGACAACAACAAGCCGGCCGACCACAAGTCGGCCGAGGGCGGCCACCACGGCAGCCGGCGGGACAACTATCGCGGTAAGCGGCACAGCGACCAAGACCGCCGGTGCGGCTCCGCCCATGTGGCGGCTGCAGCCGACCGGCGGCCGGAAGCCGGCCGAAGGCATGCACCGGCCCCGGAAGCCGAAGTACACCTTCGAGCAGATGCTCGACTCGCCGTGCAAGTACCACACCGGCAAGAACCCCTCCACACCACCCGCGACTGCCACTTCATGAAGCGGCTGACGAGTGGCGAGCCTCTCCCGCCTCCACCCCCACCTCCACCACCGGCGGGCCGGGTGGCCAAGCCGGCGCAGAAGCCACAACCTCGAGCACCACGAGGCTAACCAAGTGCACCATGGCGGCTACTTGGCCCAAGATGCCACCTACATCATCTTCACCTCCGAGCCCGAGGACAAAACGAGCCGCCGCCGTCTCGAAGTCAACGCGGTCATGCCGCGGTCCCCCAGAGAAACTGGTCGAGCAGCCATCACATTTGATCGCCGCGACACACCGGCTGTCCCGCCGAAGCCGGGCAGCTACGCCATGGTCCTCGACCCCACCATCGGCACAACCCGGCGCAGCGTGCGCTCGCGTGTCCTCATCGACGGGGCAGCGCATCAACATCCTCTACCGCGACACCGCCCGAAGCCGGGCCTGGAGGCCGAGTTGTGCCCCACCCCCCACCGCCTTCCATGGCATCGTGCCGGCCAGCCAGCCGATCGGCCGGACCACGCCGGAGGTGATGTTCGGGAAGCCGGATAACTTCCGCACCGAGAGGAGAGTTCGAGGTGGTGGACCTCGTGAGTCCCTACCACGCGCTCCTGGGCAGGCCGGCCCCGACCAAGTTCATGGCGGTGCCCACTATGGGTACCTGAAGATGAAGCTGCCCGGCCCAAAAGGGGTCATCACCGTAGCCGGCGACTACCGCCGCTCCATAGATCGCCACGCAGCTCCAAGATGGCCCAGATGCGGTCATCGCCACCGAGAAGCAGCTCATCCACGACGCCGTCGCCTTGGCTGGGCCGCGCAAGCGGACATGCCGGCTGTAGGCAACCCGCCGGACGACGATTTCGCCGGCCGACAACACCAAGAAGATCTTGCTCGACCGGCGCACAAGCACGTCACCATCGGTGCCGGCTGAGCAGCAAATAGGAAAGCGAGCTCACCAGCTTCCTCCGTGAGAATCGGGACATCTTCGCATGGTCTCCAAGGGACATGCCGGGTGTGCCGAGGGAGTTGGCTGAGCACCACCTCCACGTGCCCGGGCGGTGAAGCAAGCCTAGGCAGCTTCGCCGGAAGAACGAAGGAAGGCCATCGGTGAAGAAATCGCCCGCTCCTAGCTGGCTTCATCATGGAAGGCACCCGGACTGGTTGGCGAACCCGGTCTTGGTTTTGAAGAAGAACGGCTCCTGGCGCATGTGTATCGACTACACCAGCCTCAACAAGGCGTGCCCGAAGGACCCCTTCCTGCCGCGCATAGATCAAGTCATAGACTCGATCTGCCGGCTGTGAACCGTTGTCTTTCCTAGATGCCTACTCGGGCTACCACCAGATTCCTTTGAATCCGGCTGATCAAATAAAGACTTCGTTCATTACCCCGTATGGGGCTTACGCTACACGACTATGCCATTCGGCTTGAAAAATGCAGGCGCCACCTACCACAGGTGCATGCAAAAGTGTTTGCAGGATCAAATCGGCAGAAATGTTCACGCATACGTGGATGATGTCGTTGTAAAAACCAAGGAGATGCCTACCCTCCTTGATGACTTGAGAGAAACCTTCACCAATCTGCGAAGATTCCGGATGAAGCTCAACCCGGCCAAGTGCACGCCTGGCGCCCCGGCCAACTCCGGGCTACCTGCCTCTCACAGGGAATCAAGCCAACCCAGAAGACTGCCATTGAGAAGATGGAGCTGCCGCAGTGCCTCAAGGACGTCCAGAAATTCACCGGATGCCTGGCCTCCTTGAGCGCCGTCGTCTGTCACCCTGGGGAGGCATGCCCATGTACTGGCTGTCGAAGAAATCGGACAACTGTCTCACCGCAGCGGATGAAGCCTCGTGACTTAAAGCGCGTACTTCGACCGCGCCCATACCGCATCGCCGGCTTCGATGGAGCCGATGTTGTTGTACATCGCTGCCACCAATCGTGTGGTTAGCGTCGTCTGGTGGTGGAGCGCAAGGAAGCCGGCAAGGAGGCCTGTCCGGCGCCCAGTCTACTATCTCACGAAGTGCTGTCCCACCAAAGGCGAACTATCCCCACTACCGAAGATCACATACGGCGATACATGGCGGCAAGAAGCTCAAGCACTACTTCCAGAGCATCCATCAAGGTGGTGGCCACAGCACCCTTGGCGGAAATCATCGGCAAAGGACGCCAACGGCCGGGTCGCCAAGTGGGCCCTGGAGCAGCCGCCCACACCATCATCTACGAGCCACGCACGGCCATCAAGTCGCGGATCCTCGCGGACTTCTTCGTCGACCGGGCCGAGATGCAATACGCCGCCCGTGCTCGACTCCACGCACCGGAAGCTGCAGATCCGGCACGGCATCGTCGATCCCCAAGGGAGATGGACTTGGATTCGCCGCATCCAACAATGTGGCGGGTATGAAGCGCTCATCCATGGGCTGGCTGGCCAAGGAGATCGGCGTGCGTCGCATCCTGCTTCGGCGACTCCGACTTGGTTATACGGCAAGCATCGGGCGATTGGGACGCGAAGGACGCCAACATGGCCTCATACCGCTTCCACGTCCAGCAGCTATCCGGCTTCTTCGATGGCTGTGAATTCCACCATGTGCCACGAGCAAACAATGAGGCGGCAGACGCCCTATCCAAGATTGGCTCAACCCGGCAAGCCATTCCGCCGGCGTTGCCTTGGCGATTCTCAAGAAACCGTCCATCACACCGTCACCGGACTCGGATTCCATATTCGTGCCGGCTGACCCGGCTTCCCGAACCCGGGGCTTCATCGCCTGTCGGGGCTCATCAGCCGAACCCGCCGGCTTCACGCCGAACCGGCGACCACGCGGTCGAAACCGGAAGCTCCGAAGATGGAGGCCTTGGTGGTCAGCGTATTTGAAATAAAATGCGTACCATCATGGGCACAAGAATTCCTCTCCTACTCACCGATGGTGTGCTGCCCAATGACAGGGTTCAAGCCAGGCAGATTGAGAGAAGGGCCAAGGCCTATACAATCATCAACCACGAGCTGTACAAACGCAGCGTAAGTGGGGTGTTCCAGCTGCGTCGAGCCGGCTGAAGGGATTGAGCTCCTACGGAAATCCACCGGGAGAGTGCGGCCATCACGCCTCCCCAGAGCCATAGTGGCCAAAGCCTTCCGGCACGGTTTTTTTGGCGACTGCGCTCAGAGACGCAGAAGACTTGGTGAAGAAGTGCAACGGCTGCCACCGCTTCGCAAAGCAGAGGCAAACGCCGGCTTCCGCCCTAAAAACCATCCCCATTACCTGGCCGTTTGCCGTATGGGGCTTGGATATGGTGGGCCCATTCAAGACAGCCCGAGGCGGCATGACACATCTCTTGGTGATGATTGATAAATTCACTAAGTGGATCGAAGCCAAGCCGATCAAGAAGCTGGACGGCTCCACAGCCGTCACATTCCTCAAGGAGATAATCGCGAGATACGGCTACCCGCATAGCATCATCACCGACAACGGCAGCAACTTCGCCGACATTTTCAAGCGCTACTGCGGGAGATGGGGATCCGAATGGACCTATCGTCCGTAGCGCACCCGGAGACCAACGGCCAAGTGGAGAAGGCAAATGGCTTGATCCTAGCCGGCATCCGGCCCCGGCCGGTGGAGCCGCTTGAGCGCTCAGCCGGCTGCCGGATTGAAGAGCTGCCCAGCGTGCCGTGGAGCCTGCGCACAACACCCAACCGCTCAGTCGGTTTCACACCCTTCTTCCTCGTATACGGGGCCGGCGGTCCTGCCGACCGACATCGAGCACGACGCGCCAAGAATCAAGCTATACACAAGCCGAAGCCAAAGAAGCTCGCGAAGATGGAGTCGACCTGGTTGAAGAGGTCCGGCCGATGGCCGAATCCAGGTCCGCCGTATACCAGCAAAGCCTCCGTCGCTATCACAGCCGGAAGGTCAAGTCCTTAGCATTCCGAGAAGGAGACCTAGTGCTCCGGCTGCAACGGACAGCCGGACAGCATAAACTAGCATCCCCATGGGAGGGTCCCTTCATCGTGAGCAAGGCGATAGGCAATGATTCCTACTATCTCATAGATGCCCAAGAGGCCAAAGAACAAGGCGAGCAAAATCGACGAGGAGACAAAACGTCCCTGGATGTCGGTTGCTTCGACCATTTTACACTTGAGAGCAGGAATGCATGTATTCCTTGTACCCCCCTTTTGTAAAGCTATGAAAAAGCTTGCGCCGAGAGCGCCGTTTCCGACAAGTTTTTCGCGTACTCTACTTCGTTTCGCCAATTGGCTTGAACCCTTTCACGCGGCCGGCTTAGTAACGTGATCCGATTTCCGACAGCCGGCTTCCGACCAGCTACGGACCGCAACCCGGCTGTCCCACGGCGGGAGTAAGGCCTAGGGAGCCGGCACGCGAAAAATGACTAAGGAAAGAGTAAAACCGAGTTGACTTGCAACTTTTCATAAAAGTGTCGGATTGCCGAACTCGACTCGTTCGACTGAAATACTATCGGCCTCACCCAGCGGCACGCTCTTGATCCGGCGACGGATCGCAAGTCGGACGTACGACCGGCAAGAGCACAGCCAAAGAGTGGGGCGGATGGGAAAAAGCGAACAAGTTGAAAGAAAGCAAGCCGGCACACAAATGACTAAATAAACACATTAAAGTGTGCCCTAATAAAAGGATAACGATATTGTCTTACATATGCACCCGGCATCCCGGGGATTTAACAAATTGTCTTGGCAAAAGCAACAACTAAAAGACAGGTAAATCAAGGGCTAGCTGGAGGAGCATCAGAGCGGCCGGCTGCCGGATCGTCTTCGGGCGCGTCTTCCACCTCCTCATCTCCCATCTCGTACTCCTCATCAGAGTGAGGGTTCGGGTCCGCGACGAAGAGGCTTTTGTCGACGAAGTCGGCGATAGCGCTGGCTCGGGCAAGCCGGGCAGCCTTGTGTTCGGCCGAGAGCTTATCCTCCACGCCGGCTCGCCGATACTCGAGCTGCCCCAGGTCCACCTCATTGTACCAGGAGAGGACAAAGGACAGCGCCATGTCGGCACCAGCGCGCGTGGCAGACTCCTTCCAGTCGAGGAAGCGATCCGGCGCCCGCTCAATCAGAGAGGTGAGGTTGGAGATATCTTGCGGCACCGCCTCCGCGGGCCACAGCATCGGGACCAGCTCCTCAGCCGCCCTCCGGAGCTCCCAGCCAAACTTGGTGATGGGCTCGACGCGGGCAGCCATGGACGCCATGTAGTCCTCCATGGTGAAGCACTCCGAGCTGCCCTCGCCAGCCGATTCCTAGACTCGCGCGCAAAGCCAACGGCTGCCAAGGCCGCATCCTGCGTTTCCCGGAAGGCCGCTGCAAGAAAAAGCATGTCGAAGTCATCAAACCGAAATAAGCTGAAAATGCGAATTTTCGGTCCTAAGTAAGACCGGCAGCCGCACGAGCCGACTGCCCCAGCCCGAAGATGGAGATTCGAAGCTCTAAAGAAAGGCGGCGGCAGCCGGCACGAGCCGCCTGCCCCCAACCCGAAGATGGAGATTTCGAAGGATAAAAGAAAAAGCGGCGGCCGGCACGAGCCGACTGCCCCCGGCCGAAGATGGAGATAGCGAAAAGATAAGTTTCTGCTGCCGGCTACCAACGGAGGCCGGCAGCCGAAAGCCGGCAAAGGGAAGGGAACATAGAGGCACTCACCCGAGAAGCCACGATCAAGCGCGCCAAGCAAGTCCGTCCAACGCTTGGCAGTAGCCGTCAGCTCCGTGGACCTGGTGGTGACCTCCTCCTGAAGCGCAAGCCGCTGCTTCTCCACCTCGGTCAGCCGCCGGCTCAGATCCTCCACCTTCCCCTTCTCCGCCGTCCTAAGGGAGGCGAGCTCAGCGAGATGGTTCTTCTCCAGCAGGCGCAGCCGCGTCAGCTCCCCATCAGCCACCTTGAGCTTGGCGGCTGCAGATCGGCCCGCCTCCTCACTCTCGGCGCACTGGGCGCGAGCAGCCCGGAGATCCGCCTCCAGCCGCGGAACCTTGGCGGCCTCAACTACGAGGCAGCCGGAAAGAAACGTCAGCCAAGAAAGACTAAAAAGAAAGAAGACATCGAGTCGGAAGAAGCAAGAGCTTACCCTTGATGGCCTCCAGCTCACGGGCCAAGCCAGCCCGGTCCAGCTTGGCCTTGTGGTAGTGGGTCACGGCGCGGTTGTACAGATGGGTGCGCCGATCCGCCACAGCCTAAGGAAAAAAGAAAATCAGTATGCTAGGCGAAACCCGGCCCGGCTCCAAGCAGCCGGCCCATGCCTCGGAGGGCTACCGGGATGATAACCAAATCAAAAAACAGATGAAGCTTACCTTGCTGGCTTCCTCCACCGTGGCGAGGTTGGCCGCGGCCTCGGCAGCCCTGGCCTTGAGGTTGGCCTGCAGGCTGGAGAAAAACATCTCCACCGATGCTTGGCTGGGGTTCCCCTCCCGGCTGGTCACCTCATAGGAGTCGGCGCTGAGCCACGCACTGCTCCATAGTGCCGGCCGAGCCAAGGCTGGAGTCGGAGGCGGACGGCACATGCAGCATAGCGCCCTTGGCCACATGCAGGCCCCCGCCGATGGGGCTCCCGTCCTCACCAGCGCGAGTCGGCGCCCTCGTGCGCGCCGGCTCATCCCTTGCCGGCCTGCCTCGGCTCCCCGTCGTCGGACCGGTGGTGGCGCGCTGGGCGAAGCAGCCGGCCCAGTCGGCGCAGCCATCTCCGGCGCCCGAGATGCCCCCTCCGGGTCTTCATCCAGCACCACCACATTCGGCCCGGCTCCGGCTCCGGTCGCGGGCGGTGCAGCGCTGCCGGCTCCGGCTTCGGTCGAAGGCGGCATGCCCGGCCGGCCCCAACGGCTGGGTCCAGAAGACGAGACCGGCGCGGGAACATGTCGTCCAGCGTCGCCGGGCTGGTCGACCGACCCGCGTGCGTGATCGCGCCGAGGCAGCGGCACGGCGCTGAAGGCGCCCCGCGGAGGCGAGGCCCGCGGCGGCGGCGGCGTAGGTGCGCGATGGAGGCTGCGGCGTCGACTCCCTCCTTTGTCGAGGAAGCGGCGACACGACACGCGGAGTCTGCCGGGAGCCGCCGCCCTGGGCAAACTTGATGGCAGCCCTAGCCGAACAGATAAGGAAAAGATAAGCATAAAGAGCAAGGAAAGAAAAGAAATCAAAACAAAAGAGAAAAGAGAACTCACCCGGCCTGCTCCGGAACCTTCCTCGGCTGAAGCCGGCGGAGCTTCTTCACCTTCGCCTACAAGGCGGCAGTAGAGCGGAGGTCGCCGGCTCGCTTCTTCCCCCGGGGCGCCGAAGTCGCCGTGGTGCTTGGCGGCCTCGCACGCAGGGGCACGACAGGGAGTGGCCCCGTAGCGGACGTCGCCGGCTCCTCGTCCTCCTGCTGCTCCGAGGGGGGCGGATTGTGCTCCCCCTGGCCGCCTAGGTCAGGCGCCTGCAGCAGGTCGTCGTCGCCAGCCTGGTCGCCGGCTTGGTCAGCCGGGTCGGCGTGATCCGGCACCCATCTCTTCGTCGCCAGGTCGCCATCCTTGACGTTTTGGCGTTCGAAGAGCTAGAAAAAACAGAACATAAGCAAACGACAAGCCGGAAGTCGGCGAAGACACAAAACTTACCAGCTCGGGTGGGTCGTCCCTGTCACGGGGCGCCAACCCGTAGTTCCACTCCTCAGGCATGTTCGCCTTGGTGACGTTGTTCACCCGGTGGGCAACCTGGGCCTTGGAGAGAAGCGCCTTGGCCGTCCGGTTCGGATCGAACCGGCCGGACATATGCCCGATCTTGTGGGTGCGCATCTGGAGCGGCAGCACCCGGCGCTCGGCGATGGTGCAGAGGAGGTCCTCGGCGGTCAGCCCGTTCGCGACAGCCGCCCCCAGGAATTCCCAGAGCTGATTCACCTCGGCATCCGGATCCGCCGTGCGGGCGTTGTAACTCCAGTTGATCCGGCCGACTGGAGGAACCGGGTTGAACTCCGGAAGGTTGATCCGGTCGACGAGCTGGCCCTCGTTGCGCACGTAGAAGAATGCCATTTGCCAGTTCTTCACCGAGTCAACGGTTGGAATCTTGGGGAAAGGCGTACCAGGCCGAGTGTAGATCGAGGCGGCGCCGCAGGCCGCAGCGGCCCTCGTAGTTTGCGTTCGGATAGAACAGCCGGCCAGAAGTCGATGTCGGCCACAGCGCGTAAGCCTCCATGAACGCCACATAGCAGCGAGGAGGATGCACGCGTTGGCCGGAGATGGTGCGGCTGCAGGCCGAAGTTGTCAAGGAACCGGCGGAAGAAGGCGGAGGCCGGCAGGCCTAGCCCGCGATCAAGATGCGCGCCGAAGACGACGCGCGCCGCCGGGATGCCGGCTCCACCTCCTCGCCAGGCGCCCGCGTGACCACCTCCCGAGGAACCCGGCGGAGGCGCACCAGCCGCTCAATGTCGTCCTCTCGCATGTACGAGCCCCTCCAGGACCCGCTGGCGGAGGCCATCGTCGAGGAAGAACAAGAAGATGACCACGAGAGGCGAAAGGGCGAAGAAGAGCCTTGCGACGGCGGCGGCGACGACGGCGGTTGAGGACGCTCCGTTGAAATGCGGGGCCCCGTGGCGCCGGCTCGACGGAGTAGCGGCGGGATCGGCGGAGATTCGCTCGCCGGGGTTCGCCAGCGGGAGACGTTCGCCGGAGCAGCAACGGGCTCGAGCGCGAGGAAGAAAGCAAGAAGAGCAGGAGCGCGAGGAAGACGAAGTGAGGCAAGTGGCCGCCTCGGTACCCTCCCCCGCGGCATTTATAGCCGACCGCGGCAGGCGGTTAGCCTCCAAGTGGCGATCGTGGCCATGTCGCTCGGATCTTCTGCGCATTAACTTCCCCCACGACCGCTGCCGTTACTGGAAACCGCCACACCACGTCGCCCACAACCGCATCAAATCCGGAGGGACATTGATGTGACCCGACGAACCCGGCGCAGCCGTGCGTCGGTCAAGTCAGGTGCAGGACCCAAGGCGGCGGAAACTCCGGCGCGCGCCGAGCCGGACGATAAGTTCGACTCGGATCAAAAGTCATCAGCAAGGCGGAGACGCCATCAAAACTTGCGAGAAAGCAAAAGTGGCGTAAGTATAAACAGCGGCCGGCTAGAAGCCGGCAAGAACAAGCCGGATGAGGGCGCAGCCGGCTGAATGGAAATTCTCGGTTGGCCCCTCCAAGTGCCGCCAAGTATATTCGAAGAGCCAGGAAAACCTGCCTAGGTCCTTCTACGCAGACCTTGCCCTTCTGGGCTAATGTCGGGGGAAGACCCCGGGTAGGGCAATGGACGCGAGCAACCGGCCGACCAGTCGGCTCGCGGCGAGGCCGGCCGAGAGTAGCGGCCGGCGCCGTGGCCGGCTGGTCCGAAGCCGGCTGGCTCTAGGTCCTAGTCACCGCTGCGGCTTCAACGCCGTAGCTGGGCCGGCTTCTACAAGCCATATCCGACTAGGGGTTTGTACCTCACCGACTCGAGGCTGGCGAGTCTTGCACCGGAAGGAACCGGGTTGGTGATCCGGGTTCCCAAAGTCCACGCTGACTTCATCTTCCGTAAAGCGCGGGGCACCGTGGAGCAATAGTGCCACGCGCGGACAGGCCATCATGGTCTACGACGATCCGTACTGGCTGGTGATGGCGACAGGGACATCTCCTCTCCATACCGCTGACCTCGGCAGCCGGATGGGACAGGCCATGAGGCCTCAACGGCTCCCGACGTCACCGCTCGGGAAGGAGCGGAGCCGGCCAAGCCGGCCAGTAAACTATAGGGTCTTATATGTAAAGTGCCGGTGCCTATATAAGCCGCACTCCCCCTCTCGTGCAGGGGATCGATCATTCTCACTTCTTTCCACACTTAGCGCTGCCCTGTGAGAGAGATCATCGTCTCCCTTAGCCTCCCAGGGGCAGCCGGACACAGCTCTAGGAGCACCATTGTATTGTGTGATCATCTTATACACTCTAGCAGGAGTAGAGGTGTTACCTCCATCGGAGGGCCTCGAACCTGGGTACGTCGCCGTGTCGCTCGTGCCCATACCCGCATCCGGATACCGCCGTGAGACCACAAGGAACCACTTCGATTAGCCACCCTATGGCATATGTCATGACGATACCACGACACTGGTGGTGCGGACCTCACCTCGCCAGTTGCGTAAAGGTACTTTGTCGCTCATCATGCTCACTGTGTGGTGGATCTGGAAGCACAGGAACGCTGCGGTCTTCGACAGCGCGCGTCCCTCAGTGACCTCCTTACTTAGCGACATCAAGGCCGAAGCGCGACAGTGAGCGGACGCGGGTGCCCGGGGGCTTCGCCAACTTCTCCCCTAGATTAGGTCTTTTGGGTTGAGTTGTACGACGTGGTGTGGTCCTCTCTTGGACTTGTACATATAAACCTTCTTTTTCTATCAATGCATCGAAACGCAAGGCTTTTGCATTATCGCGAAAAGAAATATCAATATTGAGGAACCAAAGAAAAATAGACTGCAAGACTAAAAATAATCAAATGATAATTAAGAATATCGTGAATTGAAGACTGAAGAATATATCATTGACTGGACACTAAAGAAACAGAAAGATAATCACTGAAGGAATACCATGAACTGAAGACTGAGAAATAGATAAATAATCACTGACAAAAGAGAGACTAAACATATGGAAGATAATTATGAAAATCGTGAACTGAACACTCAAGAAATATAAAGCTAGTCACAGACAGAAAAATATCATACTCAATGACTGAAGAAATCTTCAGTCTATACCTCATGTTTTGTGTGTTTGATAACAACACTTAAATAAATTTAACCGTGTGCATAGATTGTCTTTGATAGATTTGCAGGTGCATGGTGCCCTCGCTGAACGCATCATGATCGGAAGACTCAAGCGTAGCTTATAGGTTTTTTGGTTTTATGTGTGTGTGTCGTGAGGTGACGTGGTTGGAGAGGGAAAGAGGAATTGCAGAATCTGCCTAACCGGTACTACCGGTACCAATAGCGGTAGTACCGCTACCCTACTGGTACCGGCCTGAGGTACCGCTCTGGGATTGTACGCAGAAACGCCCACAGAACAAAGTACGGTACCTTGACGGTACCATCAACATTATCCACATGGCCGTCACACCCAAGTACCGCGCTCACATTCGCTCGCTCAAGACCGCCAAGGAAGCATGGGATAAACTCGACAAGATCTTCCTCGGAAATGAGAGCATTCAAAGCTCTCCTTTCGATGAGGTGAACAACATGGCCAACAACTTCGTCATGATTGAAGGAGAATCTCCCGAAGATATGTACCGGCGCCTCATCGCTCTTGCCGTACAAATGCAAGATCTTGGAGCAACTTTTGTAGATGACCATTGGATCAAGCGAAAGATCTACAATGCTCTCCTCCCTTATGAGGAAGTCAAGTTGATGGCCATCCGCCAAAATGCCTCCTTCCGCGCTATGACATCCGATGAAGTCCTTAGCGAAGTCATTGTTGGACATCTCCAAGAAGAATGCAGAGGATCTTGTTGCATGTGCTCACAACACCCGCAAGCCCAAACTCACTTTAAATATGAAGGAGCATGAAGCTAGTGAAAGTGGTGAGGATCCCATTGAGTGGGGTCCGGATGATCTCAAGACCAACTATCATGAACACATGGCTCTCGCCGCCAAGAGCTTTTGGGATGGGAACAAGACTAGAAGCTCAAGACCAAGAAGATACTCACCTCGTGACTCTCCAAGAAATTTCTCCAAGAGCCCAAGGGAGGGGAAAAGGGGGAGAACATGCTACAATTGTGGCGACAAAGGTCATTTTGTTGCGGATTGTGTCTATGAGAGAAGGGAAGACAATGGTGGAAGGCTCGTCCGCAAGGAAAAGTTCAAATCCCTCTCCAAAGGATTCTCCAAGTTCTCCTCCAAGCCCGGTGACGCCAAGGTCTCCTTCACCAAGAAGCCTAGAGATTTCATTATTCGTGAGGAGTATTCCTCCGATGAAGGTGAAGAGCGTGAAAACAAGAGCTCGAACAAGGAAGGAGAGGGAGTGGCTGCCATCACCATTTCCACTCCCTCCATCTCCCTCTTCGACTCTCCTAATGAGAACCTCATCGCCAACAACTACCGTTGGCTCATGGCAAAGGTATCGTCGGAGGTAGAATCCCCTTCCAAACCTACATCTTCTTCTAATGCCATATCTATTGATGATGCCACTAGTCTTACCATTAAACGTGAGATTGTGGGTTTGGATGCTTTTCTCACTAACATGCAAGGGGATACCAAGACCCATGTTGAGGCTCTCATGGCTCAACTTGGTGCGGCTCAAGACTTTATAGAGGAGAAGGAGAGGCTTGAGAGGGAGGCGGCAAATGAGATTGCCTCTCTCACTCAAGCCCATGAGGACGAGCAAAACTTGCGCATGTCTCTTGAAGCAAGTGTCATTACTCTTGAAGACTCCAACAATGCTATCATCTTCCAACTCACCAAGGACCGAGATCATGCTCTTGGCTTGGTGGATGAGCTCAAGAAGAAGAAGCTTTTTCTCGAGGATGACCATGAATTGTTGCTCGAGGAAGTTGCAACCCTCACCAAGGACTTCAAATCCTTGGAGAGTAAGTTTGTGCTTCTCTCCGAGATGTGTGATCATCCTCAAGAGGAAGCTCGCAAGGAAAAAGAAGATGAAGGACCTAACTCTTGTTGTGACGAGCTTGTTGATCAAGTTGCTTCTTTGAAGAGGCATAATGAATTTCTCTTGGAGGTCAATTCCCTTCAAGAAGAAGCCTTGGATGAGTATTATCGCTTGAGCAAGGAGAAGACACCGTGTTGCAATAATGAAGAAGAGATTGCCACTCTTGAGAAGACCAAGGCCAAGCTCTTGGAGTTGAGTTCCATGCAAGAAGAGTCCTTGATGGAGTGCCTCCGCATGAGCAAAGAGAAGGTCACTTGTTGTGATCATGAGGAAGAAATTGCCTCTTTGAAGAGGAGCAAGGCCAGGCTCATGGAGATCAATTCCATGCAAGAGGAAGCCTTGAAGGAGTACTTTCCTTTGAGCAAGGACCGTGTATGTTGCAACCATGAAGGTGACATTTCCACTTTGGAGAGCCACAAGCTCCTACTCACGAAGATGAACTCTCTCCAAGAAAAAGCATTGATGGAGCATTTCCGGGTGAACATGGAGAAGGAGGTCCAAGTGTTTGATATCACTCACCCTCACCCGGAACATGAAGATGAAGTCAATCGTTTGAAGGCCAAGATTGATAGACTCCAAATCCAAGCCCAATACTTGGAATGAGTCATTGAAGCTAAAGATGGAGCCAATGAGGGCTCTTGCAATGAAGGGGAGTGGCTACCAATCCAAAGAGGAAGAGAAGAAGAAGGACCAAGAAGAAGAAGAACAACAAGAATATGGGTATCGCCCGTGAGGGCGATGACTCTAACCCAAGGAGGGGTGGAGTTCCCGATCCCACCACAAGGGGCTACACGGTGCTAACATTCTCTTTGTTGAGTACTATGGACATATTCGTGCTCGCTTTATTGGTCCTTATGAGGATAATGTTGATTGGACTATTTGGGTTCCCAAACCCCTTGTTACTAACATGATAGGACCCATTGAGAAATGGGTACCTAAATCGAAGACTTGATTCCTTGTAGGAATATGCTTCCGGTGGTGCTAAATAATGGGTGGTTGATAGTGGAGCCACAAGTCATATGACTGGAAGGAAGGAAATTATTGTCGACCTCGAGCCATATCATTCTACCGTTTCTTATGGCGACAATACAAGCTCAAAGGTATTGGGTCTTGGCAAGTTGGTGATAACACCCGACATTTCACTAGTGAATGTCCTCCTTGTCGAGACCCTCGGTTACAATTTACTTTCCGTTCATCAAATTGCACGCATGGATCTTTGTACCTTTTTCGATGAACATATGGTGGTCCTCTTGTGGAGCAATACACTCAGTGTAGCTTTTGTTGGATATGTGGAGAGTTGGTTGTATGTTGTTGACTTCCTCGGAAATACAACATCATTCACTCTTTGCCTATTCGCTAAAGGTGACAAGGGTTGGTTATGGCATCGCCGACTAGCCCATGTCAACATGAGGACTTTGCAAAGTCTTCACAAGGGGGGCCACATTCTCGGACTAAAAGAAGATGTTTCCTTTTGCAAAGATCGTGTTTGTAGGGCTTGCGTTCAAGGGAAAATGCATGGAGCTCCTCACAAGGCCAAGACAACCATATCTACCACAAGGTGCTTGGAGCTTCTACATGTTGATCTCTTCGGTCCACCGTCTCATGAAAGTCTTGGAGGAAAGAAATATTGCCTCGTCATCGTTGATGACTATTCACGTAATTGTTGGGTATTCTTCTTCAAGTACAAGAGTGAGACTCAACAGACCATGATGGAGTTTGCTAACCAAGTTCAGCGCAAGTACGACATCACAATCCTCGCAATAAGGAGCGACAATCGAACGGAGTAAAAGAACTACACCTTGATTGAAGCCATATACCCCCCAACAAAATGGGGTCGCCGAAAGGAAGAATCGAACCTTGATTGAAGCCGCTCGAACAATGATGATGGAGTACAAGTCCAACTATAATTTTTGGGCGGAAGCTATCTCAACCGCTTTCCATGCTACTAATCGCCTCTACTTTCGCAAGGGTTTGGAGAAGACACCATATGAGATCCTTACCGGTAACAAGCCCAATGTTTCCTACTTCAAGGTCTTCGGATGCAAGTGTTATGTGCTTGTCAAGGACACACGCCTATCCAAGTTTGATTCAAGAGCACAAGAAGGAATCTTTGCTGGATATGCAACAGACTCTCACGCCTATAGAGTCTTCAACAAGTCCAATGGACGAGTTGTGGAATCTTGTGATGTGACATTCGATGAAGATGATAGATCTTTGGAGGAGCGAAGTGCTTCTTGTGAGAAAGGAGATGCAATTCCCCCGGATGTTGTAGGGAGGATGGGTGTTGGCATTCGCCGACCTCAAGAGCTACCTTCTATGAGTACCGGGGAAGGACCAAGTTCCACCCAAGTGGAGCCATCTACACCACAAGGCCAAGCTTCTTCCATTGAGCAAACAAGTGGAAGTCAACAACTACCACAACCTCAAGTTCGACATCAACAACAACAACAACCGCAAGCTCATCTACAACAACAACCACCACCAAGTGATCTAGGCCAAGCTTCAAGTTCTACACCGGATGGCTCGGGACAAACATTCCGAACACTACTTTTCCCAATACCTCCGAGTCATCCGGCTCTCATGATGATGATGATGCCCCCTACAACAACAATGATGGTCAAGGCGAGGAACCAAACAATGATGAAGATCAAGTGGCCTCACGAGAATCTATTCCTATGGCCTATACTCGCCGTGAAGATACTACTGCAAGACATTTGCGTCTCAAGTCTCATTCCTTGCGCAATGTCATTGGAGATCTAAAGATCAAGGTGACTACCTGGAGGCAACTAGCAAACTTTTGCTAGCACCATGCCTTGTCTCCATGGTGGAACCACTCAAGGTCAACGATGCACTTGAAGATCCCGATTGGTTGATAGCAATGCAAGAGGAACTCAACAATTTCAAGAGGAATGATGTGTGGACTCTCATGAAGCGCCCTGATCATTTCCGCAATGTTATCGGCACCAAGTGGGTCTTCAAGAACAAGCAAGATGAACATGGCACCGTCATCCGCAACAAAGCAAGATTGGTGGCACAAGGCTATTCTCAAGTAGAAGGCGTGGACTTTGGCGAGACTTTCGCACCCGTTGCGAGGCTCGAGTCCATCCGTATCCTTTTGGCCTTTGCCGCTCACTATGTCTTCAAAATCCAATAAATGGATGTAAAGAGTGCTTTTCTTAATGGTCCTTTGCATGAGGAGGTGTATGTGAAGCAACCCCCGGGGTTCGAGGACCCCCATTTCCCGGACCATGTCTTCAAGCTTAATAAGGCTCTATATGGTCTCAAACAAGCTCCTAGAGCTTGGTATGAGCACCTAAGGGAATTTCTTGACGATCGTGGTTTCGAAGTGGGGAAAATTGACCCCACTCTTTTTACTAAGAAAGTCAATGAGGAGCTCTTCATATGCCAACTCTATGTAGATGACATCATATTTGGCTGAACTAACACAAAGTGTAATGATGAGTTTGCCAAGTTGATGACTAATAGGTTCGAGATGTCAATGATGGGGGAACTCAAGTACTTCCTTGGATTCGAGATCAAGCAAATGCGTCAAGGCACCTTCATCAATCAAGCAAAGTACGTTCAAGACATGCTCAAGCGCTTCGATATGAAGGGGGCCAACGGTATAGGAACCCCAATGCACTTAAAGTGTCAACTCACCCTCAATGAGACCGGCAAGGTGGTGGACCCCAAGCTCTCCCGTTTGATGATAGGTTCGCTTCTTTACCTTTGTGCTTTTCATCCGGACATCATGTTAAGTGTTGGTATGTGCGCACGGTTTCAAGCGAATCCAAAGGAAGCCATATCATGGCGGTGAAGAGGATCTTTCGATATTTAGTTGATACCCCAAATTTCGGAGTATGGTATCCATGGGACACGGACTTCTCTTTGGTTGACTTCACCGACTCGGATTGGGCAGGAGACAAGGTTGATAGGAAGTCTACATCCGGCGCTTGTCACTTCCTTGGGAGATCTTTGGTACGTTAGTACTCGAAGAAGCAAAATTGTGTCTCCGTCTCTACCGCGGAAGCCGAGTATGTTGCCGCGGCGAGTAGTTGTACTCAAATGTTATGGATGAGGCAAACCTTGCGGGATTATGGACTTGAGTATAGCAAGGTCCCTCTTTTGTGTGATAACGAGAGCGCCATCAAGATCGCCTACAATCCGGTACTCCATGGCAAGACGAAGCACATTGAGATAAGGAATCACTTCATCCGGGATCACATTGCTCGAGGAGATATTGTCCTATCCTTCATTGGCACCAAGGATGTCGGGGGATGACCCCCGGTAGGTTAAGATATGGCAAACACGCCATGTTAAGATGTATATTTACCGGATTAAAGATTAAACCGGATGCTAAAAGCTAAGTATAGCAGTGCTAAGTTGATACATGTCGGAATACCAATAGGGGTATGCCGGAGTAAGGGCAACCGGTGGAATCTATACCGGGGTTGCGCCCAAGAGATGAAGCTAGAGAAAGACAAGGATAATAAGCCGGATCTCACAAGTGAAGGTACCGGGATCCGGCATAAGATCAACTGTAGCATGTCGGCACCCCGGTCAAGGATTCCCCCAAGGACCAAAGGACAAGATGAGCGAAGCAGTTCAGCTTTAATCGAAGCTCTGACGCCAAAGAGGAGGATGACGTAAAAGAAGCCGGACGAGGTCACCAGGCCTATGATTAAAGACAGAAGCGTCACCCCTGAAGCCAAAGAAGCTTTATAAAGTAGCTTAGGTCAGCAAAGATACCCCTAGGGTTTCTTCCCCTGTAAGCCTCCTCTCCACTATATAAGGAGAGGAGGGGCACCCCTGTGCGGGAGGTTCGGGCGATAGAGATTAGACTCAGGCCTGTAAGCCATACGTCTTCAACCTCTGGCCATTTTGGCTAAGTTCTTGAATCCAGTTCATCACCTTGCGTGTTTCTTCCCCCCATCTTATCCCTCTCTCGGATCCTCAAGCGTACATCTGGCCCCGAACTTAAGCCTACCCATGGCATCTGTTGTTCCACCACGATGACAGTTGGCGCCCACCATGGGGCTAGCATCTGCGCTTGCTGGAGTTCATATTCGGATGGGTTCCATCATCGCCTCCGGCGAGTGAGTTGTGTCTGGTCTCGTCCAGCGCCTTGGCTCGCTGGACTTCATCACCGACAACGCCGGCTCCTTCGCCAACGGCAGCCGCTTCCCCAAGAACGGCCGCATCACCAGCTTCGGCGAGCATCGCATCTACCTCGGCACCGTACCGTTGAAGCAGTACCCTTCAAAGGTGCTGGACGCGCCAGATCCTCCGATGTACGCCGCCGCTCGGTGGTCGCGTACCGATCGCACAGCTTGCAGCGTTGAGGTGATGGTCACCGCGGCCGCGGACGCCGGCACAGGGGCAGCAGGAGAAACGGCTGAGCCCACCAAGTCCGGGCGGCAGGCAAAGCATCTGCTCGAACGGGTGCAGAACGGCGCCGAAACCTCTACCGCGCCACCGGCCACAACCCCGCTTCAGGCAGCCATGAGCGTGCTGGCAACGCTCATCGCGCCCAACGCCGATGCAGCGGCAACACAAGCTGAACTGGAGGCGCAGCGGCAGACGCTCCTCAACGGCGCTGCCGACATCGCCCGCGCTTAGCAAGAGCTCAACATCACCCTCCGTGAGTACAATGCTGCACATGGCTTTGCTTTTGTTAGCGCTAATCCTGCTAGAGTAGCTGCTACCCGGCTTAGAGGTCGTAACTTAGACAAGGATCTGTGCCGGGAAGTTCTTTCCGGAAAGTCTATGTCGGTATCCCTTCACCGGCAGAGAAACCGAAATACAGCAGTCCGGATAAAACTCTTAGGGCTGCTAGAGCTGCAGTAGAGGCATGTGATTCGCTGTCGGGTGAGGCCCTGGCAAAACAACAAGCCCGGGTTAAAGAGTTGCTAGACATAACAGAAAAACAGAGTGCAGAACCTGCACGCAGCAGAAAAGATGCCGGAGCATCCCAAGCCGGTCATTCGGCTAAAACAGCTCCGAAAAAGTCGCACGGGAGGCATCGTCCCCCCATCCCGACAGAAGAAGAGAAAAAGCCGTAATTGGGCAACAGATGACAGTGTATGATCTGGTTCTGGCCGGAAAACAGAAAGCCGGGCAAAATAAATGTGACGCCTCGGAACTGGTACCATGAGGATCCCACCGAACCCGCCAAAATCCACACGATACCGATGCAGAGACGCCCTCCGAAACAACGTGCGCGACAAATCACACACGTGATGCCAGAGGAATTAACACGAGCGGTAACATTATAACAAGATTACAATAGAGCCCACAAGAGAATCTAACTCGAAATGGGAAGTTAAATCAGGCTATGGATGATGCCATGTTGGCAGAAAGCGAGCTTGTGGATACCTACATGAAGCGCTCTGAGATGCGTAACACGCTTTTGGATTTAAAGGATAAGCTAACTCAGTTCAGGAACTCTAACAACGATCTGAAGAAGAAGATCAGTGACCCGCGCGCCCAGAAACGTTTGGTGGAGGTTGTCGATCAGCTCGTTAATCCTACATGATGTTCCCTTTGTCGTACTTTCACCAGGAAGGACTCATGTAATTATAAAATTCTATAAGTGGTGTGCCACTCGTATGAATCTAGCTAATATTTCCTAGTTCTCAGCTAGCTAAGAATTAAGTTCGTGCTCAGTTGAGTCCTACACTGTTTACCGAGCGGCAGGTTCGGTTAGCTGCTTGTGAACAAACAATTAGCAAAAAAAGACCCACACTGTTTGATTTGTTATGTGATTCGTGATAGTTATTAGTTGCAATATTAATTGCAACTAAAATTTGATGATAGAACGAAGTTAGTTCTCGACTGAGAAATAGCCACACCCATATTTAATAGACATTTTAAAGTTACTTACTCCCTCCGTCCCGGTGGATTGGGCTCAATAGTAGTTTCATCGGGACTATGCAGCAGGGGATTGGGCGCTTAAACTTTTTCTCACAAGATATTTCTTCCAATCACGACCCTAATACTCCACATTAATCAGAGCAGGTATTGTTGATTTGAGGATGGGAACCGATGGAGGACATCCAGTGCATACTCGCATGCACATTGAGTAGCCAAAGAAGAGGAGAGAAGATTAAACTGAGAATAGTAATTGAGCCTTAATCCATGATTAAACTGGGACACATAGATTTTGGAGGTGAGCCCAATCCACCGGGACGGAGGGAGTACTCCCTGTGTTCACAATCACTTAGAAGCTTTTGGAGACTGATTCTGTAGTACAGAGTACTCCGTACTTTTTTGTATATGCGTTACTAGTTGGATCATAAACTTGGAAACTCGTTCTGTAGTTTTTTTATTGAGAATCGTTGTATAGCATTTATCGAAAAGTTCAGTTTGTTCGGATATTAGGCCCAAAAAGGCAAAGGCTCCAAATATAAGTCCACCTTCATTTGCCGTAGACCATATAACTGGGGCTAACTTCTCAAAAAAAATCTTGCGCTAGACTGATGTCAGCACCGAACCGGAGCGGCCGAGCTATGGGAAATCAACTGGGCCACTATATAAATTTCCATGAATAGTCCTTGGTATTTGTATTCGTCTTTGAATATAAGATTGTCTCCTCTGCGATTCTTGTCGGCCTTGGTACATGGCCCATTTTTTCTCCCGAATATAGGTAAGGGCACCTTGGATCGTAACTGGCCAATCAGTCCAACAAATGATATAAGTTGGGCTCCTCTGCGTGTCTTTGTTCAAGCTGAATAAATAGGCCTTGGGCCTTAAGTCCCACCTTGCTCTGACATACCGGGCCCACCAAGCTCTGACATACGGGGCCACGCCACATCTCCATTTGGGCCTGATGGGGATGGCACTTGGGACCCATGTAGGACCGAAAAAATACGTAGGCCCACCAAAACTCTGACATGCGGGGCCACGCCACATCTCCATGTTGGGCCAATAGGAATGGCACTGGGACCCACGTAGGACCGACATATTATGTAGGCCCCCTAGGCTCTGACCTGCGGGGCCATGCGTCCAGAATTGACGGCAGGCAGACACTTGTGCTGGCACGTGCGCAATTTTTTTTTGGCATGGCAACTGACATGTGGAGACCATGTTGGTGGTACTGACAGGTCTGGTCCACTTCGCATGCCTGGAGGCTGTTGGAACGGGTGGCCCCATGCAGGTGGGTCATGTCGGTACCTGACATGCGGGCCCGAGTGCCGCATGTCAGCTACACATGTGTGCAGATAGTGGTTGTATCCCCTTACAAATATGGGTCCAGTGCTGTTGGCCTTGGACTGTTGTGCGGGCAAACAGAAAAGTGTGTGAACATAAGCGTACAGAGTGTGGGTCAGGTGTGTCCACTGGCCCGAAGCCCAGTTTTGTGACGACCCCCCTGCTGACTCCGCAGTTCGAGCCGCCCACCTCCCGCGACGCTCATTTCTGCACAATCGTCGACGTTTATACCTCGCACGTCACTAATTTTTGGGGCCGAGCGGCCCAAAATGCAACCTGTGATGCAAAATCGCGCCACCATCACAGAAAAAGTCATTCGCTGACGGATTTCTCAAACATCAGCCACATACCGTCATTGAAGACCCATATGTTACTAGTGTAGGGTCCCCAGTATGTCCGTCACGCTGTCCCCTTTCGGTGGTCCCAAGAAGCTATCATGGGCACTCCCGACAAGCCCAGGCCCAGGAGGTCAGACGGTAAAGACTTCGCCTTACGGGGCGGCTAGCTCGCATCGCGACCCTAGGAATGTGCTTCTCGGGGAGGCTCGTCGGGCACTTGTCGCCGCCCGACCCTGGGAACCCAGCCTCATCCCACACGGATGCATGTTGGACATCTATCGTCGGTCGCCTTCCCACACCGTGATGATGATCCTGCTCCTATCCTGTTTGCTCACGGCTGAGAGTGATTGGACATCTCTGCAAGCCACTAAAGACTTGTCGCACCTCCCCGTCCACTTGGTGGGCGCGCAACACATGTACTCCATGCATCATCCCATGTGCTGCCCCCTTGAGTTAGAAAGAAGGCTAGGCTTCGAGGAAGGACGAGAAAAAAGCTTTATCGGAGGCGTTGGAAGAGATGGTCTCAGCTCCCTATGTAAGTTGTTCATCAATCAAGGAGATCACACAAGCATGACGTAGGGGTTTCGCATCTTCTGTCCTGAATCTGGGTAAAAAAACATGTGTCTTTGTGTTGTTTTTTATCATGTTTGCAGCTCCCAGTGCCCTCTAGTCGAACAAAAAAGGGGGTGGAAACCCTCGGTGTCCGCCTTCTCAAGGACCCAACATCGCCTACGCTTTTAATCACTAAGAGTTATAAGTTTTTTCTTCTGGTGAAAACTAGGAATCTGATGCTATTGTTTACTGCTTAATTTACTACTTTGTTTCAACTGGAATAATCACCACTTTCTTTTTGAGAATATTGATACACGGGTGTGCTGGAGAGTGACGACTCAACTGTTAAAGTCTTGTTGATATTCTTGTTTGCTTCCCTTGTATCGAACTATAAATTTGGGTAATATTTCACATCGAATATATTAGCGATCCCTTGCACTTGAGGGCACCAGCCAGTTAGTAAGTGGGTTGTCCCATTTAGCTAGTTGACCGGTCAAATAAATTATTTGGTCGGCCCGCGAGCTAAGTGGGTCATCCCAGTTACCTCGCTGACCGGTCAAACCAAGTAAGTTGGGCCGGCTCAGTTACCTCGTTGATCGGTCAAACCAAGTAAGTTCAGTCGGCCCGTGATCTAAGTGGGCCGACCTAGTTACCTAGTTGACCGGTCATACCATGTTAGCTGGACCGGCCCACATTCTTAATGTGCCAGCCCATTTAACAAGTTGACTGGTCAAACCAAGACATCAGTTGACCCGCGTACTAAATGTGCACAATTATAAAGTTGAATGGCCGAAACCAATACAATTAGCCAAGCCCAATACTTAGTTGAACCTAGCAGGCCTTGTGTGCCATCTACCACGGATATTCAACCAGTTAACAACATTACCGACAAGTTAATGCCATCTTCCACGTCTCAGTTAGCATGATGTTAGCAGTTAATTGTCTCCCGAAACTCTTTTGTCACGGTATGATTTTTCATCGCTAAAGGCCCCTCATCCACCACAGACCTAAAAATCCGTTGTGGATCCTTAGGTGATGTGATATGCACGACAAAACCCATTTCATCGCCTTAGACTCATTAACCACGAAAATGACCCATTAGGCGATGCTAGATAGTGACTTTTTCTTGCAGTAACAGCCCTGGCTCTGCACCATCATGTGCGAGTGAGAACACGAATCATTTGCACTTACATTTATTTCATTTACTTGTTTATATTTATGTTTTAACACCCATGAGTTTTTTTTTCACATTTTTCCATCTTGTGCCATGAATCTAGCAAAGCAGAGAACTAAAACCATATTATGGCCAGCGTGAATGCAAGCATACGGGGTGGCCTACCACAGATGCTAGCGGCACAACAGGCAAAAGGTGGCATGAAAGGTGGGGTGCAGGTGCATCATTGGGAGAAAAACTTTTGTCATGGAGACTACGATGTAACCAAGAATTTATATAGTTAGAGATTGAATCTATATCGAAATACATGTATACATATGGTGTATGAAATCGACAATCAAATATAATTTTTTTAGTTATGGAGTACTCGATATAAAACGTTTGCAATGCTTCCTGAAATCATATGGTTGGCTGAAACAAGAGTGTGCCATCTGGGCACAACACATATGCCTAGTTCAACACTACTTGTTTGCCATATTTCAATGCGGTGGCAGAAGGGTATAGAACATCGTCTGTGATGGCCTTTCCTCTCGCAAATGGTTTCTAGTGAAGACGCGTGATGTGGGCATTACCCTTCGGGTAACTAGTATTGCGCTACCTCCTACGGCCCAACCAGGGGCCCATGAAGATCATCCATCAACCAAGGTGGGTCGCTATGTCGGTTCAAGGGAAGGAATCTTGACGAACAAGGCAAGAAGGCGAAGAAACAAGGAAAGTACACATGTAAAACTCTTTGTAATCTAGTCAAACCCGGACAGAACCCTTGAGACTTGGCTCCCAATTTAAGGGCAAGGAGAGGGTCTGCCGAGGGACAATCAATCACTCTAGCCATAACCACCGTAAGTCGAGAGTTAGCTCATACACAACCCTAGCTTTTCGTCGAGTTCTTAGTCGAAGCCTTCAGCTACCCCATTGTAATCCGATATTCTCAATAACCAAGATCAGACAAGCATGAAGTAAGGGTTTTACCTCATCGAGGGCCCCGAACCTGGTTAATCTCTCTCCCCGTTTTTTGGTATCCGATGTCTTGTTTCAGCTTGCAGGATTCCATCAACCTAAGCCCCTCAAGGTGGGCATTGCCGAGGAGTACCCTCGACAACGCGTGTGCGAATAGTGGCCCCATCTCATATGGTTATTTAAATCCTTATGGACCGTAGAGAAGCATCGTCCACCCTTGGATAGTGATGGATAGTTCTACCGTGTGTCACATGTCATTCCACCCGTGTGTGAAGTTCTATTTTGTACTAGTGCAATCTCTACTATCAAACGTGTTTGATGACAATCAACCAACTCCAATATAAAAGTACAGATAAAATAGCATTGATGGATCGCCTTGCCTTGATGCTTTTTTGTTAGGAAGTATCCGCCAACTTAATCATTGATTTTGATAGCCACACTTCCTCTTAAAACAAAATTATAGATTAGGGTACGCCACTAATCAGAAAAAATCTTTCAGCATGACTGTTTTCTATAAGCCTTTTCGAAATCAATTTATAATATTACTCCATCATGTTTCATGTAGGGTTACTGACCCATCTAGAATATTTCTTCCTTCCATAAAAGAGTCCGAGTGGGACGTACAACATGATCAACCGTCGAACTAAGCCTAATAATTGCGGTTTTCGTGCATATCTTAGCTAATTATTAGAATATAGATATAGTATAGTTCTGGATCATTTCAGATCCATTAACCTTTGAAGAAAAATTTATCTCATTAAAATTTAGGTTAAAATCTCTATTGTTAGCTTCCTTGAACTTTCATGTTATTCGTACATCAATTCACCCCTTTTTCTTGCCTTCTAATTTGCTACCTATCTAGTAGTGCTTTGCTGCATATATACAAAAAGTTAATGTCATGATATAACATATAAACCTTATATTTAGAGACTGAATTATGTACATTTAAAATGCATTATATTGTTCGGACATGGAGAGTTAGGCAGGTCATAGTTCATATAGTAACTTAGACTAGTGTCATGCATATGACACTAGTCTATGTTAGTACTTCATAGTGCATACTATCATCAAGTTAGTATCATAGATGACTTTGTTAATTAGGTTGTAGACTCATTTTATCTTGAAAAATATAATGCTTCTTGTTACTCTATCATCATCTATCCTCGTTAATTCATTCTGGCAAAAGCAAATTTGTTGAGTTGAACCCTAAATTACTGCTAATTTTTTTTAAGGAAAAGGTTACTGCTAAATTTACTTTCACTATCACTAGCTAGTGTTAGCAAATACTACCCGGTAGGTATGCTACTAGGTGGGTCCATGTCCTATGGTTGGATGGGATTGCCCAAAATCTTTGTATACTGCTAGTAAGCAAATCACAGCGTTAAAATCTTTTCCCACATTAATTAGTATGTCAAAATCTTTGTCATAAAGGGGAGGCAATAAATTGTACGAGTATAATTGTAGTATCCAATACAATAAATACCATATTTTTTACGATCCTCCACTCATCAATGCAATTTATATCTCTCTCTTTAATGACTTCGTAAGACCTTATAAATATGGTGGCATACATACTAGAAATTGAGACTTCCATATTTTCACTATGAAAGAAATGAAAGAAAAGCTACCGGTTAGAATGACAGTTCTCTTGTCATTTGTTATTCTAGCCATGGGAGGAAAAGAAGTTGCATGTTTAAAACAAGGGGAAGATACTAGCAGGGCCCACATGAATCATCAAGTTAATAAGACAATTCTCGTATGTACATGTATTCATCTTACTTTATATATATATCTATCCTCATTATTGTGAATCTTAATCCGAGGAAACATCTAGACTGAAGGCGGAGATGTATATGATTGCATTGGTGTGAATGTGCAACCAGCATTTAACCACCCATTACTGAGAGACCACAAAATTCAGGTAAGAAGATATTATCATGAAGATATGATTACTTTCATGTTGTGGCTACATATATATGAGTATAGTATCATTGTGTTTTGCTCCTTAAATAGATGGAACCAAGTTCTCTCCCACTGAGTACATATGTAGAATCTCCATCGACGCATTCCATGCCACAAGCACAATTGCCTATCATTGACTGCCCGACAGGAACAATTCCAATATTGCGTAACAATAGAATGGACCACATGGCGGCGAAAAATATTGACGCAGTGATAGGAAAGGACCTTCAAGAAGATGTAAGTATTCTATTTTTCTTATAGGTTTGGACTGATCTATTAATTTAGATAGATTATAATTTTTTTATGAGAAGCTATTGAATGCACAAGAGCTGTAGATCATAGTTTGCTCCCAACAACTTTGTAGGATAGTATTCAATGGAAATTCATCCCTGAGGTGAAATACTTCTTCAAAGCACAAATAAGTATATGGAACCGAGAATTTTGTAAAATAGAGCCTTAGAGATCCTTTTACTCTTTCAGATTATGGTTGCCACTAATGCGGACGAAAAATAGTTTTGTTTTTCTTTCTACCATGTTCTGCTCACTTTTTTTATAAATGTTTGGTTTATATATTGACCATAGTATATGACATGAATTGATATTCATTAAATATTCTTCACATTACCTTATCAGAGTGTGTAGTCATTAGTCTTTTCACTAAAAAGTAGCAATTCTTTTGGATAGGGTGCAGGAATCGAATATAAGGATGAGCTATATGGAACACGGGCAAAAATAAATGTTTATGCTCCAAAAGTGAAGACAAATAGTAAGGATTTCAGTGCATCAAGCATACAAATGAATGGGGGGCCAAAACCGAGCCTTCGAGATGCGATAGGTGCCGGTTCTTTGGTATATCCAAGATATAGTGGTGACAGCTTTGCTAGATTTCATGTTTACTGGGTAAGCCATGTCTATCATTTGGATGCACATTTTCGTACGAACCATAAACTCATATTATTTGTTATTGACATGGAATACATTTGGTAAAGGATTATGGTGTACCAACAAATAGTTGCCTCGATCATGATTGCCCTGGTTTCGTGCAAGTTAGCCGAAGTGTTGGCCTCGGAGGAAGAATAAACCCAATATCTGCCTATAATGGACCACAATATGTAATAGATGTTCTTATTTTTAAGGTATTCTTATTTCAAATATTCAATGTAAATTTTTTTTTTGTATTATATCAAATATACAAGTTTTATTTTTGATGCAAAGTTGACAATTCAAAAGTTATTTCTTTAGCCAATTAGCAATTAACATGCCATTGAATAATTTAAAGTCCCCCGCTTTCTATTCATTATTTGAATACAAGAGTCAAAAACATGTCTCCCGCTTTCTATTCATTATCTTTTACAAAACTATAGGTATAATGGTACCACATCACACATATTTGATTGTCAATTCTTTTCAATTTTGGTAAAGCATTTACCATGCAACCCTGATTTATTTTAGGATCCAAAGACTAAAAACTGGTGGGTGTCTTATGGTGAAAAAAATACACCAATTGGATATTGGCCAAGCTCAATTTTCCAATACATGAAGGACACGTGTGATTTTGCATTTTGGGGTGGATATGTTCAAGGTCCAACAGCATCGACAAACTCTCCACAAATTGGCAGCGGTCATTTTGCTTCAGAAGGCTTTGGAAAAGCATCTTTTCTGAAAAATATCCAAATTGTAGATAAGAACAATAATCTTGTTATTCCAAATGTTCATAGAGCCTATCCAGGCAGTACCAATTCTTCCAAATATACTTCATCTAATTATGAAGTCAATAACTATGGTATCCATGTGTACTATGGTGGACCCGGTGATTTCTTGTGAGAATATATAGAGCAAATTTCAATGAAGTTTTTTAGGGTGAAATTTTTAATTATTTTTTTGTAACCTTGCACAATTGTCTAGTTGGACATGTAACTGATGGAAATTGCACTTTGAAAATAGATGACAACGCACGGAGTATAGGACACACATTCGATCCTTGAAATACTATATGGACATTTTAATGCACGCTACCCAAAACAAAGTTGACTAGCTAATTAGAAAAACTAGACAAAAAACGTTAAAGCATGATCAAATCCTACTAGCTAATCTACAACTGGAACCCAAACGTACACGCCTCCATTGCTGAAAGGGCAAAGTGAGCGTCTAGAAGGGGGTTGCATAGGCGCTACACAATTTTTGGTTATTCAATTTTTATGGCAGAAGCGGGAAAATAAAAGTGACAACTTGAAATTAGAGATAACATATATGAGGCGATGCAAAAAAATGAAATGGAAAAAAGTAAACGAGCGTGAGGAAGAGGAAGTGGTACAACTGGGGAGCAAGCGAAGACGTGACTCGATATGTTTCCCGTAGTTCCTTCCACAAGAGAAATTATGTCTATGTTGAGGGGGTGTGGCACCATAAAGGTGCCAAAGGCCACAAAGGTGTTATCATATTCCTTGTGAGCACACCACAAAGGCCTACGTACCTCTCCCCTAGTAAGGCCGGTTGAGACGGCTAACTTTCGTACAATGTTGGGGTACAACTCCACAAAGGACACAGAGGCTCCCAACGACATCATGAACTAGACACAACAAGATCTAAGCTCTACATGCCCTCAACAACAAGGACCGCCACAAAGGAGATCTAGGGTTTCCAACTCCACAAAAGAAATGTGGTGACCCTGCATACCACTGCATGTTGTAGTATGCCAGTCGTTGACATAACATGTGCGAAGTACCAATCTGCAAATATTACATCCCTCAGAGTAGTACAACAGAACATAGCTGGTCCATAACTCATTCATTTATTATTACAAACCATATATACACATCATCACTGAGTTCCTCCTGGGTCCAGAGAGGAATACTTCTGGGTTCCAGGTGAACTCGATAGTAGTCTTAGCAGGTCATACATTTATTCTACTCGAGCAGCGTAGTACTAGAGTGTTCGCACTGCTCGGTTATCACTACTCCTATTATATCCTAGGCTTGTTCCCCTTCGGTACTGTCCCCGGCTCCATAGACTATGAGGTAGTCCACTCCTTCTACACCTCCGGAGAGGTCTGGTTCTTCATAGCAGATCCCATCTGCTCCTTCTTGGTCGTCGGTGTCCTCCTCAAGACGGTTCAGGCAATCTAAGCAGGGATTATAAGAGGTATGAGTACGAGCGTACTCAGCAAGTTCATAATAGGAAAGAGGTGTTTAATGCACTAGCTATGGTACTAGACCAGAAAGTCTAATACCAATGCATGTTTTCATAATCATTTTTTCAAAAGGTTGCTTTTATTCAGAAGAACTATGTCCGTTAGCCTTCACCGGTTTACTAGAACTTCATGGAGTTCCTTTCCGTCAGCGCTCGCGGTTCCATATTCCGAAACAGGGAGTGACTGTCACAGTTCTTTACACTCTGCAGAGGTGTGTTTCTTTACCCATAAGAGATCTTAACCTTGGTGCGAACCGGGCAGCTTTCCCGTCCACACTTCCGTGGTGTGAGGCCCGGTATAAGGTCCTAGCCAAAATTGCATTCTCCCGCGACCTCGCACACCCACCCTTTGTTGCAATCCCCGACCCTGGGTCCTCTCCGGTGTTCTTATACCAATTAAGGATGACCCCCGACCACGACGACAATTCAGGGCTCTACCATAAATTCCTTCGCTTGTAGATGCAACCCATCATAGACCGCATTACCGTGGGGACTTTGTTGGGACCCCCACCCTACCGCTTGTCCTTCTCTGGATCAACTGTCTCGGTAAGCGCATCCATTGATGAACGAGAGGAGAGAACACACTTGACTACCCCGTCCCATTCTAGATCTTATGGTTAACACGGGTATTACGACACAAGAATCACTGGACGACATTTGTTGTTAATCCTAGATGGATATAAACCCTTGCAATGGAACCTCCACCACACTCATACCATGGTTCCATTGCCCACCACTTAGTCATATTCATAGTTATGAAAATAGCACTTTTACTTTTCATGCAAGAGTGATAAGTATAGTACTTTGCAAGTAATTTGGTAAAAATACTCAAGATGACATGAGCAAGCGATGAACTTGCCGCGATGTAATGCAGTTGGATGCTTTGGATTTACCCTGATCCTCTGTTTCTGAAAGAAGCATCATTGTCCGATAAGGGCAATGGTTAAAGAAGCAATTATGCATGCTTTCAGTTTTTAGGGTTTGGTTCCCCCCTTCCCGGTGCTTTATTATTTCATGTCGGAAGTGATTACTGAGAATAATTTAGGGATACTTTGTCTGAGCTAAAATACTACCTTGGAATGTTGCCAAGGTGTTTTTAAAGTCCAAAAGAATTTTATGGACTTATTTTATCATTAAAAATATGGTGTGATCTTTTTAATGATTATTTGTAATATTTATTCTTTGCCTTAAATTATGATCCAATTTTGTTGGTCTCAATAATTCTATTTCATATTTTATTACGGTAGAGAATTTTTATGCTGAGTGGTTTTCATATTTTTATGTATTTTTTAGAGTTATATTTATTTTCTAAAATTCCTGGAGAGATTTAATTAATTGGGCAATCTATGAAAAGACAGAAATGTCCCTGGGGCCCCACCTGTCAGGTGGACGAACTGGTTAGGTTGGACCAGCCCACTGGGCTCGGTCCCACCGACCCAGTCGCTCGCGTCGCCTCCTCCTCTCCTAACCCTAGTTCCCCCGCACGCTCCTGCGACCGTGGTTGCCGCAGCCGTCGCCGCTTTGTTCCAGTCGACTCCGGTCATCTCCAGCGACGAGATCGGTCGCAAACGAATCGCCGTTCGACGGCGCACCTCATGGTCCACGTCAATCTGTGATTCGCCGCCGCCTCCGCTCGCCCCCAACCTCTCTGTGTCTCGGCCGCACGGATCCATGGCGATTCGTCGCTCGCCGGCGCCCCTAGCGCTATGGCGCCGCCATGAGCCCCGCCGTGGCGTGCTGGGTGCTGCGGCTCTGCCGTGGCCTGGCTCGGTTTGGCTTGGCGCCATCGCTCGCCTGGCATGTGCCGCCGTGGCCGCCATGGCTGCGACTGCTGTCTGCTCGCCCTCGTACGTGCTCCTCTCTATCTCTCTCTCTCTCTCTCTCTCTCTCTCTCTCTCTCTCTCTCGTCTGTTCTTCCTCCTCTACCACCACTGGATGCCTTTGCACCCATGGTGCCGTGCTGCTGCTGTGTGCTGCTGCTGCTACCTCCATGCCCTAGCTTATGTTGTTGCTTCTGTGATCATGCATGTGCTGCTGCTTTGCTTATGCCGCTACTCTCTCCATGCTCTAGCCTGTGCTGCTCTACTTTCCTAGCTGTGCATGGTTCTGTGTGCTTCCTAGATGCTACTGGCTTGCTTATGCGTGTGTAACTTGTCTGCAGCTATTCCTATGCTTGTGTTCATGTTGTTATTACTACTGTGGTACTCCTGCAATTGCTCATGAGCACCCCATGATGCTCATGGCCTACCAGATTGCTCCTGTTATTGCTACTGCTGCTAGGCTATCAAGTGTATTCATAATCTTGGCCCCTGGCTTGATTACTGTGAGTAATTCTTGCAATCTGCAAGAACCAGTGCCCCTGGAATGTTGCTTATTGTGCTGTGAATCATGGAAATGCTCTATTGAGCATAGCTGTGGGCTATATAGCTCCATCCCTTGATGGTTTGCTTCTGGATATGAATATATATGATTTATTTGATTATCTGTGATGCAAATAATCATGAGATGTGGCTGTTTAATATCTATGGGGCATGAATTGGTGCTGGACTAGATTCTAGCATGCCTTGGCATGCTCAAGAAAGCTCTGATGACCCATTGATCATCAGCTGCTTGTGATTGGCTTGCTAACCTGCTGTTGGTGCTTGGTTGGTGCTCATATCTGGTGCTGATGCATGTTTAGGCTTGGTAAAGCATCTACTGATGCTTGCAGTGGTTACTGCTTATCTCTGCGGCTTTGGATGATCTGGTTGCATTTGTGTGAGCTGTGCCTATTACTTGTGCTTGTCAGTGAAGCTTTGCTTCCTATTTCTGACAAACAGACATGATCTACTTGATGCATGTAATGTCCCAGGTTTAGTGACAATCGAGGGGTAGATTTTAGAAAGGGATGTGCACTGCATAGTAAATTCTGGGGAAATTTCGCGCAAACAAAAGCATCGAAGGGGACAAGTTTCTCTCTCGACACCTTACAGGGTTAGGGTTTCGAGAGTGCGACAAACTTGTATCTCACTTCATTAGTTTAGGGTTTTGAGAAGAGAGGGGAGAGTTTACTTGATTGGATTTTAAATGATATGACATGGTTGAATTCTAACCAAGGTTGAATTTGAATTTCAAATTCAAACATTAAATAATTACCTTAAATAATTCAATTGAGGAAATTCATTAAGTATAAAAATCAATAATAAACAAGATGAACAATTATAATAAAATGGAGCTCATGAGGGAAAACCTTGAGCTTTATTGAATAACACACAAGATACATTGTTTTTACATTATTCATAATAAATGAATTACAACAATTACATAAATGGGCAGAATAGAAGAAAGAAAAATAAAGAAAAATTACAAGTTAATGATCCTAGTCTAAATTCTACAAGATCATCTTCATTTGATCTTGAACTTGAAGAATTCCAAATCCATTTTTAGCCATGGTTGATCCCTGCACAAAAACACAACAAAGAGAAGTTATGCCAAGTGGCAAAGCCACTTGGCAAGTTAGAAATCAAATGGAAAGGTGAAATGAGCAGATAAGCTCAATGTGGCCGAACTGATCCGGGCCAAAGCCAAGTTCCAGGTCCAAGTGCACAGCACTTGACAACACACACACACAGCCTGCTCACAGGGCTGTGTGCATGCTGCACACACACACAGTGAGTCACAAGGGTGGCAAGCAGGAGCTGTCGACCAGTGAGGCAAGAGAGCACCATATATAACCTTTTCAGAGCCAAACCCTAGTCATTTGTTCATCCATCGACAGCAGCAGTGGTAAGTTCATCAAGAACAGCCAAGAACACCAAGAACAGATGAACAGCTAGAGTTGTTGCATCTATTTCCACTCACCAGAAAATAAACCAAGAGATCAAGCTTGCAAGGAGGAGCAGGGCAAGCCAAGAACTCAACCAACAGCTGAATCCTCTACACCAACCAATAAATCTAGGAGCTGGAGTGAGGTATACACAAGAAATCATGGGCAAACATCTGTTTTGCCCATAAATAAGCATACACTTGCATCACAGAATCAAATAAGGGTGGAAAACCCTGGATATATCATCATTTGGTTGCAAAACCATTTGATGCCAGTGACTAAAGCAAAGGCTAGCAGGGAAACAATCAAGGGAACACTGGTGGTGTCAACATAGTGACACAACCAGAGAAATCCATCATGGATTTGATCCCAATCAGCCATTACCAAGATACCAAGCACCTAATAGTCTAGCTACACCATCAGAATGGTAGAAACACAAGTTTCTACTGGTTTTGTCAACATCAAAAGGCTTCTGGCAGTCAAACATGATCAGCCAGAAAGCATCTATCCATCACAGAAAGCCACAGAAGAAGGGAGCTATCCTTGACAGCAATATAGTGCTGCCAGGACTACCTCAACCTACAGCCAGCACAAGAACCCACACATCACTATCCATTTGGATTCAGTTTAGGGCTAGGGTACACAACAAGGTGTTGGCATCCATCTAGCCCTGTCATAATCAATTGGATGATCACAACTGCAAAGCAGTTCACATCACTTATCCACTTCAGTATAATTCAGGCCAACACAGATAAGTGAACTAAACAGACAAATCAAAGCACCAGGGCTTTGCAGTGATCCAATGGACCACTGCAAGCAACAGCAGTTGTTTAAACCAGCACCAGCACACACCAGAGCAAACCTGTGTGACATACACACATCACAGGTTGTGTAGCATGAGTCACAGACACAACACAGCAGCATTTACAAGCAACTGATGATCATATGATCATCAGGTGTTGGCTAGAGCATGCCAGAGCATGCTAAGACATCACGGGCATCAAGTCATGAACCATTTAATTAAACAATTGCATCACAGATAAATGAATAGAGCTCCATAATTATATCCAGAGCACTGGCACTTGCCAAAGGCAAGGATCATCACAGAATGATCAAGCCAAGGGCAATCCATGACATTTACAGGAAAGGAATATTATACAGAGCAGCAGCAGGAGTTACTAAAATCACACAGAGCATCACAGCATGCTCATGAGCAAGAGACCATGAGTTGCAACAGACAGCTACAGAGCACAATAGCATAGCACAGCAGCCAGAATTCATAGCAATTGCACAGCAGCAGCATACGCATGGCAACAGCAACGAGCATAGCAGCATACGCACAGGCAGAGCAAGCAAGCAACATCACGGCACGGCCACACCTCTGTGAGTAGAGGCAGGCCAGTGACCAAGCTAGGAGAAGGAAGAGAGGAAGCAGAGCAAGGAGAAGAAGAGGGGTGGCGCACTTACCGTGGTCAAGTAGACAGGCGCGGCCATGGCGACCACGGCGGCGCACACAGGAGCGCGGCGGCGCCAGGCCAAGCCAGGCCATGGCGGCACCGTGGAAACACCCGCACCACGGCGGCGAAGCCAGGGCGAAGCCCAAGCTCCAGGAGCGCCAGGAACGGCGGGATCGAACGGATCCCGTAACCCTAGCACCGAGGGGGTCGAGGCCGAGAGCAGCGGGTCGCCCGCGTCAGATCGACGCGGAGGGAACGAATCGCCGTCGACTGGCGGTTCGATTGCGCCCATGGCATGGGCCATGGCGGCCGGTGATCGCCGGAATCGGCCGGCGACGATGCGGGCGACGCGGGTCGCCAGAGCACAGGAGAGGATTAGGGTTAGGACGAGCGCGCGAGGTGAGGGAGTGAGCGACCGACCGCTCGGGTCGGTTGGACCCGAGCTGGTCTAGCCAAACCACTGGGCTCCACTGACTGGTGGGCCCAGGGGCAAAACAGACTTTTCCAAATTTCTTTAAAAACCAGGAAATTGGAAATTCAATAGAAAATTCATAAAAGCTCTAAAAAAATAATTAAAAATATGAAAATTGATCAGCATAAAATTCCCTATCTAAATAAAATATAAAAGAGAATTTTTGAAGATAATCAAAAATAAGTCTTAATATGATGATTTAAATAATCATTTAAATCACATATTATTTTCTATAATCAAAAATTAAGTCCATTAATAAGTTTGGACCTCAAAAACACCTTGACAACATTTCAAGGTTGTATTTTTCCCTAAACAAGTATCCCCAAATTATTCTTAGTATAAACCTTCTACTTAAAAATAATAAACACCGGGAAAGGGGGGAACAAACCCTAAAACTGGAATCATGCATAATTGCTTCTTTAACCATTGCCCTTATCGGACAATGATGCTATTTTTCAGAACAAGAGGACAAGGGTCAGTCCACACCATCCAAGCAACACTTTGCAGTGTTCAGGCAAGTTCATCACTTGCTCATGTCATTTGAGTATTTTTATCAAATTACTTGCAAAGTACTATGTTTATCACTATTGCATAAAAAGCAAAACCACTATTTTCATAACTATGAATATGACTATGTGGTGGGCAATGGAACCATGGATTGTGTTGATATGGTGGAGGTTCCATTGCAAGGGTTTATATCCATCTAGGATTAAACAACAAATGTCGTCCAGTGATTCTTGTGCCGTATAAACCGTGTTCACCATAAGATCTGGAATGGGACGGTATAGTCGATTGTGTTTCCACCTCTTGTACATCAACGGACTCGCTTTACCGTAGACACTTGTTATCCAAAGGTGCATTTGGTGGCTGGGGAAGCCTAAAGTCCCCACGGCTTTGTCCGTAGACACTTGTAGCCCGAGGAGCATTTGGTGGCTGGGGAAGCCTAAAGTCCCCACGGTATTGCGGTCTATGATGGGTTGCATCTACCGGCGTAGGAATGTATGGTAGAGCCCTGCATTGTCGTCGTGGTCGGGGTCCACCCTGAAATTTATGGGAATAATGGGACCGGCGTGGACCCAGGGTCGGGGTATGCAACAACGGGTGGGTGTGCGAGGTAGCGGAGGAACATGATTGACTATGACCTTATACCGGGCCTCACACCAAAGGAAGTGTGGACGGAAAGCTGCCCGGTTGGCACCAAGGTTAAGATCTCTTATGGGTAAAGAAACACACCTCTGCAGAGTGTAACGAATTGTGACCAGTCACTCCTTGTTCCGGGATTTGGAACTGCGAACGCTGCCGGAAAGGAACTCCATGAAGTTCTAGTAAACCGGTGAAGGCCGACGGACATAGTTCTTCTGAATAAAAACAACCTTTTGAAGAAATGGTTATCAAAACTTGCATGGTATCAGACTTTCTGGTCTGGTGCCGTAGTTAGAGCATTAAACACCTCTTTCCTAATATGAACTTGTTGAGTACGCTCGTACTCATACCACTCTTAAATCCCCGCTTAGACTGTCTGAACCATCCGGAGGAGGACAACGACAACCCTGAAGGAGCCGACATCATCGGCTATGAAGAACCTGACCTCTCAGGAGGAAGGTGTAGACTATCTGATAGACTACGGAAGCGGAGAGGGATCCGGAGGAGCACAGTCTTAGACCCAGACATAGTAGTAGTAGTACCGAGTAGTCCGAACTTCTAGTATTTAGCTGCTCGCGGAAATAAATGTATAACCTAGTAAGACTTCTATATTGTAAGCTTAGTCGGGTTCGCCTCGAACCCAGGAGTAAACCTCTTTGGACCCAGGAGGAGCTCCAAGATGATATGTACATATGGTTTGTAATAATGTATGAATGAGTTATGGACCTTGCTATGTTCTGTTGTACTACTCTGAGGGATGTAATATTTGCGGAATGGTACTTCGTGAATGTTATATCAACGACTGGCATACTACAACATGCAGTGGTATGCAGGGTCACCACAGTTGGTATCAGAGCAAAAGCTTATACCTTAGGTTGGAACCTAGTTAATGGGACGAAAACGTTAGGAGTCAAATAGGACTAGTAAAGAATTCTCTAAAAATATGGTGTATATTCACTTGAGAATACAACCATCATATGTTTTAGTGCGATAATTCTTTATTATCTCTATTATGATGCATTATTAATACTAATCTTATATTCTCTCTATTTCTACAGCCAACAATGGCAAGTTCACGCCCGGGACGAAATGTGAAAGTGAAGACTTCAAACTTGAGTGAATACGACGGAGGACTTGCAGACATCCTACGGGCCATGTTACTTGAATTGGGGTGCGATCCCCAAATCCAAGCGACGAAATACTGGTTCTATGATGGACCAGTATTGGCAAAGTGTAGAGTAGGGCTACGACTTCCCGAATCTTTGGGAATGAGCGTAGTTATGCCCGCAGGAGAAGCCCGAACCATCAACACAGCCTATCATATTGCTGTTATGAGAGCCATAACAGACATCCGGGAACATAAGACGAAAGAGCTTATGGGTTCCGAATTCACCCACATTCCTCACCTTGAGGAAGAGGAAGACCTCATGCTGGACCATTTTAAATACGCCAGACGCAAACCAGCCGAAGCTGCAAAATACATGGACAATAGCCGTAACTTGCTATCATTGTTATTTCAGTTGAACCGTCATTTGACGGGAGCAATTGATACAATGCTAGAAGAGTTCACTGAACCCAAGGAGGACAGTAGGGGGAAAGAACCTATGGAGAATGTGGTGCATACACCAGTTTATTCAGCTGGTGACTACATCAGTATTGATCCATTTGCACGTGAAACTACACCTGCTACACCTGGGAACTACCTGGGTAGTTCCTATGGGGGATACGAGGGCGGAGAGGAATCCGGAAACATGCAGCGTTCCGAGACTCCTATCGAGAATTCCAGGGGTTGGCGTTGGGGATGTGATACTGGAACCCATAGTACTACTGAGTATTATGGTGGGGAGATGAATGATGACGCAACAACCCAGAACCAGAGCTATCCTAGTAATGAAGGAGTGGATGGTGGATATCCAACTCAAGTTGAGTCGGGTATGGGCTTTGGTAACCCTTATGGTGTGGCTACAGGAGAGTACACCCGATGGGTGGACTATGATGCACTCAATGATCAGTTTGTGAACACTGATTTCTCCTTAGGATCATCATCGGATTCGGATTACAAGCCAACGGGGAGACCTTATGTTCCAGGGTCTATCAGGAGGACGACACGTTCGACCGGATGGAAGCCTGGAATGTACCGGGAGTGAAGATCGACTAGAGTCCACCAAGGGAGGCGAGGCTATAATACACAAGTACCACGTGTATTATAGTTTGTAATATTTGTATAAATTTGTACATATACTTTAATAAGTGAGTTTGCATACTCACATCGCTACTGAGTATTGTAATAAGACCACTTATGTATGTATATACAGTGTATATGTTTTGTATGATTTGGATTTGCTTCTTGATTTCCATTGCGTGACTAGTTCTGTGCACAATGTTGAGCTCAGAAAACTTGCGCATGGAGTAATTATGAGTATCATCTTGTGTTGCAGAACTAGGGGGACATGTGTCGGTGAGGAGAGTGAAGAACAGCGCATTGAGCGCGAGGCCGAGAAGGCGGAGATGAAAGCCAACTCATTTCCACCACCACCACCACCCATGACGCAGAACCGTCAGACATGCAGATGAGTGAGAGACAGCAGAATAGAGCAGCAGAATTCTTGCTGCGCACCAACAGATTGAGAGACCTGAGAATCAGGGAGTCACCTTGTACCAGAATACCAAGCCAATATCTTTTGCATACGCGCCTGAGCCAATGGACGCGGAAGACTGGCTTATGGACACCGAGCGAAAGCTCAATACTGTTGGTTGCAACGATCTGGAGAAGGTCCGTTATGCTACGCACTTGTTGTGTGGACCTGCCGCATCATGGTGGGACAATATAGTAGCCGTGTATCCGGCAGAGAAAGTATTTACCTGGGAAGAGTTCAAGAGGAAGTTCCGGGAATCCAATGTCCCTGAAAGTATTGTGGAGTTAAAGCGTCGAGAATTTGAGAGTCTTGAGCAGAAGGACAATGCTATTCTGACTTATGTCAGAGTTCTCAAAGTTGTCTCGGTATGCCGTTGAGGAGGTCAATACCGAGGACAAGAAGAAGAAGAGGTTCTTGCGGGGATTAAGTCCCCAGTTTAAGGTACAACTCAGAATGATGAGAGCCACAGAGTTCCAGGAGTTGGTGGATGCAGCCATCACCCTGGAGGATGACTTCAAGCAACTGCAGGAAGAGAAGCGGAAGAAGGCCAAATATGAGCCTAAGAGGTTTGGCAGCAACAAGCCAAACATGAGTTTGAGTTTTAAACCAAGGTACAACAACAACAACAACAACTATAACAGGAGGAACCAAGGATTTCAGCAAGAAAACCAAATTAGTTGCCGACTCTGTGGAAAGCCAGGACATCTTTCCAAAGATTGCAAAAAACCAAGGATAATATGCTTTGGCTGCCGAGAGGAAGGGCACATGTTGAAGGATTGCCCTAAGAGAAAGAATGGAGGAGGTCAGTCAGGAGGAGGAGGAAGCCGAGGAGGTAATACCGGAGGGAGCTGGAAGAATAAGAAGCCCTTCGGCAAGCTGAACTGTACCAGTCTGGAGGAGGTGGTCAACTCTGACCAGGCGGTGATAGGTACGCTCCAGATACTCACTCATCCTGGCAAAGTACTTTTTGATACTGGTGCAACTACCTCATTCATTTCCCAGCAATTCATCATCAAAATGGGATTAGATGTAATAAACTAGATAAACCCATAACGACTTTTCAGGGGGAACGATATTAGTAACCCACACTAAACCTGGACAAGTCATCATGATCAATAAGTGTGCGTTTGACGCGGACCTGTTCATTTTACCGATGAAGGACATTGATGTCATTCTTGGTATGAACTGGTTAGAGGAAAATGGCGCACTTATAGATTGTACCCACAAAACAGTATCCTTGAAAAGCCCAGGTGGAGATAGAATCATTTATCAAGGAGATAAGCATACTCAGATTGAAGTGGAGTTAAAGCTGAACAGCAT
The DNA here is from genome assembly GCA_030979885.1 of Lolium multiflorum. Taxonomy (NCBI): domain Eukaryota; kingdom Viridiplantae; phylum Streptophyta; class Magnoliopsida; order Poales; family Poaceae; genus Lolium; species Lolium multiflorum. The sequence continues at coordinate 197,827,991 of CM061752.1, read as the reverse complement.
GAAGGAGGTGAAGTTAGAAGATATTCCAGTAATCAATGAATTCCAAGATGTATTCCCTAAGGAATTACCTGGAATGCCACCAGATAGGGAGATAGAATTTACTATCGACCTAATTCCAGGAACAGCACCCATTGCTAAAGCACCATACAAGATGGGGCCAAAAGAGTTGAAGGAACTCAAGGAACAATTGGATGACCTAGAACAAAAAGGATTCATACAGGAGAGTGTCTCACCATGGGGATCACCTGTGATATTTGTGGATAAAGGAGATGGAGGTCGACGGATGTGCGGAGACTACAGGAATCTAAACAATGTTACGATCAAGAACAAGTACCCACTTCCTAGAATCCAAGATCTTTTTGATCAAGTTAGAGGCGCGGGAGTCTTTTCCAAGATTGATCTAAGATCCGGTTATCACCAGATAAAGATCAAGAAGGAAGACGTTCCGAAAACAGCCTTTGTCTCGAGATACGGACATCATGAGTATCTCGTAGTACCTTTTGGACTAACCAATGCCCCAGCAATATTCATGAATCTCATGAATAAAATCTTCATGCCATGCTTAGACAAGTTTGTCATCGTATTCATCGATGATATCTTGATATATTCCAAGGACAAAGCTGAACATGCTGAACACCTTAGGATAGTGTTGCAAACACTAAGAGAACACCAACTGTACGCCAAGTTCAGTAAATGTGAGTTTTGGCTTGATCAAGTAGAATTTCTTGGTCATGTCATTAGCAAGGATGGGATAGCAGTAAACCCAAGCAAAGTAGCAGTTTTGGACTGGGAAGCACCCAAGAATGTTAAGGAAATCCGAGGATTCTTGGGAATGGCAGGATACTATCGGAGATTCATTGAAGGATTCTCCAAGATAGCAGGACCAATGACCAAGCTGCTTAGGAAGAACACACCTTTTGTGTGGTCTGATGAGTGTGAGAAGAGTTTTCAAACTCTGAAAGAAAAACTCACCACAGCACCGGTGTTAGCCCGGAAGATGGTAAGGATTACACCGTGTACTGCGATGCATCCAAACATGGATTGGGATGTGTACTCATGCAAGATCGGAAGGTAATATCTTATGGATCGAGGCAACTCAGACCTCATGAAGTGAATTATCCAACTCATGATTTAGAACTAGCAGCAGTTGTTTTTGCACTTAAGACTTGGAGACATTTTCTCTATGGAGCCAAGTGTGAGCTCTATACTGATCATAAGAGTCTCAAGTATTTCTTCACTCAAAAGGAACTCAATATGAGGCAGAAAAGATGGCTTGAGTTGATCAAGGACTATGATCTGACCATCAACTATACTCCAGGAAAGGCTAATGTTGTAGCAGATGCCTTGAGTAGAAAGAGTACTGGCGGACTAGAACCAGAAATTTCACCAGAGTTGAAGAAGGAAATCAGCCAAGCCCAAATACAACTTTGGGAGAAAGAAGCTCACGAAGGACTATCCGCTTTACAAGTAGCTGATGAGATGAATGTCAACCTCAAGAATGAAATAATCATGGGCCAACTAGATGATCCATTCATCGTGGAGGAGATGAGGAGGATTGACGAAGGAAGACCATCAGAATTTCACCGGGGAGAGATGGGATCATTATGGTTCCAGAAGAGGATATGTGTTCCGGATATTGCCGAGATCAAGGAAGTAATACTCCGGGAAGCCCATCAAACACCTTACTCCATTCATCCGGGAAGTACGAAGATGTACATGGATCTAAAGGAGCTATTCTGGTGGAACAACATGAAGAGAGAAATAGCACAGTATGTGGCTGAATGCCATACCTGTCAAAGAGTGAAGGCCGAACACCAGAGTCCGGCAGGGAAGTTACAACCTTTACCTATTCCAGAGTGGAAATGGGAGGAGATAGGGATGGATTTCATCACCGGACTACCCATGACTAATAAAAAGAAGGACATGATATGGGTAATCGTGGACCGGTTGACGAAAAGTGCACACTTCTTAGCGGTAAACCAGCAGGATAAAGGAGAGAAACTTATCGATCTTTACATCAAAGAGATCGTGAGTAAACATGGAGTGCCCAAGAAGATAGTGTCGGATCGAGGATCCGTGTTCACATCAGCATTCTGGAAACAATTACATGAAGCTTTAGGATCCAAATTGGATTATAGTACCGCTTACCATCCCCAAACAGGTGGACAAACGGAGAGAACTAACCAGATCCTAGAGGATATGCTTAGGGCTTGTGCCCTAGACTTCGGAGGATCATGGGAAGAACACCTACCATTAGCAGAATTCTCATACAACAATAGCTATCAAAGCAGTATCAAGATGGCACCATTCGAAGCTTTGTATGGAAGAAAGTGTAGATCACCGATATGTTGGTACGAAGCTGGATCAAGCAAGGAGTTCAACCCAGATTATGTCAAGGAAAAGCAACACATCATTGACATCATAAGAGATAGACTTAAGATAGCTCAAAGTCGACAGAAGAGCTATGCAGACCAAAAGAGAAGGACTTGGGAGCCACAAGTTGGAGATATGGTATATCTTAAGGTGAGTCCAATGAAAGGTCTACAGAGATTCGGAGTGAAAGGAAAGTTGAGCCCTAGATACATTGGACCCTTCAAGATACTGAGTCAGAACCGAGGTTTAGCTTTTGAATTGGATCTACCAGGAAGGCTAGCTCAAGTTCACAATGTATTCCATGTATCACAACTCGAAAATGCTTAAAGACCCCAGATGAGCCAGTATCACATGCTGAGCTCGAGTTACAACCAGATCTGACATACATCGAGAAGCCAGCCAAGATTCTCGAGGAGAGCTGGAAACAACTCAGAAATAAAGCTATCAAGTACTGTAAGATACAATGGAAGCATCACCCCGAGAGGGAAGCCACCTGGGAAAAGGAAGAAGACTTGAGGGAAACATACCCCGAACTGTTCAGGTATTACAACCACAACTTCGGACGAAGTTTTCTTTAAGGGGGAAAGGCTGTAATGTCCCAGGTTTAGTGACAATCGAGGGGTAGATTTTAGAAAGGAATGTGCATAGTAAATTCTGGGGAAATTTCGCGCTTTTAAACAAAAACTGCATCGAAGGGGACAAGTTTCTCTCTCGACACCTTACAGGGTTAGGGTTTCGAGAGTGCGACAAACTTGTATCTCACTTCATTAGTTTAGGGTTTTGAGAAGAGAGGGGAGAGTTTACTTGATTGGATTTTAAATGATATGACATGGTTGAATTCTAACCAAGGTTGAATTTGAATTTCAAATTCAAACATTAAATAATTACCTTAAATAATTCAATTGAGGAAATTCATTAAGTATAAAAATCAATAATAAACAAGATGAACAATTATAATAAAATGGAGCTCATGAGGGAAAACCTTGAGCTTTATTGAATAACACACAAGATACATTGTTTTTACATTATTCATAATAAATGAATTACAACAATTACATAAATGGGCAGAATAGAAGAAAGAAAAATAAAGAAAAATTACAAGTTAATGATCCTAGTCTAAATTCTACAAGATCATCTTCATTTGATCTTGAACTTGAAGAATTCCAAATCCATTTTTAGCCATGGTTGATCCCTGCACAAAAACACAACAAAGAGAAGTTATGCCAAGTGGCAAAGCCACTTGGCAAGTTAGAAATCAAATGGAAAGGTGAAATGAGCAGATAAGCTCAATGTGGCCGAACTGATCCGGGCCAAAGCCAAGTTCCAGGTCCAAGTGCACAGCACTTGACAACACACACACACAGCCTGCTCACAGGGCTGTGTGCATGCTGCACACACACACAGTGAGTCACAAGGGTGGCAAGCAGGAGCTGTCGACCAGGGAGGCAAGAGAGCACCATATATAACCTTTTCAGAGCCAAACCCTAGTCATTTGTTCATCCATCGACAGCAGCAGTGGTAAGTTCATCAAGAACAGCCAAGAACACCAAGAACAGATGAACAGCTAGAGCTGTTGCATCTATTTCCACTCACCAGAAAATAAACCAAGAGATCAAGCTTGCAAGGAGGAGCAGGGCAAGCCAAGAACTCAACCAACAGCTGAATCCTCTACACCAACCAATAAATCTAGGAGCTGGAGTGAGGTATACACAAGAAATCATGGGCAAACATCTGTTTTGCCCATAAATAAGCATACACTTGCATCACAGAATCAAATAAGGGTGGAAAACCCTGGATATATCATCATTTGGTTGCAAAACCATTTGATGCCAGTGACTAAAGCAAAGGCTAGCAGGGAAACAATCAAGGGAACACTGGTGGTGTCAACATAGTGACACAACCAGAGAAATCCATCATGGATTTGATCCCAATCAGCCATTACCAAGATACCAAGCACCTAATAGTCTAGCTACACCATCAGAATGGTAGAAACACAAGTTTCTACTGGTTTTGTCAACATCAAAAGGCTTCTGGCAGTCAAACATGATCAGCCAGAAAGCATCTATCCATCACAGAAAGCCACAGAAGAAGGGAGCTATCCTTGACAGCAATATAGTGCTGCCAGGACTACCTCAACCTACAGCCAGCACAAGAACCCACACATCACTATCCATTTGGATTCAGTTTAGGGCTAGGGTACACAACAAGGTGTTGGCATCCATCTAGCCCTGTCATAATCAATTGGATGATCACAACTGCAAAGCAGTTCACATCACTTATCCACTTCAGTATAATTCAGGCCAACACAGATAAGTGAACTAAACAGACAAATCAAAGCACCAGGGCTTTGCAGTGATCCAATGGACCACTGCAAGCAACAGCAGTTGTTTAAACCAGCACCAGCACACACCAGAGCAAACCTGTGTGACATACACACATCACAGGTTGTGTAGCATGAGTCACAGACACAACACAGCAGCATTTACAAGCAACTGATGATCATATGATCATCAGGTGTTGGCTAGAGCATGCCAGAGCATGCTAAGACATCACGGGCATCAAGTCATGAACCATTTAATTAAACAATTGCATCACAGATAAATGAATAGAGCTCCATAATTATATCCAGAGCACTGGCACTTGCCAAAGGCAAGGATCATCACAGAATGATCAAGCCAAGGGCAATCCATGACATTTACAGGAAAGGAATATTATACAGAGCAGCAGCAGGAGTTACTAAAATCACACAGAGCATCACAGCATGCTCATGAGCAAGAGACCATGAGTTGCAACAGACAGCTACAGAGCACAATAGCATAGCACAGCAGCCAGAATTCATAGCAATTGCACAGCAGCAGCATACGCATGGCAACAGCAACGAGCATAGCAGCATACGCACAGGCAGAGCAAGCAAGCAACATCACGGCACGGCCACACCTCTGTGAGTAGAGGCAGGCCAGTGACCAAGCTAGGAGAAGGAAGAGAGGAAGCAGAGCAAGGAGAAGAAGAGGGGTGGCGCACTTACCGTGGTCAAGTAGACAGGCGCGGCCATGGCGACCACGGCGGCGCACACCGGAGCGCGGCGGCGCCAGGCCAAGCCAGGCCATGGCGGCACCGTGGAAACACCCGCACCACGGCGGCGAAGCCAGGCGAAGCCGAACGGATCCAGCACCAGAGGGGGTCGAGGCCGAGAGCAGCGGGTCGCCCGCGTCAGATCGACGCGGAGGGAACGAATCGCCGTCGACTGGCGGTTCGATTGCGCCCCATGGCATGGGCCATGGCGGCCGGTGATCGCCGGAATCGGCGGCGACGATGCGGGCGACGCGGGTCGCCAGAGCACGGAGAGGATTAGGGTTAGGACGAGCGCGCGAGGTGAGGGAGTGAGCGACCGACCGCTCGGGTCGGTTGGACCCGAGCTGGTCTAGCCAAACCACTGGGCTCCACTGACAGGTGGGCCCAGGGGCAAAACAGACTTTTCCAAATTTCTTTAAAAACCAGGAAATTGGAAATTCAATAGAAAATTCATAAAAGCTCTAAAAAAATAATTAAAAATATGAAAATTGATCAGCATAAAATTCCCTATCTAAATAAAATATAAAAGAGAATTTTTGAAGATAATCAAAAATAAGTCTTAATATGATGATTTAAATAATCATTTAAATCACATATTATTTTCTATAATCAAAAATTAAGTCCATTAATAAGTTTGGACCTCAAAAACACCTTGACAACATTTCAAGGTTGTATTTTTCCCTAAACAAGTATCCCCAAATTATTCTTAGTATAAACCTTCTACTTAAAAATAATAAACACCGGGAAAGGGGGGAACAAACCCTAAAACTGGAATCATGCATAATTGCTTCTTTAACCATTGCCCTTATCGGACAATGATGCTATTTTTCAGAACAAGAGGACAAGGGTCAGTCCACACCATCCAACTGCAACACTTTGCAGTGTTCAGCAAGTTCATCACTTGCTCATGTCATTTGAGTATTTTTATCAAATTACTTGCAAAGTACTATGTTTATCACTATTGCATAAAAAGCAAAACCACTATTTTCATAACTATGAATATGACTATGTGGTGGGCAATGGAACCATGGATTGTGTTGATATGGTGGAGGTTCCATTGCAAGGGTTTATATCCATCTAGGATTAAACAACAAATGTCGTCCAGTGATTCTTGTGCCGTATAAACCGTGTTCACCATAAGATCTGGAATGGGACGGTATAGTCGATTGTGTTTCCACCTCTTGTACATCAACGGACTCGCTTTACCGTAGACACTTGTTATCCAAAGGTGCATTTGGTGGCTGGGGAAGCCTAAAGTCCCCACGGCTTTGTCCGTAGACACTTGTAGCCCGAGGAGCATTTGGTGGCTGGGGAAGCCTAAAGTCCCCACGGTATTGCGGTCTATGATGGGTTGCATCTACCGGCGTAGGAATGTATGGTAGAGCCCTGCATTGTCGTCGTGGTCGGGGTCCACCCTGAAATTTATGGGAATAATGGGACCGGCGTGGACCAGGGTCGGGGTATGCAACAACGGGTGGGTGTGCGAGGTAGCGGAGGAACATGATTGACTATGACCTTATACCGGGCCTCACACCAAAGGAAGTGTGGACGGAAAGCTGCCCGGTTGGCACCAAGGTTAAGATCTCTTATGGGTAAAGAAACACACCTCGCAGTGTAACGAATTGTGACCACCACTCCTTGTTCCGGATTTGGAACTGCGAACGCGTAAAGGAACTCCATGAAGTTCTAGTAAACCGGTGAAGGCTGACGGACATAGTTCTTCTGAATAAAAACAACCTTTTGAAGAAATGGTTATCAAAACTTGCATGGTATCAGACTTTCTGGTCTGGTGCCGTAGTTAGAGCATTAAACACCTCTTTCCTAATATGAACTTGTTGAGTACGCTCGTACTCATACCACTCTTAAATCCTTAGACTGTCTGAACCATCTGGAGGAGGACAACGACAACCCTGAAGGAGCCGACATCATCGGCTATGAAGAACCTGACCTCTCAGGAGGCGTTGAAGGTGTAGACTATCTGATAGACTACGGAAGCGGAGAGGGATCCGGAGGAGCACAGTCTTAGACCCAGACATAGTAGTAGTAGTACCGAGTAGTCCGAACTTCTAGTATTTAGCTGCTCGCGGAAATAAATGTATAACCTAGTAAGACTTCTATATTGTAAGCTTAGTCGGGTTCGCCTCGAACCCAGGAGTAAACCTCTTTGGACCCAGGAGGAGCTCCAAGATGATATGTACATATGGTTTGTAATAATGTATGAATGAGTTATGGACCTTGCTATGTTCTGTTGTACTACTCTGAGGGATGTAATATTTGCGGAATGGTACTTCGTGAATGTTATATCAACGACTGGCATACTACAACATGCAGTGTATGCAGGGTCACCACAGTTGGTATCAGAGCAAAAGCTTATACCTTAGGTTGGAACCTAGTTAATGGGACGAAAACGTTAGGAGTCAAATAGGACTAGTAAAGAATTCTCTAAAAATATGGTGTATATTCACTTGAGAATACAACCATCATATGTTTTAGTGCGATAATTCTTTATTATCTCTATTATGATGCATTATTAATACTAATCTTATATTCTCTCTATTTCTACAGCCAACAATGGCAAGTTCACGCCCGGGACGAAATGTGAAAGTGAAGACTTCAAACTTGAGTGAATACGACGGAGGACTTGCAGACATCCTACGGGCCATGTTACTTGAATTGGGGTGCGATCCCCAAATCCAAGCGACGAAATACTGGTTCTATGATGGACCAGTATTGGCAAAGTGTAGAGTAGGGCTACGACTTCCCGAATCTTTGGGAATGAGCGTAGTTATGCCCGCAGGAGAAGCCCGAACCATCAACACAGCCTATCATATAGCTGTTATGAGAGCCATAACAGACATCCGGGAACATAAGACGAAAGAGCTTATGGGTTCCGAATTCACCCACATTCCTCACCTTGAGGAAGAGGAAGACCTCATGCTGGACCATTTTAAATACGCCAGACGCAAACCAGCCGAAGCTGCAAAATACATGGACAATAGCCGTAACTTGCTATCATTGTTATTTCAGTTGAACCGTCATTTGACGGGAGCAATTGATACAATGCTAGAAGAGTTCACCGAACCCAAGGAGGAAACGGGGAAAGAACCTATGGAGAATGTGGTGCAAACACCAGTTTATTCAGCTGGTGACTACATCAGTATTGATCCACTTGCACGTGAAACTACACCTGTTACACCTGGGAACTACCTGGGTAGTTCCTATGGGGGATACGAGGGCGGAGAGGAATCCGGAAACATGCAGCGTTCCGAGACTCCTATCGAGAATTCCAGGGGTTGGCGTTGGGGATGTGATACTGGAACCCATAGTACTACTGAGTATTATGGTGGGGAGATGAATGATGACGCAACAACCCAGAACCAGAGCTATCCTAGTAATGAAGGAGTGGATGGTGGATATCCGACTCAAGTTGAGTCGGGTATGGGCTTTGGTAACCCTTATGGTGTGGCTACAGGAGAGTACACCCGATGGGTGGACTATGATGCACTCAATGATCAGTTTGTGAACACTGATTTCTCCTTAGGATCATCATCGGATTCGGATTACAAGCCAACGGGGAGACCTTATGTTCCAGGGTCTATCAGGAGGACGACACGTTCGACCGGATGGAAGCCTGGAATGTACCGGGAGTGAAGATCGACTAGAGTCCACCAAGGGAGGCGAGGCTATAATACACAAGTACCACGTGTATTATAGTTTGTAATATTTGTATAAATTTGTACATATACTTTAATAAGTGAGTTTGCATACTCACATCGCTTGAGTATTGTAATAAGACCACTTATGTATGTATATACAGGTATATGTTTTGTATGATTTGGATTTGCTTCTTGATTTCCATTGCGTGACTAGTTCTGTGCACAATGTTGAGCTCAGAAAACTTGCGCATGGAGTAATTATGAGTATCATCTTGTGTTGCAGAACTAGGGGGACATGTCGGGAACGTCGGGTGAGAGAGTGAAGAACAGCGCATTGAGCGCGAGGCCAGACAGAAGGCGGAGGCTGATGAAGCATCCAGAACTCAGTTTCCACCACCACCACCACCCATGACGCAGCAGAACTTTGTCCAGTACATGCAGATGCTGGAAGAGAGACAGCGTGTGACGCTGGAGCAGCAGAATAGATTCTTTCAAGAGCTGCTGCAACAGAATAGAGTTGAGAGACCTGAGAATCAGGGAGTCACCTTGTCAGACTTCCAGAATACCAAGCCAATATCTTTTGCATACGCGCCTGAGCCAATGGACGCGGAAGACTGGCTTATGGACACCGAGCGAAAGCTCAATACTGTTGGTTGCAACGATCTGGAGAAGGTCCGTTATGCTACGCACTTGTTGTGTGGACCTGCCGCATCATGGTGGGACAATATAGTAGCCGTGTATCCGGCAGAGAAAGTATTTACCTGGGAAGAGTTCAAGAGGAAGTTCAGGGAATCCAATGTCCCTGAAAGTATTGTGGAGTTAAAGCGTCGAGAATTTGAGAGTCTTGAGCAGAAGGACAATGCTATTCTGACTTATGTCAGAGAGTTCTCAAAGTTGTCTCGGTATGCCGTTGAGGAGGTCAATACCGAGGACAAGAAGAAGAAGAGGTTCTTGCGGGGATTAAGTCCCCAGTTTAAGGTACAACTCGGAATGATGAGAGCCACAATTCCAGGAGTTGGTGGATGCAGCCATCACCCTGGAGGATGACTTCAAGCAACTGCAGGAAGAGAAGCGGAAGAAGGCCAAATATGAGCCTAAGAGGTTTGGCAGCAACAAGCCAAACATGAGTTTGAGTTTTAAACCAAGGTACAACAACAACAACAACAACAACAACTATAACAGGAGGAACCAAGGATTTCAGCAAGAAAACCAAATTAGTTGCCGACTCTGTGGAAAGCCAGGACATCTTTCCAAAGATTGCAAAAAACCAAGGATAATATGCTTTGGCTGCCGAGAGGAAGGGCACATGTTGAAGGATTGCCCTAAGAGAAAGAATGGAGGAGGTCAGTCAGGAGGAGGAGGAAGCCGAGGAGGTAATACCGGAGGGAGCTGGAAGAATAAGAAGCCCTTCGGCAAGCTGAACTGTACCAGTCTGGAGGAGGTGGTCAACTCTGACCAGGCGGTGATAGGTACGCTCCGGATACTCACTCATCCTGGCAAAGTACTTTTTGATACTGGTGCAACTACCTCATTCATTTCCCAGCAATTCATCATCAAAAATGGGATTAGATGTAATAAACTAGATAAACCCATAACGATACTTTCTGCAGGGGGAACGATATTAGTAACCCACACTAAACCTGGACAAGTCATCATGATCAATAAGTGTGCGTTTGACGCAGACCTGTTCATTTTACCGATGAAGGACATTGATGTCATTCTTGGTATGAACTGGTTAGAGGAAAATGGCGCACTTATAGATTGTACCCACAAAACAGTATCCTTGAAAAGCCCAGGTGGAGATAGAATCATTTATCAAGGAGATAAGCATACTCAGATTGAAGTGGAGTTAAAGCTGAACAACATGAAGGAGGTGAAGTTAGAAGATATTCCAGTAATCAATGAATTCCAAGATGTATTCCCTAAGGAATTACCTGGAATGCCACCAGATAGGGAGGTAGAATTTACTATCGACCTAATTCCAGGAACAGCACCCATTGCTAAAGCACCATACAAGATGGGGCCAAAAGAGTTGAAGGAACTCAAGGAACAATTGGATGACCTAGAACAAAAAGGATTCATACAGGAGAGTGTCTCACCATGGGGATCACCTGTGATATTTGTGGATAAAGGAGATGGAGGTCGACGGATGTGCGGAGACTACAGGAATCTAAACAATGTTACGATCAAGAACAAGTACCCACTTCCTAGAATCCAAGATCTTTTTGATCAAGTTAGAGGCGCGGGAGTCTTTTCCAAGATTGATCTAAGATCCGGTTATCACCAGATAAAGATCAAGAAGGAAGACGTTCCGAAAACAGCCTTTGTCTCGAGATACGGACATCATGAGTATCTCGTAGTACCTTTTGGACTAACCAATGCCCCAGCAATATTCATGAATCTCATGAATAAAATCTTCATGCCATGCTTAGACAAGTTTGTCATCGTATTCATCGATGATATCTTGATATATTCCAAGGACAAAGCTGAACATGCTGAACACCTTAGGATAGTGTTGCAAACACTAAGAGAACACCAACTGTACGCCAAGTTCAGTAAATGTGAGTTTTGGCTTGATCAAGTAGAATTTCTTGGTCATGTCATTAGCAAGGATGGGATAGCAGTAAACCCAAGCAAAGTAGCCTCAGTTTTGGACTGGGAAGCACCCAAGAATGTTAAGGAAATCCGAGGATTCTTGGGAATGGCAGGATACTATCGGAGATTCATTGAAGGATTCTCCAAGATAGCAGGACCAATGACCAAGCTGCTTAGGAAGAACACACCTTTTGTGTGGTCTGATGAGTGTGAGAAGAGTTTTCAAACTCTGAAAGAAAAACTCACCACAGCACCGGTGTTAGCAGTCCCGGAAGATGGTAAGGATTACACCGTGTACTGCGATGCATCCAAACATGGATTGGGATGTGTACTCATGCAAGATCGGAAGGTAATATCTTATGGATCGAGGCAACTCAGACCTCATGAAGTGAATTATCCAACTCATGATTTAGAACTAGCAGCAGTTGTTTTTGCACTTAAGACTTGGAGACATTTTCTCTATGGAGCCAAGTGTGAGCTCTATACTGATCATAAGAGTCTCAAGTATTTCTTCACTCAAAAGGAACTCAATATGAGGCAGAAAAGATGGCTTGAGTTGATCAAGGACTATGATCTGACCATCAACTATACTCCAGGAAAGGCTAATGTTGTAGCAGATGCCTTGAGTAGAAAGAGTACTGGCGGACTAGAACCAGAAATTTCACCGGAGTTGAAGAAGGAAATCAGCCAAGCCCAAATACAACTTTGGGAGAAAGAAGCTCACGAAGGACTATCCGCTTTACAAGTAGCTGATGAGATGAATGTCAACCTCAAGAATGAAATAATCATGGGCCAACTAGATGATCCATTCATCGTGGAGGAGATGAGGAGGATTGACGAAGGAAGACCATCAGAATTTCACCGGGGAGAGATGGGATCATTATGGTTCCAGAAGAGGATATGTGTTCCGGATATTGCCGAGATCAAGGAAGTAATACTCCGGGAAGCCCATCAAACACCTTACTCCATTCATCCGGGAAGTACGAAGATGTACATGGATCTAAAGGAGCTATTCTGGTGGAACAACATGAAGAGAGAAATAGCACAGTATGTGGCGGAATGCCATACACAAAGAGTGAAGGCCGAACACCAGAGTCCGGCAGGGAAGTTACAACCTTTACCTATTCCAGAGTGGAAATGGGAGGAGATAGGGATGGATTTCATCACCGGACTACCCATGACTAATAAAAAGAAGGACATGATATGGGTAATCGTGGACCGGTTGACGAAAAGTGCACACTTCTTAGCGGTAAACCAGCAGGATAAAGGAGAGAAACTTATCGATCTTTACATCAAAGAGATCGTGAGTAAACATGGAGTGCCCAAGAAGATAGTGTCGGATCGAGGATCCGTGTTCACATCAGCATTCTGGAAACAATTACATGAAGCTTTAGGATCCAAATTGGATTATAGTACCGCTTACCATCCCCAAACAGGTGGACAAACGGAGAGAACTAACCAGATCCTAGAGGATATGCTTAGGGCTTGTGCCCTAGACTTCGGAGGATCATGGGGAACACCTACCATTAGCAGAATTCTCATACAACAATAGCTATCAAAGCAGTATCAAGATGGCACCATTCGAAGCTTTGTATGGAAGAAAGTGTAGATCACCGATATGTTGGTATGAAGCTGGATCAAGCAAGGAGTTCAACCCAGATTATGTCAAGGAAAAGCAACACATCATTGACATCATAAGAGATAGACTTAAGATAGCTCAAAGTCGACAGAAGAGCTATGCAGACCAAAAGAGAAGGACTTGGGAGCCACAAGTTGGAGATATGGTATATCTTAAGGTGAGTCCAATGAAAGGTCTACAGAGATTCGGAGTGAAAGGAAAGTTGAGCCCTAGATACATTGGACCCTTCAAGATACTGAGTCAGAACCGAGGTTTAGCTTTTGAATTGGATCTACCGGGAAGGCTAGCTCAAGTTCACAATGTATTCCATGTATCACAACTCAGAAAATGCTTAAAGACCCCAGATGAGCCAGTATCACATGCTGAGCTCGAGTTACAACCAGATCTGACATACATCGAGAAGCCAGCCAAGATTCTCGAGGAAAGCTGGAAACAACTCAGAAATAAAGCTATCAAGTACTGTAAGATACAATGGAAGCATCACCCCGAGAGGGAAGCCACCTGGGAAAAGGAAGAAGACTTGAGGGAAACATACCCCGAACTGTTCAGGTATTACAACCACAACTTCGGGACGAAGTTTTCTTTAAGGGGAAAGGCTGTAATGTCCCAGGTTTAGTGACAATCGAGGGGTAGATTTTAGAAAGGGATGTGCATTGCATAGTAAATTCTGGGGAAATTTCGCGCTTTTAAACAAAAACTGCATCGAAGGGGGACAAGTTTCTCTCTCGACACCTTACAGGGTTAGGGTTTCGAGAGTGCGACAAACTTGTATCTCACTTCATTAGTTTAGGGTTTTGAGAAGAGAGGGGAGAGTTTACTTGATTGGATTTTAAATGATATGACATGGTTGAATTCTAACCAAGGTTGAATTTGAATTTCAAATTCAAACATTAAATAATTACCTTAAATAATTCAATTGAGGAAATTCATTAAGTATAAAAATCAATAATAAACAAGATGAACAATTATAATAAAATGGAGCTCATGAGGGAAAACCTTGAGCTTTATTGAATAACACACAAGATACATTGTTTTTACATTATTCATAATAAATGAATTACAACAATTACATAAATGGGCAGAATAGAAGAAAGAAAAATAAAGAAAAATTACAAGTTAATGATCCTAGTCTAAATTCTACAAGATCATCTTCATTTGATCTTGAACTTGAAGAATTCCAAATCCATTTTTAGCCATGGTTGATCCCTGCACAAAAACACAACAAAGAGAAGTTATGCCAAGTGGCAAAGCCACTTGGCAAGTTAGAAATCAAATGGAAAGGTGAAATGAGCAGATAAGCTCAATGTGGCCGAGCTGATCCGGGCCAAAGCCAAGTTCCAGGTCCAAGTGCACAGCACTTGACAACACACACACACAGCCTGCTCACAGGGCTGTGTGCATGCTGCACACACACACAGTGAGTCACAAGGGTGGCAAGCAGGAGCTGTCGACCAGTGAGGCAAGAGAGCACCATATATAACCTTTTCAGAGCCAAACCCTAGTCATTTGTTCATCCATCGACAGCAGCAGTGGTAAGTTCATCAAGAACAGCCAAGAACACCAAGAACAGATGAACAGCTAGAGCTGTTGCATCTATTTCCACTCACCAGAAAATAAACCAAGAGATCAAGCTTGCAAGGAGGAGCAGGGCAAGCCAAGAACTCAACCAACAGCTGAATCCTCTACACCAACCAATAAATCTAGGAGCTGGAGTGAGGTATACACAAGAAATCATGGGCAAACATCTGTTTTGCCCATAAATAAGCATACACTTGCATCACAGAATCAAATAAGGGTGGAAAACCCTGGATATATCATCATTTGGTTGCAAAACCATTTGATGCCAGTGACTAAAGCAAAGGCTAGCAGGGAAACAATCAAGGGAACACTGGTGGTGTCAACATAGTGACACAACCAGAGAAATCCATCATGGATTTGATCCCAATCAGCCATTACCAAGATACCAAGCACCTAATAGTCTAGCTACACCATCAGAATGGTAGAAACACAAGTTTCTACTGGTTTTGTCAACATCAAAAGGCTTCTGGCAGTCAAACATGATCAGCCAGAAAGCATCTATCCATCACAGAAAGCCACAGAAGAAGGGAGCTATCCTTGACAGCAATATAGTGCTGCCAGGACTACCTCAACCTACAGCCAGCACAAGAACCCACACATCATTATCCATTTGGATTCAGTTAGGTGTTGGCATCCATCTAGCCCTGTCATAATCAATTGGATGATCACAACTGCAAAGCAGTTCACATCACTTATCCACTTCAGTATAATTCAGGCCAACACAGATAAGTGAACTAAACAGACAAATCAAAGCACCAGGGCTTTGCAGTGATCCAATGGACCACTGCAAGCAACAGCAGTTGTTTAAACCAGCACCAGCACACACCAGAGCAAACCTGTGTGACATACACACATCACAGGTTGTGTAGCATGAGTCACAGACACAACACAGCAGCATTTACAAGCAACGATGATCATATGATCATCAGGTGTTGGCTAGAGCATGCCAGAGCATGCTAAGACATCACGGGCATCAAGTCATGAACCATTTAATTAAACAATTGCATCACAGATAAATGAATAGAGCTCCATAATTATATCCAGAGCACTGGCACTTGCCAAAGGCAAGGATCATCACAGAATGATCAAGCCAAGGGCAATCCATGACATTTACAGGAAAGGAATATTATACAGAGCAGCAGCAGGAGTTACTAAAATCACACAGAGCATCACAGCATGCTCATGAGCAAGAGACCATGAGTTGCAACAGCCAGCTACAGAGCACAATAGCATAGCACAGCAGCCAGAATTCATAGCAATTGCACAGCAGCAGCATACGCATGGCAACAGCAACGAGCATAGCAGCATACGCACAGGCAGAGCAAGCAAGCAACGGCACGACCACACCTCTGTGAGTAGAGGCAGGCCAGTGACCAAGCTAGGAGAAGGAAGAGAGGAGAGTAAGGAGAAGAAGAGGGGTGGCGCACTTACCGTGGTCAAGTAGACAGGCGCGGCCATGGCGACCACGGCGGCGCACACAGAGCGCGGCGGCGCCGGCCAAGCCAGGCCATGGCGGCACCGTGGAAACCCGCACCACCGGCGGCGCGGCGAAGCCAAGCTCAGGAGCGCCAGGAACGGCGGGATCGAACGGATCCCGTAACCCTAGCACCGAGAGGGGTCGAGGCCGAGAGCGCGGGTCGCCCGCGTCAGATCGACGGAGGGAACGAATCGCCGTCGACCGGCGGTTCGATTGCGCCCATGGCATGGGCCATGGCGGCCGGTGATCGCCGGAATCGGCCGGCGACGATGCGAGCGGCGCGGGTCGCAGAGCACGGGAGAGGATTAGGGTTAGGACGAGCGCGCGAGGTGAGGGAGTGAGTGACGACCGCTCGGGTCGGTTGGACCCGAGCTGGTCTAGCCAAACCACTGGGCTCCACTGACAGGTGGGCCCAGGGGCAAAACAGACTTTTCCAAATTTCTTTAAAAACCAGGAAATTGGAAATTCAATAGAAAATTCATAAAAGCTCTAAAAAAATAATTAAAAATATGAAAATTGATCAGCATAAAATTCCCTATCTAAATAAAATATAAAAGAGAATTTTTGAAGATAATCAAAAATAAGTCTTAATATGATGATTTAAATAATCATTTAAATCACATATTATTTTCTATAATCAAAAATTAAGTCCATTAATAAGTTTGGACCTCAAAAACACCTTGACAACATTTCAAGGTTGTATTTTTCCCTAAACAAGTATCCCCAAATTATTCTTAGTATAAACCTTCTACTTAAAAATAATAAACACCGGGAAAGGGGGGAACAAACCCTAAAACTGGAATCATGCATAATTGCTTCTTTAACCATTGCCCTTATCGGACAATGATGCTATTTTTCAGAACAAGAGGACAAGGGTCAGTCCACACCATCCAACTGCAACACTTTGCAGTATTCAGGCAAGTTCATCACTTGCTCATGTCATTTGAGTATTTTTATCAAATTACTTGCAAAGTACTATGTTTATCACTATTGCATAAAAAGCAAAACCACTATTTTCATAACTATGAATATGACTATGTGGTGGGCAATGGAACCATGGATTGTGTTGATATGGTGGAGGTTCCATTGCAAGGGTTTATATCCATCTAGGATTAAACAACAAATGTCGTCCAGTGATTCTTGTGCCGTATAAACCGTGTTCACCATAAGATCTGGAATGGGACGGTATAGTCGATTGTGTTTCCACCTCTTGTACATCAACGGACTCGCTTTACCGTAGACACTTGTTATCCAAAGGTGCATTTGGTGGCTGGGGAAGCCTAAAGTCCCCACGGCTTTGTCCGTAGACACTTGTAGCCCGAGGAGCATTTGGTGGCTGGGGAAGCCTAAAGTCCCCACGGTATTGCGGTCTATGATGGGTTGCATCTACCGGCGTAGGAATGTATGGTAGAGCCCTGCATTGTCGTCGTGGTCGGGGTCCACCCTGAAATTTATGGGAATAATGGGACCGGCGTGGACCCAGGGTCGGGGTATGCAACAACGGGTGGGTGTGCGAGGTAGCGGAGGAACATGATTGACTATGACCTTATACCGGGCCTCACACCAAAGGAAGTGTGGACGGGAAAGCTGCCCGGTTGGCACCAAGGTTAAGATCTCTTATGGGTAAAGAAACACACCTCTGCAGAGTGTACGAATTGTGACCAGTCACTCCTTGTTCCGGGATTTGGAACGCGAACGCGCCGGAAAGGAACTCCATGAAGTTCTAGTAAACCGGTGAAGGCTGACGGACATAGTTCTTCTGAATAAAAACAACCTTTTGAAGAAATGGTTATCAAAACTTGCATGGTATCAGACTTTCTGGTCTGGTGTCGTAGTTAGAGCATTAAACACCTCTTTCCTAATATGAACTTGTTGAGTACGCTCGTACTCATACCACTCTTAAATCCCTGCTTAGATGTGAACCCGGAGGAGGACAACGACAACCCTGAAGGAGCCGACATCATCGGCTATGAAGAACCTGACCTCTCAGGAGGCGTTGAAGGTGTAGACTATCTGATAGACTACGGAAGCGGAGAGGGATCCGGAGGAGCACAGTCTTAGACCCAGACATAGTAGTAGTAGTACCGAGTAGTCCGAACTTCTAGTATTTAGCTGCTCGTGGAAATAAATGTATAACCTAGTAAGACTTCTATATTGTAAGCTTAGTCGGGTTCGCCTCGAACCCAGGAGTAAACCTCTTTGGACCCAGGAGGAGCTCCAAGATGATATGTACATATGGTTTGTAATAATGTATGAATGAGTTATGGACCTTGCTATGTTCTGTTGTACTACTCTGAGGGATGTAATATTTGCGGAATGGTACTTCGTGAATGTTATATCAACGACTGGCATACTACAACATGCAGTGGTATGTAGGGTCACCACAATGCAGTGGTGATTCTGTGCAATAATTGGATGGAAACCAACATGTGTTGGCACCTCCTGTATGCTTGAACTCCTTGGAGTGATGATATGATGTTCTAGTTGGCTTTTATGGATGGATGGGTAGTTGTGGATTGTGACCCTAGCAGAGCTTAGCCTGCTAGTGATGGTTGCTCCTGCCCTTTCTGTATGCTTCTGTGCAATATTACTGGTAGTTATTCAAGTACTTCCAGTATATTTGATGTTGAAATAAAAATAGACATGTAGATGTCTATATTCTGATGGTATAGCTTAGCTGTGTGGTGCTAGGTGAGTCTGGGTGGCTAGATAGGGATTAAATCCATGCTAGATTTCCTTGATTATGTCACTTATAATTCTGTTGGCTTAATCAGTGTTCCCTTGGATAGTTTCCTAATGGCCTTTCCCTTATTTTGCTTGCACCATATGGCTGGTAGCCAAATGATGATACAAACAGGGTATCTCAACCCTCTGGCTTGTGTGGCTTATGCATATGTTTGATTTGGATGAGCAAAACAGTGCTTGCTCATGATTTTTGGGTATACCTCACTCCAGCTCCCAGAAAGTGTGCTGATGTAGAGGTTTTGCTTCTAGTTGTTGGCTCAGCCTGCTCTGCTCCTCCAGCTAGCTTGTGCTTGATTAATTTCTGGTGGTTTTGGAGAGGTTGAACAGCTATGGCTGTTCATCCTGTTCTTGCTGTTATTACCATTTGGAGAATCTGTCGATGAGCTGCTAGGGTTTCTGGCTGGTGAAAAGGTTTTATATGACTCTCATCTTGCTCCTATGGTCGACAACAAGGCTAGTCACTTTGGTGACTCTCCCTGGCCTTGTGTGATGTTAAGGATGCAATAGGCCTTGTGAGCTGCCTGTGAGCTCCCTGGTTGGAACTTGAGCTTGTGGTGGATCAGCTCGGTAGGGTTTTGGTATTATCCACCAAATTTCCATTTCTTCTCTAACCTGCCAAGTGGCATTGCCACTTGGCATAATCCATGTGTTTGTCTTTGTTGTTTCTCTATGCAGGGTTTAAGAAGATGATCAAGAAGATCTTCATCACTTGTTGATCAAGAATCCTTGCATAATTAGCTAGCTTAGGCATATATCATTATTTGTAATTTTCACTTTTCTTTTTCATTTCTTCAACTTATGTAATGTGTTGTAATAATTATTATTCATGGGAATATTGTAAATGACAATGTATCTTGTGTGATAATCAATAAAGCTCAAGGTTTCTCTAATGAGCTTTAAATATGTGTTATATTATTTTATATATTTGATTTTTTATTTGTTTAATGAATTATCCCAATTTAAATTATGATATATTCAATTGATGTTTGAATTTGAAATTCAAACACAACTTGTTTGGGTTCAATCATGCAACTTAAGTTGAGACGTAGATTGTTCCCCTCTCTTCTCGAAAACCCTAGTTGAGTTTAGATAGGTCCAAGTTTATCGCACTCTCGAAACCCTAACCCTATGTGGTGTCGAGAGAGAAACTTGTCCCCCCTAAGATTCAAGTTTTTTATAAAAGCGCGAAATATCCCCAGATTTTACGATGCAATGAACATCCCTTTCTAATTTCTACCCCTCGATCGTCTCTAAACCTGGGATGTTACAGAAAATTAGGGGAATCACGAAATTTCTTGGGTAGATAGGTAGACCTAGCTCTCGTCCTTCGATTCCAAAATAGGTGTGATTTTATTGGCTAGGGAGGGAGATCCACGCGGTTGAAGTTCAAGAACTATGGAGGAGAGAGAGTGTTTCTGCTAGTCAAATCTAATCTTAGGATGAAGAAGTCTCCCCCATTTGTAGCCCGTAAAGAAGATGTAGCCCATACAAAAGATCTAATTTGGTTTGCTAGTTGAAGAACTGAAGAAGATCGTATCCGAGAGTCTCAACAAGTAGGACATTCAAGAAGGAGATATCTAGTGTGACCACTACCTTGCCGAGACCCTTTACCTTTGAGCGTTTCTTGTCACCGTAGGAAACCGTGGTGTTGCATGACCTCACTTCGGTAACTAAGTGCTTGCTTCCGGTCATATGGTTGATGGCACCACTATAAAGCACCCTATTTGTGCTACCTAAAGTGAAGTCATCCGCGACTTTGGCCATAAGGCACCATGGAGAGTCGGCGATGAGGTTCTCATTCGGAGTATGGAAGACA
This sequence comes from Lolium multiflorum, assembly GCA_030979885.1. Classification (NCBI taxonomy): domain Eukaryota; kingdom Viridiplantae; phylum Streptophyta; class Magnoliopsida; order Poales; family Poaceae; genus Lolium; species Lolium multiflorum. Next base: position 197,807,040 of record CM061752.1, on the reverse strand, counting down.
GGGATAGTGGGAGTGGTAATGGCAATGACGGCGAACCCCTCATCCTCGGTGAATTTCTTCTCATCATCCTCATCGTCGGATGAGTACTCTTCACGTGACACGAAAGGGCTTTCCTGGATTCGATGCTCTTTTTGGAGTACTTGGTGTAGCCTTTGGAGAGGGATTTGGACCTATCCTTGCGGATAAGCCTTCTACCATGGTCTTCCATTTTATCGAAGTGACAATCTGCGACAAAGTGGTTCTTGTCTTTGCAACTGTAGCGCGTCCTTGCCTTTTGCACTTCTATTGGTGCACTTGAGAAGCTTCTTGAGGAGTCGCGATGAGAGTATCTTGAGTTGTCCCTTGGTGAATAGTTTCTTTTTCTTGGGCCTCTTTCTGTGTTGCTTCCCCAAAACTAATTGGCCGCAAGAGCTATGTGCTCGTGTTAGCAATACTTGATATCTTCAGGAGCCCAAATCATGGGGTCATCATCACTCTCACTATCCTTGATCGTAGCCTTGAGGGTGATTGAGATTGGACTTACAGGCATTGTGAGCACGAGCCATGGACCCCCACAAAGGAGATCTAGGGTTTCCAAATCCACTAACGAAAAGTAAGGGAATCACAAAATTTCTTGGGTAGATAGGTAGATCTATCCCTCCTCCTTCGATTCCCAAATTTTGGTGTGATTTGATTGGCTGGGGAGGTAGATCCACATGACTGAAGCTCAAGAACTATGGAGGAGAGAGAGTGTTCTTTATATTGGTTAGATACAATGTGAGGAGGAAGAAGGCTCCCCATTTTATAGCATGTACAGAAGATGTAGCCATTGCAGGGTTGGATGGCGGGGACAGGGGTGATCCATATTTATGAAAGCCCGGATGATCCGGCCTTGGTGATGTTGAAGACGGGGCGGATGATCCGACCACCCCGGATATTTGGGAATTTCCGGGGGACCAGATGGAGTTTGCCTCTGACCTGGCGTCTGTGAGGTGGCTAACATTTGGTGTGGGGCCATATGTAAAAATCATCCGAGGGTTGGATGAAATTTACATCCGCCCCAGCCTTTGCGATCTAGCCAACTTACTACATTGGGGCTGAAATTAAAAAGCATCCGGGGGCGGATGGAAATACCATCTGCCCCGCACTTTTTTAGCACATGTGTTAGCTCTGGGTGCATTCCTGGGGTTCCTCGTTGAGTGGTACCGGATGGTACAATCTTCTTCTTTCATCACATCTCCTCACAAGTTATGGTCCTATTTCATCACATCTCCTCACAAGTTCTGATCCACCATTACCAGAGAACAGACATCCAACAATTTAACCATATGATGAACTTTGGAAAAAGGTGTGTCATCATCCGTAGTACTAAAATTTAATCCAACACACTTGACCACAAATGGTAAAATTACATTCACGTGTTGTTAACAAATACACAAAACAATAAAGATAGAGCTTCAATAGCCCTCCACTCTCATGAAGATGAGGTTCTCCCATCAAAATTGATAATAATACTACGTTAATACTCATAATTGTGAGAAACTACTTGAAATGCCTTGGCAAGGTCACTAACTTATAAACATGCAGATGCATGTTCATCATTTAGCAGGAATTCATCCTGGAATCTAAAGGGGTGCTTATAAACATGCAAATACATATTTTTCTTATGTAAATTGCAATAAAAAACTTGCTACAGAATGAGGAATAAAGTAATGCACAAGTTCTTATATCATTACTTGTCTTGTAAAACATTTACAAACCTGACAAGAATGATTGTCTTAATATGTGAATCTTGTTAAGAAAACACCCAAACGCCAGGAGAGACCAGCACAAATCATTAAAGGGAGAAACATAGTATTTAATGGAAAATAAATTTCCATACAAAAATGTGAGTTTTGAGAATTTTATCCCCAATCTTCACTTTAAACGTGCACGCGCAATGCGTGTCTTCGTCCCATTCAATATGGATTAACAAAACCATATTACATGTCTATTAATAAAATTAAGTTAACCCCATTTTTGCTAAAACTATTTTCCAATACATAACCCTAATATTATATCCACAAAATGGTCGAGGGGAAATAACAATTCTCGGTCGCTTTTATACATATGTTCATATAGACCAAATAAAATGTTAGTCGAGACATACTAATTTCTTAAATTGCAAAAGTTGTAATGTTTGTTCTTGAAATTCAAAAAAAATACGAAACCTTACAAGATCTTAGCCTTAATTCAACAATCCTTAGTATTGAGTAACACTTAACTAATTCCCAGTCTTCTGAGAATTAGTAAATCCGTGTAAATAATATTCAATCGAGTCTAGTATGTTTCAATCATTTAATAAAGGTAGAAGGAGAAATACGGCATATCTATATAGGCTACTTCTAAGAGAATATCTACTTGAGTTATACCATTTCTTACCCCCTCTTTTCTCTTCTTAATTTTACGACCATTTTAAAAGAGGGGGAAATAGTCAACCAACCTCAAAATTCCATCTCCTGATACAAGAAGTGGAGGGGTAATGAATGTACAGGAACCTCAGCGGTTTCTTGCTTTTCAACGCATCACCTTAATTAAGGATAATGACCTGATGCATCTACAAATGAAAGTAAATAAACTTAAGGCCTAGTTTGGCAGCAAAAGATTGCTAAAACTGAAGTATTACAAAACTGAAGTATTTATGTGCATGGCAAAGAATACTTCAGTTTCTAAATACTTTAGTATTTCTTAGTTTTGGCAAAAACTACATGGTGTTTGGGAAGTGTTGTTTTACCGCCCTTTACCGATTTTTGACTGGTAGAACATGATCCTCCTCACTCCCTACCACACAGCCAATTTGAGAAAAGAATGCTAGTCTCACAGCTGGTAAAACTCGATCGTCCTCACTTTCTAACATACCGACTTTAGGAAGTGAAAGTTAACATGGAAAAAGCATGCTAGTCCAAACAGACTCTCGTCGATCCCGGACTCTGCCGGGTCAAATCAACAGGAAATAAATAACAGATGAAAGATAAATTGCTTTGTTGTTTGTTCCTGGCTGACTACTACCCCATGACGAGAATATAGACGGCAGCGACGGCAGCTCAAGGTACAGTAGAAGCGAGCTGGGAAATTTTCATCGCTTTCTCCGTTTCATAAAAAGAGGTGGGGGGCTGTTTTTTTAATACTTCGAAAATACCACAGTTTAAGGGATACTGAAGTATCAATACTGCAGTTTCTATTCACAGCCAAACACATTGAAGTATTCGAAACTGTGCTATTTTTAAAAACTGTGGTATTGCTCAAATACTTCAAAAAAACTTTGCCACCAAACGCAGCCTAACTTGGTAATTACCTGACGGATTATAATGAAATATGTACGCTAGTTTTGTATTATGATGTTCAATTTATATATCTTTATACAGTTACCATCCTCATCAACTTGGCAAGTGCAAATGATGTACAGAGTTTGGAAAGAAATCACTAGAACTTAACCATACTTGGTACACAAACATCGAGCGCATTATGGATCACAACAACGTTTGAGATTACAAACTTCTAGGAGTGAACATCGGACCTTTAAAAAAGAGCACCAGCGCGGCTTTTCGGTCCATCAAATTATGAGCCGTACTTTTTCCTTTTTTCCCCATCAAGAAAAAAAACTGATATCATATCCACCTGCCAACTTATATCTCGACTAATGCCGATGTGGGTCTTCTCCACTTGTAGGGCATCCTCTATCCACACCTAGACGCTGTCTTTTAAATTTGAAGAACTTTATTTTTTTAGACTATACAATTAAATAATACGAAATCAAGTAAATATGCATCTACCTAGATGGTTTAATTTTACATAAGAAACAAGGAAGATCCTATAAGCTACAGAAGTTTAGAACAACAAATATGTTCTTTCCGGAAACAATCAACTACTAATAACTCAATTGACTGGGGAGACCTTCTGTGTTACCACATCAAAAGTTTAAATCAACATAACAACTGTAAAAATAACTTCGTGGTATAGTCATATGTGGCTAGATTGATGAGAGAAATAAGAAACAAATAATTGAAAACTTGGCTAAAGTAGCAACGTTCAAGGTTAATATCAATAGGTACACCTAACACAGGGTGACTTAGGGATGTATCAGGTGGAAATGGCTCAACTCTGCAAATCTGAAAATGTTCCTTGTTGTCTATTCGATCATGTACCAATGGCCTCGATGTCCCTGAACAACCTCCCACGCCTGGACTGTACATTTTGCAAGAAAACGCCCGCAGACCATACTGCAATTTACATAGAACCCCTCCTGAGCAGTTCAACCTCTGGCATTGTATAACAATTTGGAAAAGGGATGTAGCGCAGCTTGATAGCGCGTTTGTTTTGGGTACAAAATGTCAAGTCTGAATCGTCTTGTGCTCATTTTACCACACATCAATTCCAGATCTGCACCAACACTGAACCATGTAATTTCTGTACATTTCTCAGAATAAATGCTAATAACGAAGTAAAAAAAATCGCCACACAAAAGAAAATTTGTATTTTACCATTTTGGCATTGGAGATCGAAAGAACTTTGTACAAGCCTTTGATACGTCTCAAACGTATCTATAATTTTTGATGTTCCATGCTTGTTTTACACAAATTTATATATGTTTTGCTTACACTTTGTTGCATTTTTATATGATTTCCAGCACTAACCTATTAACTAGATGCCACAGTGTTAGTTCCCTATTTTATGTTGTTTTTGTATTTCAGAAAAGTTATACAGGAAATATTCTCGGAATTGGATGAAACAAACGCCGAAGTTAATATTTTACCGAAACAAAGACGAAACGAAGAGGCGCAGCAGGTCGACCAGACCCCCCCTAGGCGCGACCTAGACCTGGCCCGCACCTAGGGTAGGTCTGGGCCCACCAGGCGCCCAACCGACCTTAATCCTCCGCCTATTTATACATCTTCTCGGGAAAACCCTGGATACCCGAGCCTCCATCCACGAAAAGTTCCGTCGCAGCCGCCATCTCCGAACCCATCTCGGGGGTTCGAAGCTCTTCCGGCACCCTGGGGGAAATCATCGCCAGAGACATCTACATCACCATTCCCGTCTCCGAAGTGATGAGTGAGTAGTTCATCCCTGGACTATGAGTCCATAGGAGTAGCTGGATGGTTGTCTTCTCCACCTTGTGCTTCATGTATCGATCTTGTGAGCTACCCTACATGATCAAGATCATCTTTATGTAATCATATATGTTTGGTTTGCTGAGATCCAATGAATGTTGAATACTATGTTGAGATTGATTATATATTCATGTCATATGTTATTTTTGATTTTACATGCTCTCCGTTGCTAGTAGAAACTTTGGCCAGGTGGATACTTGTGACTCCAAGAGGGGGTATTTATGCTCGATAGTAGGTTCATGCCTCTAGTTTCCTGGGAGAGTGACTTTGTAACTTCTAAGGTTGTAGATGTGATGTTGCTACTAGGGAGAAAACAACAATGTTTTATCCGAGGGTAATTCTATTGTTTACATTACACAAAATGCTTAATGAAATTATCTGTTGCTTGCAACTTAATACTGCAAGGGGTTCAGACGATAACCTGAAGGTGGATTATTAGTCATAGACGCAGTTGGATTACAGTCTATGTATTATATTGTAATGCCCATATAAAATCTCATAGTAATCAGCTTGTCATGTATTAATCGATATTCTATCAATTGCCCAGCTGTAATTTGTTCACCTAACATGCTATTTGTTTATGGAGAGACACCTCTAGTGAACTGTGGACCCTGGTACTATTTCCTTTACTGATAAATTCAACTGCAATCTTGTTCTCTTTACTTTCTTCAAACATCTCCTTCCATTCGATACGTCTAATCCTTTGTGTTCAGCAAACCGGTGAGATTGACAACCTCACTGTAAGTTGGGGCAAATTAGTTTGGTTGTGTTGTGTGCAGGTTCCACGTTGTTGCTGACGCCGGTAGTGCACCCGTACCCGGCCACTAGTCAAACAACACCTTGAAGTCACGTCTTTCTCCTACTGGTCGATTAAACCTTGGTTTCTTACTGAGGGAAAACTTGCTGTTGTTCTCATCATACCTTCCTCTTGGGGTTCCCCAACAGCGTGTATGCATATGCCGAGTACACACCATCAAGCTTGTTTTCTGGCGCCGTTGCCGGGGAACTGAAAAAAAGTTGCACCACAGAGATTGCCAACTCCCACGACAACTGTTGTTTTCTGGCGCCATTGCCGGGGAGAAAGATGATTTCTGCAAAGGGAGTCTCTCGTCTCCAATCTCTTTATTTTGTTATAGTTTTCTTAGTTTACTTTATTTTGTTTTGTTTTTTTTGCTTTATTTATCAAAAACACAAAAAAATTAGTTTACTTTCATAGTTGTCTTTATATTAAAAAAACAAAAAAATAGTTTCTATTATAACTATTATTTCTGTTGCTTAGTTTTAAGTTTTGCTAAAAATGAGTATTCCTGAAGTTGAGGTTCGTTCTTTTAAGCAACAAGGGGGAGAAAGTTTGAAAGATTACTGGTATAGAATAAGTAAAGCTCACCTTATATGTACTAAAAAATATTCTACCATGATCCTTCTTAGAATTTTTTATGTTGGTTTATCTAGCTGGAATCGATATGTTTTGGATACTCTTATAGGGGGTAATTTTCTGGGTGCTCCCGCTTTGGAATCCTGCAATTTAATTGAAAGCTTGGTAGGAATCCCACCTACTAATGTTGTTAAAACTGTGAACACCTTGGAGGATGTTATAGAAATACTAAGCTCTCTAGAGAAAAATTTGCCAAATTGCCTTGGTAATGCTAGCCAAATTAATGAATCCATAGAAAGTTGCAATAAAAGAGTCACTGTTTTAGAAGCTAGCAATACCCATGATAATATAAATATTAGGATTGGTAAACTAGAGGAAGCTATGGAAACTTTAATTTCAACTTTTTATTCTCTTGGGTTTAAGAAGGAGAAAGCCTTTGTGGGAAAAGAGCAAAAATTCATGTATGTTCCAAAGGCACCTAAACCAAAACCCCATAATATGTTTAAAGTTGATAAAACTTTTAGTACCACTAAGAGTGGCTTACATGTTGAATCATCTCCAGGGGTATCAAAAGTGCCTATTTTGACAAGTTGTGTTTCAGAGGAAGTGATTGATGTTGATGCTTCTTCACTTGATAATACTTGATGCTCACATTTTTACTGCGCCTAGCTGAAAGGCGTTAAAGAATAGCGCTTATGGGAGACAACCCATGTTTTATTTACAATAATAATTTTTATTTTTGTTGAGTCTTGGAAGTTATTACTACTCTAATTACCTCTCCTTATTATTTTTATTTCAAGTTTGTGCCAAGAATAGCCTCTATAGGAAGAAAGTAATGTTTGGGGAAGTTGATGTCCAGAAACATATTATGTGTTGTTACCATAAATATTCGTATAAATAGCCAGAGCGGAATTTTGAGAAATTTTTTATGAATATGCCTCAGGTTATTATATAAATTTTTTTAGTTTACTACTTTTCGAGATAAGCAATAGAGCATTTTCGTAATTTTCGATCTTTACCTGTTGTTCTATTTTGACAGATTTCTGCACTATTTGCATTTGCCTCTTAAATCTCTTTTTTTTAGTATTTTTAATCACAGAACTATTTGAAAGGTTGCTACAATATCTTATGCTTTAATAGATGTTTGATATATGTTAGTACTTAACACAAGTGGATTTGTTTATTTTAATTATACTAATGCTGCTAATGAAGAATTGTGCGAAGTTTTTGTATGAAGGAAGTTTTCAAGTGTAGGGAGACAAGAATGATGTGATGAGATGAAGAATGGACAAAAGCTCAAGCTTGGGGATGCCCCTGCACCCCAAAGATATATTCAAGAGGTACAAGCGTCAAAGCTTGGGGATGCCCAAGGCATCCCCCTCTTCATCAACAAAGCAACAGGTCATCTCTCTATACGCTATATTTTTATTGCTTCATACGCTATGTATTGTTATTGGAGTGTCTTTATTTTTGTTTTTAGTTTATTTTAGTTTTGTTTGATGTAACATATGTTGGATCCCGACACATTTGTTTTGGAGAAAGACCTGCTCCTTTTTAATTCCATAGAACGCTCTAGTTTTCGATGTTATTGTTTTGCGAGTGTTCTAGTTTTATGGTATTGCGTTTAGCTCTATGGTTCATAATGTATTTCATATCTGAGAGTTATTTCAAATAAATTGATTGGTGTTGGATACGAGTAAAATATTTCATGACTATAGTGATGCAAAAGGAAGCTTGTCTAGACTGTGGCATATACTTTGGCATGCCATGTTGGATGTTATTCTTGTCATATGGTTAGTATTTATTGTTTTAGCATGACTTGTTTCAAATGGCTGTGAGTGCATAATGTGTCATTGAAAGAATCATGTGTTGTTTCCATCATAAAAGCATAGTATTGTGGTATTCTCCTTTGAAAGAGCAAAATATATATCTCGTGTTTTGTGTGTTTGATAACAACACTAGAATGTATTTCACAGTGTGCCTAGTTTGTTTTTGATAGATTTGCAAGTGCATGGTGCCCTCTCTGAACACTTCAAGATCGGGAGACTCAAGCGTAGCTTTTAGGTTTTCTAGTTTTGTGTGTGTGTCGCGAGGTTACATGGTCGGAGAGGGAAAGAGGAAAAACCAGTGTTTTCCTGATCGGTAGTACCAGTACCAGCAGCGGTAGTACCGCTATCCCTAATGGTACCGGTCATCAGTACCGCTCTGGAATTTGCACTAGGAAAAAGAAAATAGAAGGGGTTATGGTACCTCACCGGTACTTCGAGCACTAGTACCACTCCAAGCGGTACTTCCGCCCAGGTACCTCTTTGGTACCGTATTCTCAAGTTACAGAACTTGCGCCCTGGTACCGCTACTGGTACCGGAAGGACGTCTGAAACTTGCAGAGACCCTGCCGGTACCTCAGCGGTAGTACCGCTTTCTGCCCACGTGGCAGATCTGTGAGCTGCTTTCGAATCCAGAGCGGTACTACCGCTTCCCAAAGCGGTAGTACCGATCATGAGAAAATGGGACATAACGGTTGGATTTGAGGGGGCCTATAAAAAGGAACCTTCTTCCCCAGCTCATTTTATCTCTTCTCTCTCTCTCCTCCATTGTTGCTCAGCTCAAAACCTAGAGGGTCTCCCTCCCCATCCAACCAAACTTGCCCAAACTTTAAGAAGTGGTGGAGGAGACCCCGATCTATAGTTCTACCAAGAGAGATTTTGCCAATATCATCTAGTCCTTAGTGGATCTTGGAGTTAGGGTTCCTATGGTGGAATCTTGGAGGGTGTGCTCCTATGGAGGCTAGCTTGGAGTTGTGCTAGCCCCATAGGGTGTTGGGAGCCTCCGGTGTTTGTGGAGCTCGCCCCAACCTTGTGAAGGAACCGCCGCCTCGACCGGCTACTTAGTGGAGAAGGGGAAGCTCCTTCATGGGGCTTTCTCGAGGAACAAGGTGAGGCCTGTGTGGCCGTCTAGCCTTCTTGGTTAGCACCTTCTCAACGCAGACGTACTCCCTTTTGTGGGAGTAACTGAGGGAAACAAATCTCGCCTCGTGTCCGCTATCCCGGTTGTTTCACTCCCTCTCTTTACTATCTTGCTCGGTTCCTTTACTCGTTGCATCGCTAGGCTCATACTAGGAACACCTCTATCATCAAGTTGTCACCTTTACTTCCGCATACCGCCTAAAACTGAAAAAGGATTAAAATTTGTGTAGCGACCATTCACCCCCCTCTTGTTCGCTAACGATCCATTCAAGTGGTATCAGAGCAAGGTTTTCTTGCTCGGGCTTTACCGCCTAAGAAATGGATAAACAAGAGGCGGTTAAGAATGGGGACCTTCCCGGTGAGCAATCACCTCCACTATCAAACACCGATAGCACAACGGCTACATTGGATGACCTCAAGAAATTGTAGTCATCCATTGTATGCCAAATGAAGGCTATGATGTTGGAGTTGATTGCTCCAAAAACAACCCCACCGTAGATCCTAAGGCAAGTGCCGAGGTTCCTCCACAAGCTAATCCATTTCCTCTTGTTGGCTTTGTCGCTCAATCGACTAAAATCCCTCAAGAGGGGGGACTTGGGGAAGCCGACACTTCATCAAAAGGGAAGGATGAACCACCGGTTGCGGGACATTTGGGAGGTAATAATGTGGTGCCCCCACCAAGTGATTACACCATAAATGTCCCAATTCCTATGCCTCATATTTTTTCTCATGGTTCACCACCGCTACTTGAATCCAATAGTTTTAAAAATTGGCAACTCTTAATGCGTTCTCATGTGCGCAGCGCTTCCACCGAACTTTGGCGCATCATTGAGGAAGGTTACTCACCACGAGATCCAAAGAATTTGACAAGAAGAGAAGTGGTGGATGACCAACTGAACGCCACCGCCATCACACTCAAGGACCGCGCTCACATCTGCTCACTCAAGACCGCCAAAGAAGCATGGGATAAACTTGACAAGATCTTCCTCGGAAATGAGAGCATTCAAAGCTCTCACTTCGATGAAGTGAACAACATGGACGACAACTTCGTCATGATTGAAGGAGAATCTCCCAAAGAGATGTACCGACGCCTCATCGCTCTTGCCGTGTAAATGCAAGATCTCGGAGCAACTTTTGTGGATGACCATTGGATAAAATAAAAGTTCTACAACGCTCTCCTCCCCTATGAGGAAGTGAATTTTATGGCCATACGCCAAAATGCCTCCTTCCGTGCTATGACGTCCGATGAAGTCCTTAGCGAAGTCATCGCTTTCGACATCTCCAAGAAGAATGCGGAGGATCTTGTTGCACGCGCTCACAACACCCGCAAGCCCAATCTCGCATTGAAGATGAGGGAACATGATTCAAGTGAAAGTGAAGAGGATCCCATGGAGTGGAGTCCGGATGATCTCAAGACCAACTACCATGAGCACATGGCTCTCGCCGCCAAGAGTTTTTGGGATGGAAACAAGACTCGAAGCTCAAGAGCAAGAGGAATCTCAAGATACTCTTCTCGTGACCCTCCAAGAATTTTCTCCAAGAGCCCAAGGGAAGGGCAAAGGGGGAGAACTTTCTCCAATTGCAGCGACAAAAGTCACTTCATCACGGATTGTATCTATTAGAGAAGGGAAGACAATGGTGGGAGAATTGTCCGCAAGGATAAGTTCAAATCCCACCCAAAGGATTCTCCAAGTTCTCCTCCAAGCCCGGCGACACCAAGGTCTCCTTCACCAAGAAGCCAAGATTTTCATCATTCGTGAGGAGTATTCCTCCGATGAAGGTGGAGATCATGAAGACAAGAGTTCGAACAAGGAAGAAGAGGGAGTGGCCGCCCTCGCCATATCCACTCCCTCCAACTCCCTCTTCGACTCTCCTACTAAGAACCTCATCGCCAACAACTCCCGTTGCCTTATGCCAAAGGTATCATCGGAGGTAGAACCCCTTTCCAAACCTACATCTTCATCTAATGCCATATCTATTGATGACGCCACTAGTCTCACCATTAAGCGTGAGATTGTGTGTTTGGATGCTTTCTCACTAACATGCAAGGGGACACCAAGACTCATGTTGAGGCCTTATGGCTCAACTTGGCGCAGCTCAAGAACTTCTAGAGGAGAAGGAGAGGCTTGAGAGGGAGGCGGCAAATGAGATTGCCTCTCTCACTCAAGCTCTTGAGGAAGAGAAAAATTTACGCATGTCTCTTAAAGCAAGTGTTATTAATCTTAATGTCTCTAACAATGCTATTCTCTCTCAACTCACTAAGGATCGAGATAATGCTCTCGCCTTGGTGGGTGTGCTCAAAAAGGAGAAGCTTTCTCTTGATGATGACCACAACAAGTTACTTGAGAAATTGGAAACCCTCACCAAGGAACAAAAATCCTTGGAGAGTGAATTTGCAATTCTCTATAAGTCAAGTGATCATCCTCAAGGGGAAGCTCACAAGGAGAAAGAAGTAGAAGTGCCTAACTCTTGTTGTGACGAGCTTGTAGATCAAGTTGCCTCCTTCAAAAGGCACAACGCACTACTCTTGGAGGTCAAGTCTCTTCAAGAAGAAGCCTTGGATGAGTACTATCGGTTGAGCAAGGAAAAGGTACCATGTTGCAATCATGATGAAGAGATCGCAGCTCTTGAGAATACCAAGGCCAAGCTCTTGGAGTTGAATGGCGTGCAAAATGAGCACTTGATGGACTGCTTCCGCATGAGCAAAGAGAAGGTTACTTGTTTGGATCATGAAGCGGAGATTGACATATTGAAGAGAAGCGAGGCCAAGCTCTTGGAAGTCAACGCTATGCTAGAAGAGTCCTTGAAGGAGCACTTTCTGTGAGCAAGGATCGAGTTTGTTGCAATCATAACATTGAGATTGCCTCTTTGGAAGGGCACAAGCGCTTGCTCTTGAAGATGAACTCTCTCCAAGAAGATGCATTCAATGAGAATTTCCGGGTGAACAAGGAGAAGGAGGTCCAAGTGTTTGATATCACTCACCCTCACCCGGAGAATGAAGATGAAGTCAATCGTTTGATGTCCAAGATTGATAGGCTCCAAATCCAAGCCAAATACTTGGAAGGAGTCCTTGAAGCTGAGAATGGAGCCAATGAGGGCTCTAGCAATGAAGGAGGTGTGGCTACCAAGCCAAAGAGAAAGAGAAGAAGGACCAAGAAGAAGAAGAACAACAAGGACATGGGTATCGCTCGTGAGGAAGGTGACTCTAGCCCAAGGAGGGGTGGAGTTCATGATTCCACCACAAGGGGCTATGCTGGTGCTAACAACCCTTCTCATGTTCTTTTTGTTGATTACTACGGTCATGTGTGTGAACTTTTTATTGGTCCTTATGAGGAAAACATTGAGTGGACAATTTGGGTTCCCAAACCCCTTGGTACTAACATGATAGGACCCACTGAAAAATGGGTATCTAAATCCAAAACTTGATTCATTGTAGGACTATGCTTCCGGTGGGTCTAAATGGGTGGTTGATAGTGGAGCCACAAGTCATATGACGGGAAGCAAGAACATTGTTGTCGACCTCGAGCCATCTGTCTCTACCGTATCATATGACGACAACACGCACTCTAAGGTATTGAGTCTCGGTAAGGTGATGGTAACACCGGACATCTCACTTGTGAATGTTCTCTTAGTTGAGACACTTGGTTACAATCTTATTTTCGTTCATCAAATTGCACGTATGGGTCTTTGCACCTTTTTCGATGAACATATGGTGGTCCTCTTGTGGAGAAAGTCATTACGTGTAGCCTTTGTTGGGTATGTAGAGAGTGGGTTATATGTGGTCGATTTCTCTGGAAAGACCACTTCTCCCTCTCTTTGCTTATTCGCCAAAGGTGATGTGGGTTGGCTTTGGCATCCCCGGCTAGCCCATGTTAACATGAGAACTTTGAAAAGCCTTCACAAGGGAGGCCACATTCTCGGCCTAAAAGACAATGTCTCTTTTTGTAAGGATCGTGTGTGTAGGGCTTGCGTTGAAGGAAAGATGCATGGAGCTCCTCACAAGGCCAAGACTATCATCTCCACCACAAGATGCTTGGAGCTCCTCCATGTTGACCTCTTTGGTCCGTCGTCTCATGAGAGTCTTGGTGGGAAGAAATATTCCCTCGTAATAGTTGATGACTATTCACGGTATTGTTGGGTTTTCTTCTTCAAGCACAAGAGTGAGACGCAAAGGACGACGATGGAATTCGCCAATCAAGTTCAAAGCAAGTTCAACGCCAAGATCATTGCAATTAGGAGCGACAATGGGACGGAATTGAAGAACTACACGTTGGATGACTTTCTCAGCGAGGAAGACATTCAACACTAATACTCCGCAACTTACACTCCGCAACAAAATGGAGTCGCCGAAAGGAAGAATCGAACCTTGTTTGAAGCCGCTCGAACTATGATGATGGAGTACAAGTCCAACTACAACTTTTGGGTCGAAGCTATTTCTACCGCTTGTCATGCCACCAACCGTCTATACTTCCGCAAGGGCTTGGAGATGACACCTTCTGAAATCCTCACCGGGAACAAACCAAATGTCTCCTACTTCAAGGTCTCCGGTTGTAAGTGCTATGTGCTTATTAAGGATGCACGCCTCTCCAAATTTGACTCAAAAGCTCAAGAAGGTATCTTTGTTGGCTATGCTACGGATTCTCACGTCTATAGGGTCTTCAACAAGTCAAATGGACGCGGTGTGGAAACTTGTGATGTGACTTTCGATGAAGATGATATCTCTCTAGAAGGGCAAAGTGCTTCTTGTGAGAAAGGAGATGTAATTCCCCCAGAGTCCATTGAGAGGATGAGTGTTGGTTTCTACCGACCCCAAGAGCTCCCTAATACGTCCATTTTGCATCACTATTTTATATCATAATTTGCTGTTATTCATTGATATATTTCATATTTAGAGATGATACTTATGTTATTTCATCTATTTTGCATGTTTCGTGATCATTGGAGAATTATTCACCGGAGTCGGATTCTGCTGGAAAAAGCACCGTCAGGACACCATATTTCTGAAGATCAACAATTGACGGAAGTTATACGAAAAATCCTATTTTCCAGGGGACGAAGGGAGCCAAAAGGAGGAGCCGAGAGGGCCCCCCCATAGGCCGGCGCGGGCCCAGGCCTGGCGCGCCGCCTTGTGGGGAGGGGCCCACAGCCCCTCTGCCGCCTCTCCTTCGCATACTTCTTCGTCCCGAAACCTAAGCCCGGGAGTTACGGAGAATTGTGAGCCGCCTGCGCGGGCGGAAAACACCGAGAGAGAAAGATCGAGCTCTCCGGCGGGCAGGAATCCGCGGGGAAATTCCCTCCCGGAAATCGACACCATCGCCATCGTCATCGAGCTGGACATCATCTCCATTGTCATCACCATCATCTCCATCATCTACACCGCCATCTCCACCGCTGCATCTCGTCACCGCCGTAACGATTTGGGTTGGATCTTGATTGTTTGATAGGGGAAACTCTCCCGGTGTTGATTACTACTTGTTATTGATGCTATTGAGTGAAACTATTGAACCAAGGTTTATGTTCAGATTGTTATTCATCATCATATCACCTCTGATCATGTTCCATATGATGTCTCGTGAGTAGTTCGTTTAGTTCTTGAGGACATGGGTGAAGTCTAAATGTTAGTAGTGAATTATTGTTGAGTAGTATTCAATGTTATAATATTTAAGTTGTGGTGTTACTCTTCTAGTGGTGTCATGTGAACGTCGACTACATGATACTTCACCTTTATGGGCCTAGGGAGTGCATCTTGTATTCGTTTGCTAATTGTGGGGTTGCCGGAGTGACAGCAACCTAAACCCCCGTTAGTATATCGGTGCAGGAGGGATAGCAGGATCTAAGAGTTTAAGGCTGTGGTTAGATTTATATTAATTACTTTCTTGTATTTGCGGATGCTTGCAAGGGGTATAATCACAAGTATGTATTATTCCTAGGAAGGGCGGTGCATTAGCATAGGTTCACCCACACAACACTTATCAAAACAATGAAGATTAATCAGCCGTATGAAGCGAAAGCACTAGACTAAAATCCCCGTGTGTCCTCAAGAACATTTGGTCATTATAAGTAAACAAACCGGCTTGTCCTTTGTGCTAAAAAAGGGCCACTCGCTGCAATTATTTCTCTCGCATTTTATTTACTTGTACTTTATTTATCTGCAATATCAAAACCCCCTGAATACTTGTCTGTGAGCATTTACAGTGAATCCTTCATCGAAACTGCTTGTCAACACCTTCTGCTCCTCGTTGGGTTCGACACTCTTATTTATCGAAAGTACTACGATAAACCCCCTATACTTGTGGGTCATCACTCCCTCCTTTGAGCACCGGGGAAGGACCAAGTTCTACTTAAGTAGAGCCATCTACACCACAATGCCAAGCATCTTCTATAGAGGAACCAAATGCAAGTCAACCACTACCCCAAGATCGACATCAACAACAACAACCGCAAGTTCATCAACAACCACCGCCAAGTGTTCAAGACCAAGTCACAAGTACTTCACCAGACCTCTAGGGGACGACCGCTCCGGATACTACCTATCCTATGAACCCCGAGTCGTCCGGCGCTCATAATGATGATGTTTCCCTCAACAACAACAATGAAGGTCAAGGCGAGGACCTAAACCATGATGAAGATCAAGAGGTCTCTCAAGTTCCTATCCTTGAGGCCAACACTCGGCGTGAAGATGCTATGACAAGAAACTTACGACTCAAGTCTCATTCATTGAAGAACATTCTCGGAGACCTCAAGAGCAATGTGTCCACCCGGAGGCAACTAGCAAACTTTTGTGAGCACCACGCCTTTGTCTCCATGGTGGAACCTCTCAAGGTTGATGATGCTCTTGGAGATCCCGATTGGTTGCTAGCTATGCAAGAAGAACTCAACAACTTCAAGAGAAATGATGTATGGACTCTCGTGAGGCGTCCGGATCATTACCGCAATGTTATCGGCACCAAGTGGGTCTTCAAGAACAAGCAAGATGAGCACAACATCGTCATCCACAACAAAGCAAGATTGGTAGCTCAAGGCTTTTCTCAAGTTGAAGGAGTGGACTATGGCAAAACCTTTGCTCCGGTGGCTCGCCTTGAGTCAATCCGTATCCTTTTAGCTTTCGCTTCTCACCAAGGTTTCAAACTTCATTAAATGGATGTGAAAAGTTCTTTTCTAAATGGTCCTTTACATGAGGAAGTGTATGTGAGACAACCCCCGGGGTTCGAGGACCCCCACTTCCCGGACCATGTCTACAAGCTCAACAAGGCCCTATATGGTCTCAAACAAGCTCCTCGAGCTTGGTATGAGCACCTACGTGAGCTACTTGTAGACCGTGGTTTTTAAGTGGGGAAAATCGATCCCACTCTTTTTAGTAAGAAGGTCAATGGGGAACTCTTCGTATGACAACTTTATGTAGATGACATTATCTTTGGGTCTACTAACCATGTGTTTAACGATGAGTTTTCTAAGTTGATGACCGATAGGTTTGAGATGTCGATGATGGGGGAACTCAAGTACTTACTTGGGTTTGAAATCAAGCAAACACGACAAGGCACCTTCATCAATCAAGCAAAGTACATACAAGACATGCTCAAGCTCTTTGATATGAAGGGTGCAAATGGCATTGAGACTCCTATGCACTTAAAGTGCCAACTCACAGTTGACGAGACCGGCAAGTCGGTGGATCAAAAGCTCTACCGTTCCATGATAGGTTCGCTTCTTAACCTTTGTGCTTCTCATCCGGATAATGTGTTAAGTGTTGGGATGTGTGCACAGTTTCAAGAAAATCCGAAGGAAAGCCACCTTATGGTGGTTAAGAGGATCTTCCGATATTTAGTTGATACCCCAAACTTTGGCCTATGGTACCCAAGGGACACAAACTTATCCTTGTGTGGATTCACCAATTCGGATTGGGCGGGAGACAAGGTTGATAGGAAGTCTACTTCGAGCGCTTGTCACTTTCTTGCAAGATCTTTGGTGTGTTGGTTCTCGAAAAAGCAAAATTGTGTCTCTGTCTCTACCGCAGAGGCCGAATATGTCGCCGCGGCTAGTAGTTGTGCTCAAATCTTATGGATGAGGCAAACCTTGCGGGATTATGGAATTGAGTACATGAAGGTCCCTCTTTTGTGTGATAATGAGAGCGCCATCAAGATCGCCTACAATCTGGTTCTTCATGGCAAGACGAAGCACATTGAGATAAGGAATCACTTCATTCAAGATCACATTGCTAGACGCGATATTGTTCTATCTTTCATTGGCACCAAGGATCAATTGGCGAATATTTTCACAAATCCCTTGGATGAGAAGAGATTCATAGAGTTGAGGCATGAGCTAAATATCATAGATCCGTCGAACTTTTCTTGACCATTGTGCGCACATCCCACTCTCTAACCAATGTCTTGATGGAAAGAACGCATGAACATAGGGGGAGTGCAGTTTAAAATTATTGAGCTATCCCTCCCCCATAATGCATAAAGAAAACCACAACATACTCTATTTGTCAATCAAGTGACTTATGAGCTTCATGTTGAGCCTTAGTTGTTAGTCCTAGATACATCTACGCGACCTCATGCTATTATGCTCTTACACGGTGGCTTCGGCCACCAACCTCCTCCTTGAGGAGATTTTGGTGTTTCTTTTTGATTCTTTTGATTTTCTCTTGCTTTCATTTGGATTTTGGTCTTTGTTCTTGTTCTTAGGGGAGATTCACCCAAGCTTGGATATTCCATTTTGATTCTTGCAAGCTTGGTTGAGTAGTACCTTACTAGTTTCTTCATCTAATCCCAAGCAAATACCCACCTCTTGAGCCATTTCCGTCTAAAAGCACAAGCCTACACCATAATCTGGGTTTCCTGAACTTTGGCAACCGGTACTACCGGTGATCAGTGCGGTACTACCGCTCATGTGAACTGTCAGGAATTTGCCCAGGAACGGTACTTCCGCCTGAGTACCGGTCCGGTACCGGGAAGCGGCACTACCGCTCCCACGAGCGGTACTACCACTTTCGACTCTGACTTATGGTACCGGGTGGGGACGGATCTATCAAATCCATCACTTGTCCCCCAACCACCTCAAGTAAAAGGCGGCGCCCTAGCTCTAAGAACCCGAGGAGACCGGCCCCGATCTCCTCCTCCGGCCATCCGTGGCCAAATCTCCTCCGTGGAGAAGCTTCCCCACCCTCTTCCTCACCATGGCCTCCGGTATGAACTCGAACCTCTCTCTCTAGGGTTTGTTGGATTCCCTAGATGCATAGGTTAGGGTTTGTTGGAGTTCTTGGTGGAGAATCATCCTAGAAAGCTTTTCCATGTAGAGGGATACTAGCTAGCAACACTATGTGAAGTTTTTGGCTCAATTCCATGGACCAAATCCTAGATCGGGGTGTGCTGTGCTCGAGCGGTACTACCGGTCTCGGCTGCGGTACTACCGCTTAAGTGCAATTTCACTATTGTTGCTTGTTAGTGTCCTTTTGCGCTGCAACTCTCAGGCTTGTGCACTTAACCCCCATTCCCCCTACAACCTATGCTATTCACAGGTTAATCCCGTGGTGGTGCCAAAGTCAAGAGGCCCATTCCTCGTCATCATAGAGAGCAAGAATACGAAGAGGAGATTCTCTCGCCAAGGACTACCGAGCGCCAAAGAGCAGCTGAAGCCGCAGCTATGAAGAAAACTTCACCCGGTCCTCAAAAGCCAATGAGTGCACTCACCAAGAATCAATTCATGGAGATTCGTCGGGCTAACCCCTACTTGGTGCCAAAGAATTCCCGGCAGTGCCCCAACTCCTTCTTCCATCATTTCAATAAAGAGAGGATCTACAATGAGATCTATGCCAAGAAAGAGTTCAATTGCTGCCCCAATACTTTATTAGTATGGAGAAGCTTGAGTCGAATCCCGACTACTTTGGTGAAGCGCTAGAGATTTGTGAGGAACAAGGACTTGTCCCCTTGATGACCTTCACTCATGATTACTCCAAGGAGGTGATTTTCCAATTCTATGCCACGATGGTGTTCCTTGAAGATAAGAATGAGGTCCGCTCCCTCAAATGGATGACCAAGGAGAATGTTATGGAGGCCACATGGGAAAATTTTGCGGTGGGCATTGGATATCAACTCCTACACAACTACTCCAACTTCTTCCGGATTCACCTTCAACACAAGCCCATGAGCAAAGACATGATGATCAACCTCTACATCCCCGGGCATGCACTTTGTGGGAGTGCCTATAACCTCCTCCCTACGTACGACATCATGAATCGCATCTACCGCAGCACCATCAACCCCAAGCACACCAATCATGATGAAGTACATGGGTTCCTCATCAATCTTCTTGTGCGCACTCAAGAAAACAAGGGAAGCGGCAAGCAATTGGACATCATGGACTATATTTGGCATGAGATGATAGAGTGTGCCTTCCTCCGCAAGCTCCCTCAATCTGCTCCCTACATCATGCGGCTCATTTGCCTTAAGTGGGATCAAGCTAACCGTGGCGACCTACTCACCCAATGCGGGGTGCTCACCACTCACCGTGTGTGCAGCCCTCAAATCAAAAAACATGATCTGCCGAGGCATGCTCCCAAAGACAATGAAGAAGAATCTGATAGCGATGATTCCGACTATGAGCCGAGCTCCGCCAAGACCAAGGGACTCTTAGCCAAGCTCACCTCTCGCCTCAAAAAATCCTTTTGCTTCAAGGAAGATCTCGAAGACAAGATGTACAAGGCCCACATGGACAACAAGAAGATTTGTGTTACCCTCCAAAACCCACCGACGGGCAATGGCTAAGCAACACGAAGAGCCGGGAGGCTCCCAAGGCCGCTTAGTGGACCCTGGCACCTCGCGTCGTCCCGCAAATCTTCCAGCCACGTCCTGGCGGTTGCTAGGGCGTGCCACCTGACCTAGACCCGATCAGGAAGGTGTTAGAGTGCTTCGATTGTTCCTGCATGGTAGACACGTAAACATTAAATACGAGCCCTATCGGCTCTTCAGGTTTCCCTGTCGCCCCATGTTTCACGTTGGATTTGCAATGGCATGGGGATCCTGCTTGATCAAAACAAAGCTAAAGCGATCCACGATAGTTTAGGGTTTTCACCGCATAACCGGAGCGTCCTACGTGTGATCGGGCCTAGCAGCTACGGAAGATGATGCAAACCACCCCTACGAGAGGCCTAAAAACCAACATAACGTTGATTCCCGGAACATCCCTTGCGGGACGGTGAACAACACCTAACGCACTACCGGATCGTCCGACCCAGCATAAGGCCTAACTATGCAGATATTAAACTAATCCCTGTGGAGCAAGGAGCAACTATAACGGATCGGATCTACTAAGTAACGAACAAGCAAGATGCTGCCCTTACACCTGGATAGGTGTAAGGGCAGCTAGGTGTCGAGGGACGGCATTGCCACGCAGATATGCACGCGAAAGCATCAATGCAAGCCCCTAAACACCTAAGGATAAATAGTACTGCTCGCCATCAACAAGGCTTCAGCACGAGCAGTACAAGGTAGACGAATAAACGTATACTGCCTAGATCGCTAGATGCGATCTAGGCAGCATGGTGCTTACCCGGGAGAAACCCTCGAAGAAAGGGGTGGCGATGCGCCTGATTTGTGTTGGTTGAACTATGATTGTCCTCCTTTTCCGATAACCCTAGATACATATTTATAGTCCAAGGGACTTTCTAATTGAGGCGTGCACCTAACCGTGCACGGGCAGACTCTATCTCTTAATCTAAATTACGATACAATCTACTATATTACAGATACACGGGCAGTTAAGCCCAAACTCTTAGCGCAAGGCCGCTTCGAAGATACTCCACGTGTACGTCCTTCAAGCCCATCTTCACTTACGGCCCATCTCCTGATTTGGCCAAAATCGGGTGGTAACACATGCCCCCCTGGTTTTGATAATGATAATTGCAAAACCATCGTCTCCTTCGAAGGGTCATGTCGTGTGGCAGAACCGTCGCAGTTTTCTTCATGATGACGTCTTGCCTTTGATACGTCCAATTTGCATCACTATTTTGTATCATAATTTGCTGTTATTCATTGATATATTTCATATTGGGACACAATACTTATGTTATTTCATCTATTTTGCATGTTTCATCATCATTGGAGTATCAAGCACCGGAGCCAGGATTCTGCTGGAAAAAGCACCGTCAGGACGCAATATTTCGGAAGATCAACTGTGGAAGGGAATTTCACGTAAATTCCTATTTTCCAGATGACGGAGGGAGCAGGAGAAGAAGAAGAGAGGGGAAGGGGCCCAGACCATAGGGCGGCGCGGCCCATGGCCTGGCCGCGCCACCCTATGCTCTGGGGGCCCACGACCCTTTTCGCCTCCTTTTCTTCGCGTACTCCTTCGTCCCGAAAACCTAAGCCACAGAGAGGACCTCACGAAGGGTTACAACCGCCTCTGCGGGGCGGAGAACACCAGAGAGAAAAGAGCTCTCCGGCGGGCAGGAATCCGCCGGGGAAATTCCCTCCCGGAGGGGGAAATCGACGCCATCGCCATCGTCATCGAGCGGGACATCATCTCCATCATCATCATCATCATCTCCACCATCTACACCGCCATCACCACCGCTGCACCTCGTCATCGCTGTAGCAATTCGGGTTAAATCTTGATTGTTTGATAGGGGAAACTCTCCCGGTGTTATTCTATACTTGTTGTAGATGCTATTGAGTGAAACCATTGAACCAAGGTTTATGTTCAGATTGTTATTCATCATCATATCACCTCTGATTGTATTCCATATGATGTCTCGTGAGTAGTTCGTTTAGTTCTTGAGGACATGGGTGAAGTCTAAATGCTAGTAGTGAATTATGGTTGAGTAATATTCAATGTTATGATATTTAAGTTGTGGTGTCATTCTTCTAGTGGTGTCGTGTGAACGTCGACTACACGACACTTCACCATTTATGGGCCTAGGGGAGTGCATCTTGTATTCGGTTGCTAATTGCGGGGTTGCCGGAGTGACAGAAACCTAAGCCCCCGTTAGTATATCGATGCAGGAGGGATCGCAGGATCTCAGAGTTTAAGGCTGTGGTTAGATTTATCTTAATTACTTTCTTGTAGTTGCGGATGCTTGCAAGGGGTATAATCACAAGTATGTATTAGTCCTAGGAAGGGCGGTGCATTAGCATAGGTTCACCCACACAACACTTATCAAAACAATGAAGATTATTTAGCTACATGAAGCGAAAGCACTAGACTAAAATTCCCATGAGTCCTCAGGAACGTTTGGTCATTATAAGTAAACAAACCGGCTTGTCCTTTGTGCTAAAAAGGATTGGGCCACTCGCTGCAATTATTTCTCTCGCATTTTATTTACTTGTACTTTATTTACCTGCAATATCAAAACCCCCTGAATACTTGTCTGTGAGCATTTACATGAAACTGCTTGTCAACACCTTCTGCTCCTCGTTGGGTTCGACACTCTTATTTATCGAAAGTACTACGATACACCCCCTATACTTGTGGGTCATCAAGACTATTTTCTGGCGCCGTTGCCGGGGAGTGAAGCGCTATTGGTAAGTGGAATTGGTAAGGAAAACCTTTACTGTTTGTGCTGATTTTATTTCTGCCTGCTGCTATAAATCATTATGGAGAGATCTTCTCTTCAATTTCTATTTGGGAAATCTACTACTACTGCAACGGTAGTGGATGAAGCGCCAGGTGAGGAAGTAGTACCATATAAAATACCTATGAAAATTATTGAACGTGTTATGGATAACCGCTATGAAGGGGATGGAACTGTCCATCCTGGTGATCATTTATTGTTTTTGCATGAATTATGCGGGTTATTCAAATGTGCAGGTATTTCTATGAATGAAGTTAGGAAGAAACTATTCACTATATCGCTGTCTGGTAAAGCGGCGCACTGGTATAAATTGCTGAAGAATGGTGATTCTATTGATTGGGAGGACATTGTGCCTTTATTTTATTCCAAATTTTATCCTCCAAGTGAAATTCACAAAGATCGGAACCGCATATATAATTTCTGGCCTCATGATGGAGAGAGTATCGCCCAAGCTTGGGGGAGATTGAAGTCTTTAATGCTCAAATGTCCCATTCATGAGCTTCCTGGTAATGTTATTATTGATAATTTCTATGCAAGACTTTCTTTTCAAGACAAGACCTTGCTGGATACTTCTTGTTCTGGATCATTTACACGCAAGAATGAAGAGTTTAAAAGGGACCTTCTTGATCGGATCCAAGAAAATACTGAAGGATGGGAGAACGACAAAGATAGAGAATCAGGTATAACTTATGATTATAAATGCATTGAAGCTTTTATGGATACTGATAAATTTCGTAATATGAGTGCTACATATGGTCTTGATTCCCAAGTTGTTGCAAATCTTTATAAAGCTTTTGCCTCTCATTATGAACTTCCTAAGAAGAATTTTGATAAGTATCATGAACCGTATAAAGATAAAATTGACTCATCTGTAAACAAATGTGTAGTGGTTGAAACTGTTGATAATGTTATCCCTGAAGCTTATATTGAAAAAACTCCTTTCCCTGCTAAAATGAAGGAGTACTCTGTCATATCTAGTGCGGTTAATAAAAGTGAAAAGAAACCTAAAGAACCTGAAGAACAAATTAAAATTGAACCTGCTGTTGCTATAGTTAAAGATCTTGTGGAAAATGTGGAGGATGGTCATATTATTTTCTGTGAAGATGCTTCTAATATTGTTTCACATCCTAATAAATCCAAACAAGTTAGTGTTCCTATGCTATCTGTTAGAATTGGTGATCATTGCTATTATGGTTTATGTGATATTGGTGCAAGTGTTAGTGCTATTCCTTATGAGCTTTACACGGAGATTATGCACGAAATTGGTTCTTGTGAACTTGAAGATATTGATGTGGTTATTCATCTGGCTAATAGAGAAACTATTTCTCCAATTGGTATTGTTCGATATGTGGAAGTTCTATGTGGTAAGATTAAATATCCTGCTGACTTTTTGGTACTTGGTTCTGCTGCTAGTGATTATTGTCCTATCATTTTTGGTAGACCTTTTCTAAATACTTGTGGAGCTATTATAGATTGTAAGAAAGAGAAAATTTTGACTAGATTTGCTGGTGAACCTTATGAATTTAACTTTTCTAAATTTACCAAAACTCCTTATAAAGCTGACTTGCCTAGTAATGATTTTAAAATGGAGCAGTGTGCATCTATTGTTCTTGTTCCTAATAATCCTTTGCAGCAACATTTGGAGAATAGCGAAAGTGAAGCTTTTAGGAAAGAAAGAGATGAGCTTGAGGAAATTTTTCGTCGCCAACCTATTCTCAAGCATGATTTACCGGTGGAAGATTTGGGTACAACACCGCCACCAAAGGAAGATCCTGTTTTTGATTTAAAGCCTTTACCTGATAATCTTAAATATGCTCATATTGATGATAAGAAAATATATCCTGTTATTATTAGTTCTAAGCTTTCAGAGTCGAGGAAGAAAGGTTATTGGAAATATTGAAGAAACACCGAGGAGCTATTGGCTATACTCTTGATGATTTGAAAGGGATTTCTCCTTCTATTTGCCAACATGCTATTAATATGGAAGAAGATGCAAAGCCTGTTGTTGAACATCAACGTCGTCTAATTCCGAAGATGAAGGAAGTGGTAAGGAATGAGGTATTAAAACTCCTTGAAGCTGGTATTATATATCCTATTGCTGATAGTAGATGGGTTAGTCCTGTGCATTGTGTTCCTAAGAAAGGAGGAATGACTGTTGTGCCTAATGATAATGATGAGCTTATTCCTCAAAGAATAGTTGTAGGTTATAGAATGTGCATTGATTTTCGAAAAGTTAATAAAGTTACTAAGAAAGATCATTACCCTTTACCCTTTATTGATCAAATGCTAGAAAGGTTGTCTAAAAATACTCATTTTTGCTTTCTTGATGGTTATTCTGGGTTTTCACAAATTGCTGTTAAAGCTAAAGATCAAGAGAAAACCACTTTTACTTGTCCTTATGGAACTTATGCTTATAGGCGTATGCCTTTTGGTTTATGTAATGCTCCTGCTACTTTTCAAAGATGCATGTCTGCTATTTTTCATGGTTTTTGCGAAAGTATTGTAGAGGTGTTCATGGATGATTTTTCTGTCTATGGGAATTCTTTTGATAATTGCCTGCGAAACCTCGATAAAGTTTTGCAGAGATGTGAAGAAACTAACCTTGTTCTTAATTGGGAGAAATGCCACTTTATGGTTAATGAAGGGATTGTATTGGGACATAAAATTTCCGAGAGAGGTATTGAAGTTGATAGAGCTAAAGTTGAAGCAATTGAGAAGATGCCCTATCCGAGGGATGTTAAAGGTATTCGTAGTGTTCTTGGTCATGCTGGGTTTTATAGGAGATTTATTAAAGATTTCTCTAAAATTTCAAAGCCTCTTACTAATCTTCTTCAAAAAGATGTACCTTTTGTTTTTGATGATGATTGTAAGGAAGCTTTTGAAACTCTAAAGAAAGCCTTAACAACTGCTCCTGTAGTCGAACCTCCTGATTGGAATTTGCCTTTTGAAATTATGTGTGATGCTAGTGATTTTGCTGTAGGCGCTGTTCTTGGACAGCGGGTAGATAAAAAATTAAATGTTATTCATTATGCTAGTAAGACTCTTGATGCTGCTCAAAGAAATTATGCTACAACTGAAAAAGAATTGTTAGCTGTAGTCTTTGCTTGTGATAAGTTTAGACCCTATATTGTTGATTCGAAAGTTACAATTCATACTGATCATGCTGCAATTAGATACCTTATGACAAAGAAAGATGCTAAGCCAAGGCTTATTAGATGGGTACTTCTGTTGCAAGAATTTGATTTACATATTATAGATAGGAAAGGTGCTGATAATCCTGTTGCTGATAATTTGTCTAGATTGGAAAATATTGCTTATGATCCTGTTCCTGTCAATGATAGTTTTCCAAATGAACAATTGGCTGTAATAAAGGTGAGCTCGCGAGAGAGCCCTTGGTATGCAGATTATGCTAACTTTATTGTTTCGAAGTATTTGCCTCCAACCTTTTCAGCTCAGCAAAGGAGGAAATTCTTTTATGACTTGAGGCATTATTTTTGGGATGACCCACACTTATATAAAGAAGGAGTGGATGGTATTATGCGAAGATGTGTTCCTGAATATGAACAACAGGAGATATTGAATAAATGTCATGGAAGTGTTTATGGAGGACATCATGCTGGAGATAGAACCGCGCAAAAGGTTCTACAATCAGGTTTTTATTGGCCAACACTCTTCAAAGATGCAAGGAAATTTATTTTATCTTGTGATGAATGTCAAAGAGTTGGTAATATCTCCAGACGCAATGAAATGCCTATGAATTATACTCTTGTTATTGAACCATTCGATTGTTGGGGATTCGACTTCATGGGTCCCTTCTTCAGACGGTAACACTCATATACTTGTCGTTGTTGATTATGTTACTAAATGGGTAGAAGCTATACCTACAAAAAGTGCTGATGGTGAGACCTCTATAAAAATGCTTGTAGATGTTATATTTCCTAGATTTGGAGTACCTAGATATATTATGACTGATGGAGGTTCTCATTTCATTCATGGAGGTTTTAGAAAAACTCTTGCTAAGTATGGTATTAATCATAGAATTGCTTCTGCTTATCACCCTCAAACTAGTGGTCAAGTAGAATTATCAAATAGAGAGATTAAAGCTATCTTAGGTAAGACTGTTAATAAATCTAGAAAGAATTGGCCTAGCAAATTGAAAGAAGCATTATGGGCTTATAGAACTGCTTATAAAAATCCTATGGGAATGTCACCTTATAAAATGGTTTATGGAAAAGCTTGTCATTTACCTCTAGAACTAGAGCACAAAGCTTATTGGGCTGTTAGAGAATTAAATAAAGATCCTAAATTAGCCGGTAATAAGAGGTTGTTGCAATTAAGTTCTCTAGATGAATGGAGAAGTGAAGCTTATGAAAATGCTAAAATCTTTAAAGAAAAAGTTAAGAAATGGCATGATAGAAGGATCATCAAAAGAGAATTTAATGTTGGAGATCAAGTTCTATTGTATCGGTCTCGTCTCAGATTCTTTGCAGGGAAATTACTCTCGAAGTGGGAAGGACCATATGTTGTTGAGGAGGTGTATCGTTCAGGAGCAATTAAAATTAGCTCTCTCCAAGGCAATGCCACACAAGTGGTGAATGGACAAAGACTCAAGCATTATATCTCGGGTGATTCCTATAATGTTGATGTTGATATTATTCAAGTGGAAACACCGGAGGCTTTCATCAAAGGACAAATTGACAGTCCGCCAGAACTGGACTTTGAATAGGTAACAGTATAGGTAATAAAAAGTCCGCGTTTACCTTTCCGAACATTATTTTTGCTGTTTTTGGAAAATATGAAAAATTATGGAATCGAAACGGAGTGGAAAAGACGCGCGAGGGCGTGCCACCATAGGCCGGCGCGGGCCCCACCCTGGCCGCGCCGACCTATGGTCTGGCCGCCTCGTTGCCCCTTTCCGACTCTAGTTCGATCTGGAACCTTCCTTTTGTCGTAAAAATATTTGCTATATAATCCCCCGGACCCCTGGAGGTCCGTAATATCGTTTTCTCGTCGTGTTTTGTTTCGAGCTGTTTTCTGCCAGATTTGTTTTGATCTAGAAGCACCATGGTCTCCAGCAACAAAGACAAGGGGCCTTGGAGGGAAGAGATGGATGAGAGGGTCAATAAGGAGAAGGAGAAGATAGCGTCGGCAAAAGGAGAGTGGGAAACTACGAGGAGTAAGCCAATTTTGGTGGGATCGGTTAATACTGGGCGCTCTTTTTCTCATAACTTGCAGGGAGCTCTTCCGCCTGCTCTGGACCTCGATTCTTTCCCTTGTGTGGAGGAAGCAATACGGGTTGCTGATGAGTTTTGTGATCAATATCGTGCTCTAAGGAGGGAAGTGGAGATACTTCAGGAGGAGAACCAGCGACTTCGCAGAATGCTGGAATATTACTCAAATCCCAGCACAAGGCCGTCACCGCCACACTCGGGTAACAATGAGTCTCTTCAGGTTTTGGTGCAGAATTGCAAAATTGAGAAGCTGAAGCTGAAGGAGATCCTTATGAAGCGCGAGAAGAATCCATCACCATCATCACCGAAGGAGTAATTCATCATCGGTATTGGCATCCCCTTGGTTTGTTCCAAGCTTGGGGGAGTGCCGCGGTATCACATCACCACCACCTTTATCTTTTACTATCAAGTAGTGTCATATCATGAGTAGGGAAGTTATCATATGGAATAGTGTGCAATGTGGAAGTATCTCTCTTAGTTAGTTATCTATGTATCCGTTGGTGTGAGTTATCAATATGGAATATTAATGAGAAGTCTTATCATTTACTTTTTGCACATCTTATTTTAGTTTGCAATCTCCATTATATGATTACTCTTGACATGAGTATTGATATCACTTTGGGAGCATTAAGTAAATCTATTTGGTTTTGGCAAACTTAGCATTGGTCAATAGCAACAACATCTTGATGTTTAATGAAAGAGAGAAATACACTTAGATACATTACTCCATTATCTCTATGCTTAGTATTCTAAAGTTAAAATTGCTTGTGCTTATGAGAAAGATGCATGATTGTTCTATCATATGTATATTTGTTTGTTTCCCTCAACCTTTATGCTTGCTATCAAACCTTGCTAGCCAAAGACCTGTATCGAGAGGGAATGCTTCTCATACATCCATAACCTTAGACCAAACCTATGCCATTTGTGTCCACCATACCTACCTACTACATGGTATTTTCTGCCATTCCAAGTAAATACTTCATGTGCTACCTTTAAATTATTCAAACTATATTACTCCTTATTTGTGTCAATGTTCTATAGCTCATGAGGAAGTATGTGGTGTTTCATCTTTCAATCTTGTTGGGCGGACTTTCACCAATGGACTAGTGGCACATCCGCTTATCCAATAATTTTGCAATAAGAGCTGGCAATGAGGTTCCCAGCCTCAATTAATAACCTTCATTAATAATTCTCTTCACATGTTTTGCTCTGATTTATCAGTAAGCAACTTAATTTTGCAATAGACACTCCTCCATGGTATGTGAATGTTGGAAGGCACCCGAGGATTCGGTTAGCCATGGATTGAGAAAGCCAAGGTTGGGGGGAGTGTCATCCTTAATAAAACTAAAATACATGTGTAAACAAAAGAGAAGGGGATGATCTACCTTGCTGGTAGAGATGCCGTCCCTCATGGGAGCCGCTCTTTGAAGGTTCGTTTGGCAAGGGGGTTAGAGTGCCCGCTACCATTCGTTGACAACAACAAACACCGCTCAAAACCTTACTTTTATGCTCTTTATATGATTTCAAAACTTAAAAAGCTCTAGCACATGATTTAATCCCTGCTTCCCTCTGCGAAGGGCCTATCTTTTACTTTTATGTTGAGTCAGTAAACCTATTTCCCTCTATCTCAAGCAAGCAATTGAGTTGTTGTGAACCAATCATTTATGCTATGATTCAGTTAATCATGTCTTTTATACTTTCTTGTTTAGTACCAATTTTATCTGAATGAATATGACTTTGAAGTTATCAATGATTATGAGGAGATTGTTATGCTTAAATATGAAGGCTCAGCTATAAATTCTAATATGAAAGCTTTGCTTAGAAGTACAATCCGTTAGTAGTTCTCTGACCAAGAACAAAGTTTGTCATCACCAATTATGATTTCTTATGCACCTTTACTTGTGATTTCTCTTTACCTATTTCAAGATGAGTTATATGAGGAAGTTGTTTACTAGAATGTCTTGTGTAAATGAATATGATGCTTCTTGTCCGTATTTTATTTATCGACTCTTCACTCCATAAACATGTGGTCTCGTTTATCGAGCTCAGTTTCGCTTGGGGACAAGCGAGGTCTAAGCTTGGGGGGAGTTGATACGTCCAATTTGCATCACTATTTTGTATCATAATTTGCTGTTATTCATTGATATATTTCATATTGGGACACAATACTTATGTTATTTCATCTATTTTGCATGTTTCATCATCATTGGAGGATCAAGCACCGGAGCCAGGATTCTGCTGGAAAAAGCACCGTCAGAACGCAATATTTCGGAAGATCAAGCTGTGGAAGGGAATTTCACGTAAATTCCTATTTTTCCAGATGACGGAGGGAGCCAGAAGGAGAAGAAGAGAGGGCCACTGTGGGCCCAGACCATAAGGCGGCGCGGCCCATGGCCTGGCCGCGCCACCCTATGCTCTGGGGGCCCACGACCCCTTTCGCCTCCTTTTCTTCGCGTACTCCTTCGTCCCGAAAACCTAAGCCACGAGAGGACCTCACGAAGGGTTACAGCCGCCTCTGCGGGGCGGAGAACACGAGAGAAAAGAGCTCTCCGGCGGGCAGGAATCCGCCGGGGAAATTCCCTCCCGGAGGAAATCGCCATCGCCATCGTCATCAGCGGGACATCATCTCATCATCATCATCATCATCTCCACCATCTACACCGCCATCACCACCGCTGCACCTCGTCATCGCTGTAGCAATTCGGGTTAAATCTTGATTGTTTGATAGGGGAAACTCTCCCGGTGTTATTCTATACTTGTTGTAGATGCTATTGAGTGAAACCATTGAACCAAGGTTTATGTTCAGATTGTTATTCATCATCATATCACCTCTGATTGTATTCCATATGATGTCTCGTGAGTAGTTCGTTTAGTTCTTGAGGACATGGGTGAAGTCTAAATGCTAGTAGTGAATTATGGTTGAGTAATATTCAATGTTATGATATTTAAGTTGTGGTGTCATTCTTCTAGTGGTGTCGTGTGAACGTCGACTACACGACACTTCACCATTTATGGGCCTAGGGGAGTGCATCTTGTATTCGGTTGCTAATTGCGGGGTTGCCGGAGTGACAGAAACCTAAGCCCCCGTTAGTATATCGATGCAGGAGGGATCGCAGGATCTCAGAGTTTAAGGCTGTGGTTAGATTTATCTTAATTACTTTCTTGTAGTTGCGGATGCTTGCAAGGGGTATAATCACAAGTATGTATTAGTCCTAGGAAGGGCGGTGCATTAGCATAGGTTCACCCACACAACACTTATCAAAACAATGAAGATTATTTAGCTACATGAAGCGAAAGCACTAGACTAAAATTCCCATGAGTCCTCAGGAACGTTTGGTCATTATAAGTAAACAAACCGGCTTGTCCTTTGTGCTAAAAGGATTGGGCCACTCGCTGCAATTATTTCTCTCGCATTTTATTTACTTGTACTTTATTTTGCAATATCAAAACCCCCTGAATACTTGTCTGTGAGCATTTACAGTGAATCCTTCATCGAAACTGCTTGTCAACACCTTCTGCTCCTCGTTGGGTTCGACACTCTTATTTATCGAAAGTACTACGATACACCCCCTATACTTGTGGGTCATCACCTTCTCAACTTCTCTGCACGATTTGTCAGTTTTGGCCCCATGTCCTCGGAAACTGCTTAAGCATTAAATCGCTATATCCCCTTTTATTTAGCCATTTCTTGCAGTTCCCTTCTTCATCCTCCTCGCACTAGCACTCCCAAAAGCCCTCCTCGGCCAACATGTCTTCTTCCTCTTCTTCTCCCTCATCGGGTCTTTCCACCCAATCTTCCCCTTCTCGCGAGCCGACGCCGGAATGGGACCCGCAGGAGGCCCACGCGGCCAACATCCGTCGCGCCATAGCCGACGGGGACGAGTCGACCCACGACTCCTCCGTCTGGTCTGAAGATGACCAGTCCCTAACGGACGGGGAGAGCGACCTTCGCTTCCTCGCCATTGGGTCGTCGGAGGAGGGAAGCGACGACGACGGCTTCTCCTGGGATGGTCCCTCCTCCGCTGAGGAGGTGAAGGAGGAGGAAGAGGAGGAGGATGATGCCTCCTCGACGAGCCGCCGGCCAAGCGTCTCTGCCCTTGGCCGGGCAACATGAGCGACTTCGACAGCGACGATGCCGACGCCGACGAAGAGGACGAGGACAATGAAGGTCCCGCCGGAGGTCGCTACAGCAGCGACGAAGAACCAGCCGGGAGCAGCACCGACGGCGGCGACGGCGACGATGAGGGCAGCAGCGGCCCTTAGATAGGATAGAGCTAGGAGTAATAGATTAGGGCAATGTATCCCTCCAGCAGTTCCTTTTGAGAGCAATCAGCTCCTTCTTGTAAGAAATCCCCTTTTATCAATGAAGAATTTCCTCCAATTTGACTTTGTCGATTTCTCCCTCAACCAATGCTTAATAAGCCGATGTCAACGCATCGGTCCTACGTAATCCATCCTTCCATTCCTCAACTGACGACTTTGAGACCTGGTAATCTTCAAGAATTCATCATTTGTTGAAGAAAGTTGCGGCGAAGGATCAGCCGATGATATCCCAATCGGCTTCTAAAACAGAATATCCACCAGACCAGCTGCCCCCCGAGCCTTAGTCAAGGCGGGACTAGCGGTGAGGATGCGCAGCTCGAACAAAGGGCTTTGCAGGTAATTTGAGGCAGGCACTATGCAGAACCAGCCAAACTTGCCCCCATTGATTACCTTCCCTCCGCTGAAAGCCGATGTTGCAGATGAATCACCAACAGCTTAACTGATGCTTCTGACAGTACTGCCGAATTCGCATCTTGAACATGCAGCTGGTAGCTCTGGTGTAATCGTACTAGAGTCGACGTCCAAGCATCGGCTATCGCTGAAATCCTTCGTACTTCCTCGATTTTTACTAGCCGACTAATTTCTGAATCGGCTCACCTGGGTACATTTTCGCGGCCTCGTACACCTTGTACCTTTTCTGTATATGCCCCCCGAGCTCCTTCAATTCAACAATGCGGCTTCTGGTGAGAATATTGAGATCGTCACCTTGGTCAAGCTCTATGGTCAAGGCCGTGATTCTTCAAGCTTGCCCCAGCCAATAGATAAATATCAGTAGCTCCCACGAGGAAAAGGGCGGTGTCGGGCGCCCAACTTGACGCTTCTGCCAGCGAAGTGGTCCTCGCAGAGAAGACCTGAGTCACCCAACAGTTGGAGGTCCTCGCAGAGTAGAGCCTCGCCAAGTAACAGTTTGTACCTCTTAAGTCGATGGTCGTGCATCGGCTTTTAATCCTTAAGTCGATGTCTACGCATCGGCTGTGTCCAAAAATTTTGGATTTTTTTTTTATATTGGCCGATTGCATCGGCCCCCTATACTTGAGCTGTTCTGCTGGGCATTTGCCATGCATTCTCAGCTTCGTATCCTCGTGTCTCATCCATCTATGTGCCCCCCGAGCCGATTCTGTCAAGTAATTGATGGTATCGGCTCTTCAGGCATCTGTTGGATCAATGCTGAACACAGACAAAAGTATGTTGAGGATAATTTTGGCCGATTGCGGGAATCGGCCTCCTTTTCCGTTGCAATGCTTGACGATGGTTTGCAACTTCTTGGATTTCCATTGTAGCTACGTGGCATGCTGGAGATAAGATCCTTTGCTTTTCATTTTTTGAGGGCCGATCTCAGGGATCGGCCTTGCCACGTATGTCCAATGTCTTGGACCTGCTACTCTGTTAGGCCGGTGGATAAAACCAGCCTTACCCCATTTTTCGAAGCTTCGATGCGCTCACAACCCTCTAAACTGATTCCAGAGAGCGGCTCTTGGTTATCTGCTTCCCACACGCTCATGGCAGCTAATGATATCTCGATTGAGTCATCCGCCTGAACGACTTCCACTTCATCTCCATCCCACTGTATGATGCATTGGTGCATTGTAGACGGAATGCAACAGTTAGCATGAATCCAGTCCCTTCCCAATAGGACGGCGTAATTGCTTTTGCTGTCAACGATGAAGAACGCGGTAGGTATGGTCTTCCGGCCTACAGTAAGTTCTACATTCAGAACACCTTTCGCTTCTGACGCCTGGCCGTTGAAGTCGCTTAATGTGATGTTGGTCTTGATCAGATCATCGCTGGAATGCCCCAAACGTCGTAGCATGGAATACGGCATTATGTTGACTGCCGCTCCGGTATCAACCAACATCTTGCTGACAGGCTGCCCGTTGATGTAACCCCTCAAGTATAGGGCTTTCAGATGCCTGTAGCTTCTATCTCGTGGCTTCTCAAAGATAACTGGTCGTGGACCGCAGTCGAATTGAGCCACTGAAACTTCCTCGTCGCTTGGAGCGCGAAACTCCGACGGGAGTATAAACACCATGTTTGTGCCAGCCGATGTCTCTGCATCGGCATCAGCCGATGCCTGTGCATCGGCTTTCGCCTGTTTTGGGCGCCATACTTTCTTTGGCGGGCGCGCCTTCGTCTCCAATGTTTGCTGAATTTTCACGGCCAGATCGGGCCGTGCTCTTCTCAACGTGTACAGGTACTGTGCCTCGGCTTCTTCCAGGTTTCGCGCCGCTGCACTCTACGGAGAGTGGCTGAGTCCATCAGGGCACCACCTTGGTCGGTGATACCTATCTTCTTCTCCATCTGACTCCTCGAAGTCTTCTTCTTGAGATGACTCAGCTCGCTTGTTATGAGGTGGGAGAGGTCCTAGACGTTCGAACACTGAAACTTCGTTTGTCCTTCTCCTTTGCTGTTTGCATTCTGGGCAATTCTCGATTGTTGGCAATCGGCTCATTCCTGAGTCCCAGCAATGTTTGAAGAAGGGACAGTCCCAGTGCTTATCCACGTTGTCTTGCTCCCTTGACCTCCCTCTAGCGCGACGTTCGTACCCGTCGTTGTTCCTGTCGTGCTGACGATACCTCCTGACTGCATCAGACCGACGATGTCTTTCATCGTCTTCGTCGTAGCGCCGACGTCGGTCGTACTGCTGCTCATATTTGTTGAGGAGATGCACGGAGAGTGGGCGCTGATACCGTATGCTTCTCACCTCCTCCTCGGTTAGGTACCGTCTATCATCATCTTGGGGCCGGTCGCGTGGAACGGCCTCCTCTTTATCTTTGCCACGAGAGTGGCTGCTCTCTGCTTTATCTTTGCCATGGCGGATCACAAACCCTGCCATATTGACATCAAAAGAGAACCCTGGCTCCCTTATGGAGTGGCTTAGGTCCACCATGTTGACGTCCGGAAACGGACGCATGTCTACCTTCATGGCAAACTGTCCGAAAGTTAATCGGCCTGATTCTATCGCCATCTGAATTTGTGCGCGCAATACTTTGCAGTCGTTGGTGGCGTGCGTGAACGTATGATGCCATTTGCAGTATGGCCTTTTGTTCATCTCTTGTGCCGTAGGGATCTTGTGGCCTTCAGGGAGCTTCAACTGTTTCTCTTTCGTAGCAGATCGAAGATCTGTTCAGTTTTGCTCACATCAAAGTCCAACCCTCTTGGAGGCCCTGGCGGGTTCACCCATTTGCAGGACACAGGTACTGGCGTCCGAGTCCACTCGGCTACTGCGACTTCCTGATCTTCCGCAGAATCTTCATCCTCATCAGCGTTGACCAGGGTTATCGCGCGCTTGAACTTGTCCTGGTACAGTTCTGGATGGCGCTGTTCATATAAGGTCAGTCTACGACCAGGTGCGTCAACGAGTTGTACTCCACTTGGAACGTCAGATCTTTGAATGACGCTGCAAGGCCTGCCACGGCCAGCTCGACTGCTTCTTTCTCAGTTAAATGAACCGAATAGCATCGGTTCTTGACAGTTCTGAAACGCTGAATGTACTCAGACACTGTCTCTCCTCGCCTCTGCCGAACCTGTGCTAGTTCGGCAATACCAGCTTCAGTAGCTTCTGAATGATATTGGGTGTGAAACTGTTCCTCCAGCTGCTTCCATGATCGTACTGAATTTGGCTGCAGCGAGGTGTACCATCCAAAAGCTGGACCGGTGAGGGATTGCGAGAAGCACCTCACCCGTAGCTGATCCGATGCCGAAGCCATGCCCAGCTGGGCCAAGTATCGGCTCACGTGCTCGATGGAGCTAGATCCTTCTGACCCACTGAATTTGTTGAAGTCCGGAAGCCGGTACTTAGGTGGTAGTGGGATCAGGTCGAACTCATTGGGGTACGGCTTGGAATAGCCGATTATCTTCTTCTTCGGCAAGATGCCGAACTGATCTCTCAGGACTGCGCTGATCTGATCTGCGGTGGAGGTAGTGGCAGCTGAGCTTTCCTGGACTGGTGCAGTGGTATACTTGGCTAGCCACGCCTGTTTCTCAGCTTCCGCTCCCAAACTCCCCGCTGCTGCAGTCGTTCCTCCTGCCGGAACAATGGCTCCTGCTCCGGCAATCCCTCCTGTTGGAGCCTGGATCGCCTGTGTCCAGTTGTTGCAGTCCGGCACAAACGTGCACACGTATCCGTGTGGGATCTCCTTGGGCGGCTCATATAAGAACTGGTAGTCGCCCGGATCACCTCCAACCTTGTAGACAACGTATGCCGGTGAATGATACGTCTCCAACGTATCGATAATTTCTTATGTTCCATGCTACTTTATTGATGATACCTACATGTTTTATGCACATTATATGTCATATTTATGCATTTTCTGGAACTAACCTATTAACAAGATGCCGAAGAGCCAGTTGTTGTTTTCTGCTGTTTTTGGTTTCAGAAATCCTAGTAAAGAAATATTCTCGGAATTGGACGAAACTTTCGCCCAGGGTCCTATTTTGCACGAAGCTTCCAGAAGACCGAAGACCTAACGAAGTGGGGCCACGAGGAGGCCGGAGGGCAGGGCGGCGCGGCCCAGGCCTTGGCCGCGCCGACCTACCCCTGGGCCCCTCGTGTGGCCCCCCGCGTTGACCCTCCGCCTACTTAAAGCTTCCGTCGCGAAACCCCCAGTACCGAGAGCCACGATACGGAAAACCTTACAGAGACGCCGCCGCCGCGAATCCCATCTCGGGGGATTATGGAGATCGCCTCCGGCACCTGCCGGAGAGGGGATTCATCTCCCGGAGGACTCTACACCGCCATGGTCGCCTCCGGA
This sequence comes from Lolium multiflorum, assembly GCA_030979885.1. Classification (NCBI taxonomy): domain Eukaryota; kingdom Viridiplantae; phylum Streptophyta; class Magnoliopsida; order Poales; family Poaceae; genus Lolium; species Lolium multiflorum. The sequence continues at coordinate 197,769,698 of CM061752.1, read as the reverse complement.
GTGATGAGTGAGTAGTCCACCCCTGGACCATGGGTCCATAGCAGTAGCTAGATGGTCGTCTTCTCCTTGTTGTGCTTCATTGTTGGATCTTGTGAGCTGCCTAACATGATCAAGATCATCTATATGTAATTCTATATGTTGTGTTTGTCGGGATCCGATGGATAGAGAGTACTATGATTATGGTGATTATCAATCTATTGTTTATGTGTTGTTTATGATCTTGCATGCTCTCCGTTACTAGTAGAGGCTCTGGCCAAGTTTTTACTCTTAACTCCAAGAGGGAGTATTTATGCTCGATAGTGGGTTCATGCCTCCATTTAATCTGGGACAGTGACAGAAAGTTCTAAGGTTGTGGATGTGCTGTTGCCACTAGGGGTAAAACATTGATGCTATGTCTAAGGATGTAGTTGTTGATTACATTACGCACCATACTTAATGCAATTGTCTGTTGCTTTGCAACTTAATACTGGAGGGGTTCGGATGATAACCTGAAGGTGGACTTTTTAGGCATAGATGCAGTTGGATGGCGGTCTATGTACTTTGTCGTAATGCCCAATTAAATCTCACTATATTTATCATATCATGTATATGCATTGTTATGCCTTTCTCTATTTGTCAATTGCCCGACTGTAATTTGTTCACCCAACATGCTTTTATCTTATGGGAGAGACACCTCTAGTGAACTGTGGACCCCGGTCCTATTCTTTACATAGCATACAATCTACTTGTGTTTACTGTTTTCTTTGCAAACATCTTCCACTCGATACGTTTAATCCTTTGTTACAGCAAGCCGGTGAGATTGACAACCTCACTGTTTCGTTGGGACAAAGTACTTGGGTTGTGTTGTGCAGGTTCCGCGTTGGCGCCGGAATCCTGGTGTTGCGCCGCATCACATTTCGTGACCATCAACCTTCAACGTGCTTCTTGGCTCCTACTGGTTCGATTAAACCTTGGTTTCATACTGAAACTTGCTTCTATACGCATCATACCTTCCACTTGGGGTTCCCAACGGACGTGTGCATCTACGCGTATCAAGCTAAATTTCTGGCGCCGTTGCCGGGGAGATCAAGACACGCTGCAAGGGGAGTCTCCACTTCTCAATCTCTTTACTTTGTTTTTGTCTTGCTTTATTTTATTTACTACTTTGTTTGCTGCACCTAAACAAAACACAAAAAAATTAGTTACTTGCATTTACTTTATCTAGTTTGCTTTATTGTCCTGCACTCTATATTTAAAATACAAAAAAATTAGTTACTTTTATTACCATGTCTAGCTCTGAACCTGTTACTTCTTCACCTGAGGACTTAGTTTTTACTTTCAAACAAGGGGATGAGGAGAGTTTTAAGGATGCTTGGTCTAGAATTTTTACTTCTTATCGTAAAACTGAACCTCAAATGACTCTAAGTTTGCTCCTTAGTAATTTTTATTTTGGTCTTATGGTTCGCTATAGATATGCTTTGGACACTTTAGTAGGAGGAGATTTCCTTCATTGTAATGGGGATCAAGCTTTTAATGCCATAAAGAAATTGGTTGCATCACATGATTCAGCTAATAACTTTGATTCAGCCCTTATTAGCATTTATAATAGATTGAACAATCTCGAGATAAGTACATCTCGCTTAAATGACAATTATCACTATGTTCGTAATCGTCTTGAACAAGTCTTAGAGAATCCTAAACCTTCATTATGGGACCCTTCTGTTAAAATTGTTATCGGTGATCGAACTCTTCATGCCTATTGTGATATTATGTATGAATTTTGCCTTATGCCTGAAAACATTTATAAATCTTTGAAACTTTGGGGAGTCGATGAAGGGGGAGAAGAAATAGCTCTCATTGATAACTCTATTATAATTCCTAAGGGAATAGCTGCAGGTGTGCATACAACCATTCATGGAAGAACAATATCCATTGATTATCTTATTATTGAAACAGGAAAAATCATACTCGGAAGATCCTTGCTGAAACTATTGGGAGCAGTCATTGATGTGGGAGAAGGCACTCTGAAATTCACCTCTATACCAGGGGGAAATCATATATTTCCTAAACCAAAAGGAAAGAAAAACAATAAGAAAGGTAAGGGTGAAGCCCAAGGTAAGGTTGACACACCGTCTCTCGATGTTACTTGATTTGCACTTTCTGCGCCTAGCTGAAAGGCGTTAAAGAAAAGCGCTTATGGGAGACAACCCATGTTTTTACCTACAGCAATTTTTTGTTTTGTTGAGTCTTGGAAGTTATTTACTACTGTAGCAACCTCTCCTTATCATGTTTTTGTGCCAAGTAAAGTTTCTATGTCAAAGTTGATGTTATATTTGGGATTGCTGCGCAGAAACAGCATTGCTGTCTGTCACGAATCTGGGCACAATTCTCTGTAGAAAATTCGAAAAAATCTGCCAATTTACGAGCGTGATCCTCAGATATGTACGCAACTTTCATTAGTTTTGAGTTTTTCCATTTGAGCAAGTCTGGTGCCATCTCTAAATTCGTCTTTACGGACTGTTCTGTTTTTGACAGATTCTGCCTTTTATTTCGCATTGCCTCTTTTGCTATGTTGGATTTATTTCTTTGATCCACTAATGTCCAGTAGCATTATGCAATGTCCAGAAGTGAAAATAATGATTGTGTCACCTCTGAATGAGTGAATTATCAATTGTGCACTAACCCTCTAATGAGTTTGCTTGAAGTTTGGTGTGAAGGAAGTTTTCAAGGGTCAAGAGAGGAGAATGATATACTATGATCAAGAGGAGTGAAAGCTCTAAGCTTGGGGATGCCCCGTGGTTCACCCCTGCATATTTTAAGAAGACTCAAGCGTCTAAGCTTGGGGATGCCCAAGGCATCCCCTTCTTCATCGACAACATCATCAGGTTCCTCCCCTGAAACTATATTTTTATTCAATCACATCTTGTATTCTTTGCTTGGAGCGTCGGTTTGTTTTCGTTTTTGTTTTTGTTTGAATAAGATGGATCCTAGCATTCACTTTGTGGGAGAGAGACACGCTCCGCTGTTGCATATGGACACATGTGTCCTTAGGCTTTACTCATAATGTTCAAGGCGAAGTTTCTTCTTCGTTAAATTGTTATATGGTTGGAATTGGAAAATGCTACATGTAGTAATTCTAAAATGTCTTGGATAATGTGATGCTTGGCAATTGTTATGCTCATGTTTAAGCTCTTGCATCATATGCTTTGCACCCATTAATGAAGAAATACATAGAGCTTGCTAAAATTTGATTTGCATATTTGGTTTCTCTAAGGTCTAGATAATATCTAGTATTGAGTTTTTGAACAACAAGGAAGACAGTGTAGAGTCTTATAATGTTTACAATATGTCTTTTATGTGAGTTTTGCTGCACTTGTTCATCCTTGAGTTTGCTTCAAATAACCTTGCTAGCCTAAACCTTGTATCGAGAGGGAATACTTCTCATGCATCCAAAATCCTTGAGCCAACTACTATGCCATTTGTGTCCACCATACCTACCTACTACATGGTATTTCTCCGCCATTCCAAAGTAAATTGCTTGAGTGCTACCTTTAAAATTCCATCATTCACCTTTGCAATATATAGCTCATGGGACAAAATAGCCTTAAAAACTATCGTAGTATTGAATATGTACTTATGCACTTTATATTTTATTAAGTTGCTTGTTGTGCGATAACCATGCTTCTGGGGAACGCCATCAACTATTGTTGAATATCATGTGAGTTGCTATGCATGTCCGTCTTGTCTGAAGGTCTATCATTTTGGTGGTTGGAGCATGCAAAATTGTTAGAGAAGAACATTGGGCCGCTAACTAAAGCCATGAACCATGGTTGAAGTTTCAGTTTTGGACATATATCCTCAATCTCATATGAGAATAATAACTTTGCTACATGCTTATGCATTTAAGAGGAGTCCATTATCTGTTGTCCATGTTGTCCCGGTATGGATGTCTAAGTTGAGAATAATCAAAAGCGAGAAATCCAAAATGCGAGCTTTCTCCTTAGACCTTTGTACAGGCGGCATGGAGGTACCCCTTTGTGACACTTGGTTGAAACATGGCATGCGAAGATCCGGTAGTCCAAGTTAAGTAGGACGAGGTGCGGGCACTATTAGTATACTATGCATGAGGCTTGCAACTTGTAAGATATAATTTTCATAACTCATATGCTTTATTACTACCGTTGACAAAATTGTTTCATGTTTTCAAAATAAAAGCTCTAGCACAAATACAGCAATCGATGCTTTCCTCATTGAAGGACCATTCTTTTACTTTTATTGTTGAGTCAGTTTACCTATCTCCTTCCACCTTAAGAAGCAAACACTTGTGTGAACTGTGCATTGATTCCTACATACTTGCATATTGCACTTATTATACTACTTTATGTTGACAATATCCATGAGATATACATGTTACAAGTTGAAAGCAACCGCTGAAACTTAATCTTCCTATGTGTTGCTTCAACACCTTTACTTTGATTTATTGCTTTATGAGTTAACTCTTATGCAAGACTTATTGATGCTTGTCTTGAAGTACTATTCATGAAAAGTCTTTGCTTTATGATTCAGTTGTTTACTCATGTCATTACCTTTGCTTTGATCGCTGCATTCATTACATATGTTTACAAATAGTATGATCAAGATTATGATGGCATGTCACTTCAGAAATTATCTTTGTTATCGTTTTACCTGCTCGGGACGAGCAGAACTAAGCTTGGGGATGCTGATACGTCTCCAACGTATCGATAATTTCTTATGTTCCATGCTACTTTATTGATGATACCTACATGTTTTATGCACATTATATGTCATATTTATGCATTTTACTGGAACTAACCTATTAACAAGATGCCGAAGAGCCAGTTGCTGTTTTCTGCTGTTTTTGGTTTCAGAAATCCTAGTAAAGAAATATTCTCGGAATTGGACGAAACTTTCGCCCAGGGTCCTATTTTTGCACGAAGCTTCCGGAAGACCGAAGACCTAACGAAGTGGGGCCACGAGGAGGCCGGAGGGCAGGGCGGCGCGGCCCAGGCCTTGGCCGCGCCGACCTACCCCTGGGCCCCTCGTGTGGCCCCCCGCGTTGACCCTCCGCCTACTTAAAGCTTCCGTCGCGAAACCCCGAGTACCGAGAGCCACGATACGGAAAACCTTACGAGACGCCGCCGCCGCAATCCCATCTCGGGGGATTCTGGAGATCGCCTCCGGCACCCTGCCGGAGAGGGGATTCATCTCCCGGAGGACTCTACCGCCATGGTCGCCTCCGGGTGATGAGTGAGTAGTCCACCCCTGGACCATGGGTCCATAGCAGTAGCTAGATGGTCGTCTTCTCCTTGTTGTGCTTCATTGTTGGATCTTGTGAGCTGCCTAACATGATCAAGATCATCTATATGTAATTCTATATGTTGTGTTTGTCGGGATCCGATGGATAGAGAGTACTATGATTATGGTGATTATCAATCTATTGTTTATGTGTTGTTTATGATCTTGCATGCTCTCCGTTACTAGTAGAGGCTCTGGCCAAGTTTTTACTCTTAACTCCAAGAGGGAGTATTTATGCTCGATAGTGGGTTCATGCCTCCATTTAATCTGGGACAGTGAGAGAAAGTTCTAAGGTTGTGGATGTGCTGTTGCCACTAGGGATAAAACATTGATGCTATGTCTAAGGATGTAGTTGTTGATTACATTACGCACCATACTTAATGCAATTGTCTGTTGCTTTGCAACTTAATACTGGAGGGGGTTCGGATGATAACCTGAAGGTGGACTTTTAGGCATAGATGCAGTTGGATGGCGGTCTATGTACTTTGTCGTAATGCCCAATTAAATCTCACTATATTTATCATATCATGTATATGCATTGTTATGCCTTTCTCTATTTGTCAATTGCCCGACTGTAATTTGTTCACCCAACATGCTTTTATCTTATGGGAGAGACACCTCTAGTGAACTGTGGACCCCGGTCCTATTCTTTACATAGCATACAATCTACTTGTGTTTACTGTTTTCTTTGCAAACATCTTCCACTCGATACGTTTAATCCTTTGTTACAGCAAGCCGGTGAGATTGACAACCTCACTGTTTCGTTGGGACAAAGTACTTGGGTTGTGTTGTGCAGGTTCCGCGTTGGCGCCGGAATCCCTGGTGTTGCGCCGCATCACATTTCGCGACCATCAACCTTCAACGTGCTTCTTGGCTCCTACTGGTTCGATTAAACCTTGGTTTCATACTGAGGGAAACTTGCTTCTATACGCATCATACCTTCCACTTGGGGTTCCCAACGGACGTGTGCATCTACGCGTATCAGTGAACCTTGTTGCTGTGGAGCTGCCATCGAGTACGGCAATGGTGGCCTGGTGTGGAGTTGCACTTCTCCTTGGTGAGTCCCTAGAGCAGGTCCTGAAGGGGAGTACCGACGCTCCATGATCTCTTGGACCACCCGGAACGCAACGCGCTCCAAAGAATTCACCAGGCTCTCAGAATGCCGATGTAGCGAGTGAGCCACCACGTAGTTGATTTCCTGTCGCAGGGCTCTGGTACGTTCATCTGAAGGGAGAGACAGATCCACCCCTTCAAGGACGCCTTGTGGCGTGAATCCTTTGAACCTGATGCCGTGCGAACGGGTCTTCTCAAAGGAGCCGATGAGTTCGGCTTCAACGATGGCCTTCAGCTCATCGTACTTCTTCTTATGATCAGGAGGAAGATCCTCGTATGTGATCTGTTCCTCTGCCATCTCGGATGTCGGTGTTGACGTGGATGTTGCAGAAGATGTCCCACCGGGCGTGCCAGAATGTGTTACCCTCCAAAACCCACCGACGGGCAATGGCTAAGCAACACGAAGAGCCGGGAGGCTCCCAAGGCCGCTTAGTGGACCCTGGCACCTCGCGTCGTCCCGCAAATCTTCCAGCCACGTCCTGGCGGTTGCTAGGGCGTGCCACTGACCTAGACCCGATCAGGAAGGTGTTAGAGTGCTTCGATTGTTCCTGCATGGTAGACACGTAAACATTAAATACGAGCCCTATCGGCTCTTCAGGTTTCCCTGTGGATCGGCTCAAGGAGCCGATCGCCCCATGTTTCACGTTGGATTTGCAATGGCATGGGGATCCTGCTTGATCAAAACAAAGCTAAAGCGATCCACGACAGTTTAGGGTTTTCACCGCATAACCGGAACGTCCTACGTGTGATCGGGCCTAGCAGCTACGGAAGATGATGCAAACCACCCCTACGAGAGGCCTAAAAACCAACATAACGTTGATTCCCGGAACATCCCTTGCAGGGACGGTGAACAACACCTAACGCACTACCGGATCGTCCGACCCCAGCATAAGGCCTAACTATGCAGATATTAAACTAATCCCTGCGGAGCAAGGAGCAACTATAACGGATCGGATCTACTAAGTAACGAACAAGCAAGATGCTGCCCTTACACCTGGATAGGTGTAAGGGCAGCTAGGTGTCGAGGGACGGCATTGCCACGCAGATATGCACGCGAAAGCATCAATGCAAGCCCCTAAACACCTAAGGATAAATAGTACTGCTCGCCATCAACAAGGCTTCAGCACGAGCAGTACAAGGTAGAGCAATAAACGTATACTGCCTAGATCGCTGCGATGCATGGTCTTACCGGGAGAAACCCTCGAAGAAAGGGGTGGCGATGCGCCTGATTTGTGTTGGTTGAACGATGATTGTCCTCCTTTTCCGATAACCTAGATACATATTTATAGTCCAAGGGACTTTCTAATTGAGCGTGCACCTACCGTGCACGGGCGACTCTATCTCTTAATCTAAATTACGATACAATCTACTATATTACAGATACACGGCGTTAAGCCCAAACTCTTAGCGCAAGGCCGCTTCGAAGATACTCCACGTGTACGTCCTTCAAGCCCATCTTCACTTACGGCCCATCTCCTGATTTGGCCAAAATCGGGTGGTAACAATTTGTCAACGCCAAAAGGCCATGATGATTCATATGGGCCTCCCCGTCTTCGATGGCTCCGAGAACAACATCACACCTCCCGAGGAGTGGAACTCCAAGCACAAGTGGACAAGCTCCGAGGAGTCCATCCCCGAGAACACTGCACGTCCCTCTCCACCACCTCATGGCAAAGGTCACGTGCAAGACGACGATGAAGACGATGAGGATGAAGAGGACGGCGAGGATGAGGATGATGAGGACGACGACGAGGAGGGTGATGAGGATGAGGAGGATGATGATGAGGATGAGGAGTGATCGTCTTGGGACGCTAGCATGCTTCCTCTCCCTCCTGCTGTGCCTGCTGCTGATGTGATGTGCTAGCTGCTGCTATTTCTCTAATTCCATGGCCTAGCTCTATTGTTGTGCTTATGCTAGTGCTCTCCTCTCTCTGGATTATGCTTGTGTGCTTGTCATTCTTGCTGCTGTAGCTCATGAGCACTTGCTCATGAGTATCATGTGATGCTCATGGCCTGCTAGGTTGCTCCTGCTGTTGCTTCTGCTGCTAGGCTATCATGTATATTCATCTTCTTGACCCCTGGCTAGATTACTATGAGTAATCCTTGCATTCTGCAAGAACCAGTGCCTCTGGTGTGTTGCTCATTGAGCTGTGATTCATGGTAATGCTCCATTGAGCATGATTGTTGGCTAGATAGCTCCATCCCTTGATGGTGTGCTTCTGAATACAATTATATATCAATTATTTGATTATTTGTGCTGCACTTGTTACTGAACTGTGGCTATTTAACTTATATGATTCATGGACTAGTGCTAGGCTTGGCTCTAGTATGTATTTGCATATCTGTCAAGCCGATGATCATATGATCACCAGTTGCTTGGTGGTTGACTGCTGTCCTATGGCTTGTGTCTCACTGATGCTCTTCCTTGGCCTGTGGCACTCAAGCTGTGCTGGTGCATGCTCTTGCCTGCTCTAGCACCTGATGTTGCTTGCGGTGATCCATGGATCATTTGCAATGGTGCAGTGCTTTGTTTACTTATGCATCTCATTTATCTGTGTAGTCTTGCTTGATTGAATAGATAAATGAGGTGAACTGCTGGCATGATGATCCTATTAACGATAAATTGGAGCTAGAGGGATGCCAACCACTGGTTGGGAACCCTAGCTCACTTCTGAACCCTAATGGGTGATGATGCAGTGGCTTGGTGTGTTGGTCTGTGGGTTTGAGGTGGCCCTGACAGCATCCTGATGCTGTCCAAGGGTAGCTCCCCTCTGTGGCTTTGCTGTGGCTCTCAAATCCTTGCTGGTTGATCCATGATTGTATTTCCAGTAGCCTTTGTTGTTCAAAACATAAATAGACACTATATTGTCTATCTGTCCGATGGTGTAGCTAGCTATATGTGCTAGGTGACTTTGGCTGACTAGATAGGATCAATCCTTGCTGGATTTCCTTGGTTGTGCCACTGGTTTGACACAACCAGTGTTCCCTTAGATGATTTCCTGTTGGCTTCTCCCATGTTTGCTTGCACCAAATGGCTAGCAACCAAGTGATGATACAAACAGGGTATTCTACCCATTTTTACTTCTGTGATATATGCATATGCTTATTTATGAGCAAAACAACTGTTTTGTCATGATCATCTGTGTATACCTCACTCCAGCTCCTAGATTTCTGTGCTGTTCTAGAGAATTTGCTTCTGGTTGATGATCAAAGCTTGCCCTTTTCCTCCTTGCTGGCTTGTGATGATTCCCTCCTTGTGGCTTGCTCTACAAACAGTTCTTGGTGGAACTATCTTTGGAGAGGTTTTGTGTTCTTCCTGTTCTATGGTTCCGGCTGTTCTTACCCTTGGATGATCCTGTCGATGGATTGTAGGGTTTGCTGTGAAAAGATTTTATACTATCCCTCTCTTCACTCCTTTGGTCGACAGCACAGCTAGTGCTGGGTGCTTCACCCTGGTCTGTGTGTCTGTGGAGATCATGCATCTAGTCTTGTGAGCTGCTGTGCATGCTCCCAGGTTGGGACTTGGATCCTGTCCTGGTTCCCTCGGCATACTTGATATTATCCACCAATTTTACCATATTTTCACTAATCTGCCAAGTGGCATTGCCACTTGGCATAATGTATATCTTTGTCTTGTTGTTTTATTTTGCAGGGATCCAAAGAGTGATCAAAAAATTCTTCATCAAGTATTGATCAAGAATTACTTGAAGAATTTAGCTAGTTTAGCTATTTGCAATTCTTTGTAATTTTCATTTTTGATTTAATCCATTTCTGTAATGTGTTGTAATTCTTATAATTCATTTGGAATATTTTAATGACAATGTATTATGTGTGTGAAATCAATAAAGCTCAAGGTTTTCTCTAATGAGCTTTAAATTTATGTTCTTTTATTTTAAATACTTGGTTTATTCATTTCTTTATGAATTATCAATTATATGAATTATAATATACTTAATTGTTGTTTGAATTTGAAATTCAAACATAACTTGTTTGAATTCAATCATGCAACTTAAGTTGAGAAGGAAATTGTTCCCCTCTCTTCTCAAAAACCCTAATTGATTTTAGATAGGTCCAAGTCTATCGCACTCTCGAAACCCTAATCCTAAGTGGTGTCGAGAGATAAACGTGTTCCCCTAAGATGCAATTTTTTCAATAAAGCGCGAAATTTCCCCAGATTTTACGATGCAATGCACATCCCTTTCTAAAATCTACCCCGCAATCGTCTCGAATACTGGGATATTACAGACATTTGTATCTTAATGATTCATATCCTGGCTCATGAAAATGGCTCTAGGATACATCATAGGGGGTATATTTGTTCATATCTATGGTGCACCTAATTTAGGCTCCGCCCTAAGCACTACAAGAAAAGTTGCCATTGGTAAAAAAATTCAAGTGCAACCGTGGTTGTTGATTCACCATCCCCGACAACTTTTGCTCTTTCCGTAGTGCATCTCAAAACTATTTTTTCCTCGTTTTTGAGGCTATCTAGCACCACAAAATCGTGAAAAAAATGTCACACATGGTGACCCGGCATGTGGTGCATGATGAACTCCCGGGTGCGCCGGCCAAGTCAACGCAAATCCGCACCCCTAGGGTTGTAGTGCCTAGATGGTAGCGTCTCTAGCGTTGTTTTTTTTCAATCGTGCCCTCTAGTTTACGTTGTCCGATCGAGCCGTTTACCCTGCTGGATCATGAGTCCTCCATGTCATCCTCTCCAAAAGATAAATGTTTCCTTTCTCGGATTTTTTACCCCTAATTTTTGGCTAATTGACCGTTTTCTTTCGATTCCCTGTCGCTTTCGAAATATTGAGGCCACTGTTGCAAAATGGGACCCACATGTCATCATCTTTGTACAATAAAACTTTCCGTTCTTGAATTTTTTGGCACTTGATATTTGGCCACTTGGCTTTTTCTTTCGATCCCCTTCCCATTTGTTAACGTTGAGGACGCTGCTGGTAGATCAGTCCCACATGTCAACCTCTCTGATAACGCGTGAAGCACACGTCCGTTGGGAACCCCAAGAGGAAGGTGTGATGCGTACAACAGCAAGTTTCCCTCAAAAGAAACCAAGGTTATCGAACCAGTAGGAGATGAAGGCCACGTGAAGGTTGTTGGTGGAGCAGTGTAGTGCGGCGCAACGCCAGTGATTTCAGCGCCAACGTGGAACCTGCACAACACAATCACAAGTACTTTGCCCCAACTTAACAAAGTGAGGTTGTCAATCTCACGGCTTGCTGAAAACAAAGGATTAAACGTATGGTGTGGAGAATGATGTTTGTTTGCGAAGAACAACAGAGAAAGAAGTGCAGTAGATTGTATTTCAGATGTAAAAGAATGGACCGGGGTCCACGGTTCACTAGTGGTGTCTCTCCAATAAGATAAATAGCATGTTGGGTGAACAAATTACAGTGGGCAATTGACAAATAAAGATTCATATACATATCATGATGATCACTATGAGATTTAATCAGGGCATTACGACAAAGAACGATGCCACATTGGTGCCAGATACGTCTCAACGTATCGATAATTTCTTATGTTCCATGCTACTTTATTGATGATACCTACATGTTTTATGCACATTATATGTCATATTTATGCATTTTCTGGAACTAACCTATTAACAAGATGCGAAAGAGCCCACGTTTTCTGCTGTTTTTGGTTTCAGAAATCCTAGTAAAGAAATATTCTCGGAATTGGACGAAACTTTCGCCCAGGGTCCTATTTTTGCACGAAGCTTCCAGAAGACCGAAGACCTAACGAAGTGGAGGCCAGAGGGTAGGGCGGCGCGGCCTGAGGCCTTGGCCGCGCCGACCTGGCCTCTGGGCCCTCGTGTGGCCTCGCGTTGACCCCCTCGCCTACTTAAAGCTTCCGTCGCAAAACCCCTACTCGAGAGCCACGATACGGAAAACCTTACAGGGACGCCGCCGCGATCCCATCTCGGGGGATTCGGAGCCTCCGGCACCCTGCCGAGAGGGGATCATCTCCCGGAGGACTCTACACTCGCCATGGTCGCCTCGGAGTGATGAGTGAGTAGTTCACCTGGACCATGGGTCCATAGCAGTAGCTAGATGGTCGTCTTCTCCTTGTTGTGCTTCATTGTTGGTTCTTGTGAGCTGCCTAACATGATCAAGATCATCTATATGTAATTCTATATGTTGTGTTTGTCGGGATCCGATGGATAGAGAGTACTATGATTATGGTGATTATCAATCTATTGTTCATGTGTTGTTTATGATCTTGCATGCTCTCCGTTACTAGTAGACTGGCCAAGTTTTTACTCTTAACTCCAAGAGGGAGTATTTATGCTCGATAGTGGGTTCATGCCTCCATTTAATCTGGGACAGTGACAGAAAGTTCTAAGGTTGTGGATGTGCTTGTGCCACTAGGGATAAAACATTGATGCTATGTCTAAGGATGTAGTTGTTGATTACATTACGCACCATACTTAATGCATTGTCTGTTGCTTTGCAACTTAATACTGGAGGGGTTCGGATGATAACCTGAAGGTGGACTTTTTAGGCATAGATGCAGTTGGATGGCGGTCTATGTACTTTGTCGTAATGCCCAATTAAATCTCACTATATTTATCATATCATGTATATGCATTGTTATGCCTTTCTCTATTTGTCAATTGCCCGACCGTAATTTGTTCACCCAACATGCTTTTATCTTATGGAGAGACACCTCTAGTGAACTCGTGGACCCCGGTCCTATTCTTTACATAGCATACAATCTGCAATTGTGTTTACTGTTTTCTTTGCAAACATCTTCCACTCGATACGTTTAACTTTGTTCTGACAGCCGGTGAGATTGACAACCTCAACTGTTTCGTGGGACAAGTACTTGAGTTGTGTTGTGCAGGTTCCTTGGTCCGCCCCTGGTGTTGCGCCGCATCACATTTGCGACCATCAACCTTCAACGTGCTTCTTGGCTCCTACTGGTTCGATTAAACCTTGGTTTCATACTGAGGAAACTTGCTTCTATACGCATCATACCTTCCACTTGGGGTTCCCAACGGACGTGTGCATCTACGCGTATCAAGCTAAATTTCTGGCGCCGTTGCCGGGGAGATCAAGACACGCTGCAAGGGGAGTCTCCACTTCTCAATCTCTTTACTTTGTTTTTGTCTTGCTTTATTTTATTTACTACTTTGTTTGCTGCACTAAATCAAAACACAAAAAAATTAGTTGCTAGTTTTACTTTATTTATTGTCTTGCTCTCTATATCAAAAACACAAAAAAAATTAGTTACTTGCATTTACTTTATCTAGTTTGTTTTATTTACCGTTGCTAAAATGGCCAACCATGAAAATACTAAATTGTGTGACTTCACAAATGCAAATAATAATGATTTCCTATGCACACCTATTGCTCCACCTGCTACTACAGCAGAATTCTTTGAAATTAAACCTGCTTTACTGAATTTGGTTATGAGAGAACAATTTTCTGGTGCTAGTTCTGATGATGCTGCTGCCCATCTCAATAATTTTGTTGAACTTTGTGAAATGCAAAAGTATAAAGATGTAGATGGTGATATTATTAAATTGAAAGTGTTTCCTTTCTCATTAAGAGGAAGAGCTAAAGATTGGTTGCTATCTTTGCCTAAGAATAGTATTAATTCATGGACTAAATGCAAGGATGCTTTTATTGGTAGATATTATCCTCCCGCTAAAATTATATCTTTGAGAAGTAGCATAATGAATTTTAAACAATTAGATACTGAACATGTTGCTCAAGCATGGGAGAGAATGAAAACTTTGGTAAAGAATTGCCCAACCCATGGACTGACTACTTGGATGATCATCCAAACCTTCTATGCAGGACTAAATTTTTCTTCGCGGAATTTATTGGATTCAGCTGCTGGAGGTACCTTTATGTCCATCACATTGGGGGCGGCTACAAAACTTCTTGATGATATGATGATAAATTACTCTGAATGGCACACGGAAAGAGCTCCACAAGGTAAGAAGGTAAATTCTGTTGAGGAAACCTCTTCCTTGAGTGATAAGATTGATGTGATTATGTCTATGCTTGTGAATGGTAGATCTAATGTTGATCCAAATAATGTTCCCTTAGCTTCATTGGTTGCTCAAGAAGAAAATGTTGATGTGAATTTCATTAAAAATAATAATTTCAACAACAATGCTTATAGGAACAACTCTGGTAATAACTATAGGCCATATCCTTCTGCTAATGGTAATGGTTATGGTAATTCTTATGGGAATTCTTACAATAATAATAGGAGTGTACCCTCTGGTCTTGAAGCTATGCTTAAAGAATTTATTAGTACACAAACTGCTTTTAACAAATCTGTTGAGGAAAAGCTTGATAAAATTGATACTATTGCTTCTAGAGTTGATAGACTTGCCTCTGATGTTAATATTTTAAAATTGAAAGTTATGCCTAATAATGATATTGATCATAAGATTACTACTACAGCAAATGCCATCCAAGTTAGAATTAATGAGAATATAAGATTAATGGCTGAGTTGCGTGCTAGGTGGGATAGAGAAGAAAATGAAAAACTAGCTAAAAAGAATAATGTAGCTAAAGTTTGGACTATTACCACCACTAGTAATGCTAATTCTCCACATGTTGCTGCACCTCCTACTATCAATGGTAATATAATTGGTGTTGGCAATGTTTCTACTCCTAGTGCAAAGCGTACAAAACTGCCTGAAATTGCTAAAACTGCTGAAACTGCTTGTGATAAAACTGCTGAAATTTTTTCCAACCTTGGGAACAATGATCTCATTGCTGTAGCTCATAATGATTTAGATTTTGATGATTGCCACATCTCTGAAGTTATAAAGTTCTTACAAAACTTGCTAAAAGTCCTAATGCTAGTACTATAAATTTAGCCTTTACAAAACATATTACAAATGCTCTCATAAAAGCTAGAGAAGAGACTAAAACTTGAAACTTCTATTCCTAGAAAGTTAGAAGATGGTTGGGAGCCCATCATTAAAATGAAATTCAATGACTTTGAATGTAATGCATTATGTGATCTTGGTGCAAGTATTCTGTTATGCCTAAAAAGATTTATGATATGCTTGACTTGCCACCATTGAAGAATTGTTATTTGGATGTTAATCTTGCCGATAATGCTAAAAAGAAACCTTTGGGGAGGATTGATAATGTGCATATTACGGTTAACAATAACCTTGTCCCCGTTGATTTTGTTGTCTTGGATATCGAATGCAATGCATCTTGTCCAATTGTGTTGGGAAGACCTTTTCTTCAATTGTTGGTGCTGTTATTGATATGAGGAAGGTAATATTAAATATCAATTTCCTCTCAAGAAAGGTATGGAACACTTCCCTAGAAAGAGAATGAAGTTGCCTTTTGATTCTATTATTAGAACAAGCTATGATGTTGATACTTCTACTCTCGATGTTACTTGATTTGCACTTTCTGCGCCTAGCTGAAAGGCGTTAAAGAAAAGCGCTTATGGGAGACAACCCATGTTTTTACCTACAGCAATTTTTTGTTTTGTTGAGTCTTGGAAGTTGTTTACTACTGTAGCAACCTCCTTATCATGTTTTTGTGCCAAGTAAAGTTTCTATGTCAAAGTTGATGTTATATTTGGGATTGCTGCGCAGAAACAGCATTGCTGTCTGTCACGAATCTGGGCACAATTCTCTGTAGAAAATTCTAAAAAATCTGCCAATTTACGAGCGTGATCCTCAGATATGTACGCAACTTTCATTAGTTTTGAGTTTTTCCATTTGAGCAAGTCTGGTGCCATCTCTAAATTCGTCTTTACGGGCTGTTCTGTTTTTGACAGATTCTGCCTTTTATTTCGCATTGCCTCTTTTGCTATGTTGGATTTATTTCTTTGATCCATTAATGTCCAGTAGCATTATGCAATGTCCAGAAGTGAAAATAATGATTGTGTCACCTCTGAATGTGTGAATTATTAATTGTGCACTAACCCTCTAATGAGTTTGCTTGAAGTTTGGTGTGAAGGAAGTTTTCAGGGTCAAGAGAGGAGAATGATATACTATGATCAAGAGGAGTGAAAGCTCTAAGCTTGGGGATGCCCCCGTGGTTCACCCCTGCATATTTTAAGAAGACTCAAGCATCTAAGCTTGGGGATGCCCAAGGCATCCCCTTCTTCATCGACAACATCATCAGGTTCCTCCCCTGAAACTATATTTTTATTCAATCACATCTTGTGTTCTTTACTTGGAGCGTCGTTTGTTTTCGTTTTTGTTTTTGTTTGAATAAGATGGATCCTAGCATTCACTTTGTGGGAGAGAGACACGCTCCGCTGTTGCATATGGACACATGTGTCCTTAGGCTTTACTCATAATGTTCAAGGCGAAGTTTCTTCTTCGTTAAATTGTTATATGGTTGGAATTGGAAAATGCTACATGTAGTAATTCTAAAATGTCTTGGATAATGTGATACTTGGCAATTGTTGTGCTCATGTTTAAGCTCTTGCATCATATGCTTTGCACCCATTAATGAAGAAATACATAGAGCTTGCTAAAATTTGATTTGCATATTTGGTTTCTCTAAGGTCTAGATAATATCTAGTATTGAGTTTTGAACAACAAGGAAACAGTGTAGAGTCTTATAATGTTTACAATATGTCTTTTATGTGAGTTTTGCTGCACTTGTTCATCCTTGAGTTTGCTTCAAATAACCTTGCTAGCCTAAACCTTGTATCGAGAGGGAATACTTCTCATGCATCCAAAATCCTTGAGCCAACTACTATGCCATTTGTGTCCACCATACCTACCTACTACATGGTATTTCTCCGCAATTAAATTGCTTGAGTGCTACCTTTAAAATTCCATCATTTACCTTTGCAATATATAGCTCATGGGACAAAATAGCCTTAAAAACTATCGTAGTATTGAATATGTACTTATGCACTTTATATTTTATTAAGTTGCTTGTTGTGCGATAACCATGCTTCGGGGAACGCCATCAACTATTGTTGAATATCATGTGAGTTGCTATGCATGTCCGTCTTGTCTCAAGGTCTATCATTTTAGTGGTTGGAGCATGCAAAATTGTTAGAGAAGAACATTGGGCCGCTAACTAAAGCCATGAACCATGGTTGAAGTTTCAGTTTTGGACATATATCCTCAATCTCATATGAGAATAATAACTTTGCTACATGCTTATGCATTTAAGAGGAGTCCATTATCTGTTGTCCATGTTGTCTCGGTATGGATGTCTAAGTTGAGAATACTCAAAAGCGAGAAATCGAAAATGCGAGCATTCTCCTTGGACCTTTGTACAGGCGGCATGGAGGTACCCCTTTGTGACACTTGGTTGAAACATGGCATGCGAAAGATCCAAGTTAAGTAGGACGAGGTGCGGGCACTATTAGTATACTATGCGTGAGGCTTGCAACTTGTAAGATATAATTTACATAACTCATATGCTTTATTACTACCGTTGACAAAATTGTTTCATGTTTTCAAAATAAAAGCTCTAGCACAAATACAGCAATCGATGCTTTCCTCATTGAAGGACCATTCTTTTACTTTTATTGTTGAGTCGGTTTACCTATCTCCTTCCACCTTAAGAAAACACTTGTGTGAACTGTGCATTGATTCCTACATACTTGCATATTGCACTTGTTATATTACTTTATGTTGACAATATCCATGAGATATACATGTTACAAGTTGAAAGCAACCGCTGAAACTTAATCTTCCTATGTGTTGCTTCAACACCTTTACTTTGATTTATTGCTTTATGAGTTAACTCTTATGCAAGACTTATTGATGTTGTCTTGAAGTACTATTCATGAAAAGTCTTTGTCATATGATTCACTTGTTTATTCATGTCATTACCTTTGCTTTGATCGCTGCATTCATTACATATGTTTACAAATAGTATGATCAAGATTATGATGGCATGTCACTTCAGAAATTATCTTTGTTATCGTTTTACCTGCTCGGGACGAGCAGAACTAAGCTTGGGGATGCGATACGTCTCCAACGTATCGATAATTTCTTATGTTCCATGCTACTTTATTGATGATACCTACATGTTTTATGCATTATATGTCATATTTATGCATTTTCGGAACTAACCTATTAACAAGATGCGAAGAGCCAGTTGCTGTTTTCGCTGTTTTTGGTTTCAGAAATCCTAGTAAAAATATTCTCGAATTGGACGAAACTTTCTTCGAGTCTATTTTTCGAAGCTTCCAAGACCGAAGACCTAACGAAGTGGGGCCACGAGAGGCCGAGGGGCAGGCGAGCGCGAGCCCGAGGCCTTGCGCGCCGACCTGGCCTCTGGCCCCTCGTGTGGCCCGCGTTGACCCTCCGCCTACTTAAAGCAGTCGGCAGGCCCGGTGCAGAGCCACGATACGGAAAACCTTACGGAGACGCCGCCGCCGCGTCCCATCTCGGGGATTACGGGATCACCTCCGGCCTGCCGGAGGAGGGGGATTCATCTCCGGAGGACTCTACACCGCCATGGTCGCCTCCGGAGTGATGAGTGAGTAGTTCACCCCTGGACCATGGGTCCATAGCAGTAGCTAGATGGTCGTCTTCTCCTTGTTGTGCTTCATTGTTGGATCTTGTGAGCTGCCTAACATGATCAAGATCATCTATATGTAATTCTATATGTTGTGTTTGTCGGGATCCGATGGATAGAGAGTACTATGATTATGGTGATTATCAATCTATTGTTCATGTGTTGTTTATGATCTTGCATGCTCTCCGTTACTAGTAGAGGCTCTGGCCAAAGTTTTTACTCTTAACTCCAAGAGGGAGTATTTATGCTCGATAGTGGGTTCATGCCTCCATTTAATGTGGGACAGTGACAGAAAGTTCTAAGGTTGTGGATGTGTGTTGCCACTAGGGATAAAACATTGATGCTATGTCTAAGGATGTAGTTGTTGATTACATTACGCACCATACTTAATGCAATTGTCTTTGCTTTGCAACTTAATACTGGAAGGGGTGCGGATGATAACCTGAAGGTGGACTTTTTAGGCATAGATGCGTTGGATGGCGGTCTATGTACTTTGTCGTAATGCCCAATTAAATCTCACTATATTTATCATATCATGTATATGCATTGTTATGCCTTTCTCTATTTGTCAATTGCCCACTGTAATTTGTTCACCCAACATGCTTTTATCTTATGGGAGAGACACCTCTAGTGAACTGTGGACCCCGGTCCTATTCTTTACATAGCATACAATCTTGCAATTGTTCTTGTTTTCTTTGCAAACATCTTCCACTCGATACGTTTAATCCTTTGTTCTGCAAGGGTGAGATTGACAACCTCACTTTCGTTGGGACAAAGTACTTGGGTTGTGTTGTGCAAGTTCCGCGTTGGCCCGGAATCCCTGGTGTTGCGCCGCATCACATTTCGCGACATCAACCTTCAACGTGCTTCTTGGCTCCTACTGGTTCGATTAAACCTTGGTTTCATACTGAGGGAAACTTGCTTCTATACGCATCATACCTTCCTCTTGGGGTTCCCAACGGACGTGTGCATCTACGCGTATCATCCACCTTCAGGTTAGCATCCGCACCCCTTCCAGTATTAAGTTGCAAACGACAGACAATTGCATTAAGTATGGTGCGTAATGTAATCAACACAAATATCTTTAGACAAAGCATTGATGTTTATCCCTAGTGGCAACAGCACATCCACAACCTTAGAACTTTTCATCAGTCCCAGATTTAATGGAGGCATAAACCCACTATCGAGCATAAATACTCTCTCTTGGAGTTACAAGTATCAACTTGGCCAGAGCCTCTACTAGCAACGGAGAGCATGCAAGAACATAAACAACACATATATGATAGATCAATAATCAACTTGACATAGTATTCTATATTCATCGGATCCCACCAAACACAACATGTAGCATTACAAATAGATGATCTTGATCATGTTAGGCAGCTCACAAGATCTAAACATGATAGCACAAGAGGAGAAGACAACCAACTAGCTAATGTTATGGACCCATAGTCCAAGGATGAACTACTCACGCATCAATCCGGAGGCGGGCATGGTGATGTAGAGCCCTCGGTGATGATTCCCCTCTCCGGAGGCGATCTCTTGAATCCCCCGAGATGGGATTGGCGGCGGCGGCGTCTCTGGAACTTTTTCCGTATCGTGGCTCTCGGTAATAGGGTTTTCGCGACGGAGAGTTTAAGTAGGCGGAAGGGCAGCGTTGGATGCGGTGCAGGGGCCCCACACGATAGGTCGGCGCGGGCCCCATGCAGGCCGCGCCGCCCTATGGTTATGGCCCCTCGTGGCCCCACTTCGTATGCTCTTCGGTCTTCTGGAAGCTCCGTGGAAAAATAAGACCCTGGGCGTTGATTTCGTCTAATTCCGAGAATATTTCCTTTGTAGGATTTACTGAAACCAAAAACACAACAGCAACTGGCGCTTCGGCATCTTGTTAATAGGTTAGTGCCGGAAATGCATCAAAACATCATAAAGTGTGAACAAAACATGTAGGTATTGTCATAAAACTAGCATGGAACATAAGAAATTATAGATACGTTGGAGACGTATCAAGCATCCCCAAGCTTAGTTCCTACTACGCCCTCGAGTAGGTAAACGATAAAAACAATAATTTCTGAAGTGACATGCTACCATCATAATCTTGATCAACATTATTGTAAAGCATATAAGATGACTGAAGTGATTCGAAGCAATAGATTGCCAACAAAGAGATAATGACTAAACAACTGAATCATATAGCAAAACTTTTCATGAATAGTACTTTCAAGACAAGTATCAAAAAGACTTGCATAAGAGCTAACTTTTTTTTTTGAAAGAAATACGGTAGGGGAAGCCCCTACAGTGATTTTGTTTTTAAATACATAAAGCAATAGATTCAAAGTAGAAGGCATTAAAGCAACACAAAGGATGATTAAGTTTCATCAATTGCTTTCAACTTGTAACATGTATATCTCATGGATAATTGTCAACATAAAGTAATATAACAAGTGCAATAAGTAAACATCTAAGAATCAATGCACACAGTTGACACAAAGTGTTTGCTTCTAGGATAGAAAGAAGTAGGTAAACTAACTCAACATAAAGTAAAGGAAAGGCCCTTCGCAGAGGGAAGCATGGATTACTATTTTTGTGCTAGAGCTTTTATTTTGAAAACATAGAAATAATTTTGTCAACGGTAGTAATAATTCATATGTGTTATGCATAAAACTTCCTACAAGTTGCAAGCCTCATGCATCGAATACCAATAGTGCCCGCACCTTGTCCTAATTAGCTTGGATTTACATGGATTATCATTGCATGACATATGTTTCAACCAAGTGTCACAAAGGGGTACCTCTATGCCGCCTGTACAAAGGTCCAAGGAGATAAATCGCATTTTATTTCTCGTTTTTGATAGATCTCAACTAAGGACATCCATACCGGGACAACATAGAAAGCAGATAATGGACTCCTCTTTAATGCATAAGCATTCAACAAAGATAATGTTCTCATAAGAGATTGAGGATTAATGTCCAAACTGAAAACTTCCACCATGATACATGGCTTTGGTTAGCGGCCCAATGTTCTTCTCTAACAATATGCATACTCAAACCATTTGATCATGATAAATCACCCTTACTTGAGACAAGACGAACATGCATAGCAACTCACATGATATTCAACAAAGGTGTAAAAGTTTATGGCATCCCCAGAAACATGGTTACCGCTCAACAAGCAACTTATAAGAACTAAGATACATAGCTACATATTCATCACCACAATATTTTTTAAGCTATTTTCCCATGAGCTATATATTGCGAAGATAAAGGAATGAAATTTTAAAGGTAGCACTCAAGTAATTTACTTTGGAATGGCAGAAAAATACCACATAGTAGGTAGATATGGTGGACACAAATGGCATGGGTTTTGGCTCAAGATGTTTGGATGCACGAGAAGCATTTCCTCTCAGTACAAGGCTTTGGCTAGCAAGGTTATTTGAAGCAAACACAAGTATGAACAGGTACAACAAAACTTACACAAGAACATATTGCAAGCATTATAAGACTCTACACTGTCTTCCTTGTTGTTCAAACACTTTTACCAGAAAATATCTAGACCTGAGAGATCAATCATGAAACCAAATTTCAACAAGCTCTACAGTAGTTCTCCACTAATAGATTTAAACTACATGATGCAAGAGCTTAAACATGATCTATGAGAGCTCAAAACAATTTCCAAGTATCAAATTATTAAAAACCATATGAAGCATTTTCTGATTCCAACCAAATAGCAATTAACGAAGCAATTTTCAGCCTTCGCCATGAACATTAAAGCATAACTAAGAACACAAGTGTTCAATATGAAAAAGCGGAGCGTGTATATCTCCAATACAAGGATGGTGGGATCCAACTTTATTCAAACCAAAACAAAAACAAAAGCAAAGCTCCAAGTAAAGAACATAAGATGTGATGGAATAAAAATATAGTTTCACTAGAAGTGACACGATAAGTTGTCGATGAAGAAGGGGATGCCTTGGGCATCCCCAAGCTTAGATACTTGAGTCTTCTTGAAATATGCAGGGATGATGAACCAGGGGGCATCCCCAAGCTTAGACTTTTCACTCTTCTTGATCCTATTGTATCATCCTCTTCTCTTGACCCTTGAAAACTTCCTCCACACCAAACTTTAAGCAAACTCATTAGAGGGTTAGTGCATAATCAAAAATTCACATATTCAGAGGTGACATAATAGTTCTTAACACTTCTGGACATTGCACAAAGCTACTGAAAGTTAATGGAACAAAGAAATCCATTCAACATAGCAAAAGAGGCAATGCGAAATAAAAAGGCAGAATGTGTCAAAACAGAACAGTCCGTAAAGACGAATTTTTCTGAGTCACTTAACTTGCTCATACGGAAAAACTCAAAACTAATGAAAGTTACGTACATATCTGAGGATCATGCACGTAAATTGGCAGATTTTTTTGATTCTTCTACAGAGAGAAGGACGCGAATTCGTGACAGACAGCAAATCTGTTTCTGCGCAGTAATCCAAATCTAGTATCACCCTTACTATAGAGACTTTACTTGGCACAAAAACATGATAAGGAGAGGTTGCTACAGTAGTAACAACTTCCAGCACTCAACAATACAGTAGTAAAATAAAACCATGGGTTATCTCCCAAGAAGTGCTTTTCTTTAACGCCTTTCAGCTAGGCGCAGAACGTGCAAATCAAGTAACATCAAGAGAAGAAGCATCAACATCATAATTTTTCTTACAAACACAATTTGTTGCAGAGGGTGCCTTAGATGCTCCATTATCTAAATTTTCCATGGTGGTGCTAGGGGTTTTATCAATTTTAGGCCTATAATAATTCTTTGGTTTAGGCACCTTAGAGACATACATGAATTTTTGCTCTTTACCCACATAAGCTTTCTCCTTAAACTTAAGAGAAGAAAAAGTTGAACCCAAGGTTCCCATAGCTTTTTCAAGTTCACTAATCCTATTGGTTTGATTATCATGGATAACACAAGTTTCTAGGATAGCAATTCTTTCATTAATTCCTCCTAGGGATTTATCAAGTTTATCAGTATTATCAAGTAATATTCCCAATTTAGTCTCAACACTTGGAAATTTTTTCTCTATGGTTTCCAACTTTTTCATGACATCCTCAAGAGAGATTTAAATTTTAACTTCATTAACAGGTGGTGTTCCAACTAGACTCTCAATGATGCAACTAGCTTCTAAAGCAGGAGTACCTAGGAAATTACCTCCCGAAAGAGTATCAAGAACATACCTATTCCAGCTAGATATACCAACATAAAAGTACCTAAGAAGGATAATAGTGGAGTGTTTCTTAATGCACCTATGATGAGCATTACTAATTCTGTACCAAGCATCTTTAAAACTTTCTCCACCTTTTTCATGAGGATTACTCATTTTAGCAGTAATAAAAGTAAACTAAGCAAACAGAATAAAGTAAAAACAAGTAACTAATTTTTTTGTGTGTTTTGATATAGAGCAAGTAAACAAGACAGAAAGTAAAGCAACTAATTTTTTTGTGTTTTTGATATGAAGCAAACAAGACAGAAAATAAAGTAAAGTAAAGCAAGACAATAAACAAAGTAAAGAGATTGGATGTGGGAGACTCCCCTTGCAGCGTGTCTTGATGTCCCCGGCAACGGCGCCAGAAAAGAGCTTGATAGCGTGAAGCACACGTCGTTGGGAACCCCAAGAGGAAGGTGTGATGCGTACGGCGACAAGTTTTCCTCGAGTAAGAAACCAAGGTTATCGAACAGTAGGAGATGAAGGCCACGTGAAGGTTGTTGGTGGAGGAGTGTAGTGCGGCGCAACACCAGTGATTCCGGCGCCAACGTGGAACTTGCACAACACAATCACAGTACTTTGCCCCAACTTAACAGTGAGGTTGTCAATCTCACCGGCTTGCTGAAAACAAAGGATTAAACGTATGGTGTGGAGAATGATGTTTGTTTAGAAGAACGAGAGAACAGAGATTGCAGTAGGTGTATTTCAGATGTAAAAGAATGGACCGGGGTCCACGTTCACTAGTGGTGTCTCTCAATAAGATAAATAGCATGTTGGGTGAACAAATTACAGGTGGGCAATTGACAAATAAAGATTCATATACATATCATGATGATCACTATGAGATTTAATCGGGCATTACGACAAAGAACATAGACCGCCATCCGGCATGCATCTATGCCTAAAAAGTCCACCTTCGATGTTAGCATCCGCACCCCTTCCAGTATTAAGTTGCAAACAACGAGACAATTGCATTAAGTATGATGCGTAATCTAATCAACACCAATATCCTTAGACAAAGCATTGATGTTTATCCCTAGTGGCAACAACACATCCACAACCTTAGAACTTTATGTCACTGTCCCAGATTCAATGGAGGCATGAACCCACTATCGAGCATAAATACTCTCTCTTGGAGTTACAAGTATCAACTTGGCCAGAGCCTCTACTAGCAACGGAGAGCATGCAAGAACATAAACAACACATATATGATAGATCAATAATCAACTTGACATAGTATTCTATATTCATCGGATCCCACCAAACACAACATGTAGCATTACAAATAGATGATCTTGATCATGTTAGGTAGCTCACAAGATCTAAACATGATAGCACAAGGAGAAGACAACCAACTAGCTACTGCTATGGACCCATAGTCCAAGGATGAACTACTCACGCATCAATCCGGAGGCGGGCATGGTGATGTAGAGCCCTCCGGTGATGATTCCCCTCTCCCGGCAGGGTGCGGCGATCTCTGAATCCACCGAGATGGGATTGGCGGCGGCGTCTACGGAACTTTTCCGTATCGTGGCTCTCGGTAATAGGGTTTCGCGACGGAGAGTTTAAGTAGGCGGAAGGGCAGCGTTGGATGCGCGCGCGGGCCCCACACATAGGCCGGCGCGGTACCCATGCAGCGCGCCGCCCTATGGTCTGACTCGTCCTTCGTATGCTCTTCGGTCTTACGGAAGCTCCGTGGAAAAATAAGACCACGGCGTTGATTTCGTCAATTTCGAGAATATTTCCTTTGTAGGATTTCTGAAACCAAAAACAGCAGAAAATAGCAACGGCGCTTCGGCATCTTGTTAATAGGTTAGTGCCGGAAAATGCATCAAAACATCATAAAGTGTGAATAAAACATGTAGGTATTGTCATAAAACTAGCATGGAACATAAGAAATTATAGATACGTTGGAGACGTATCACTCTCTGAACTTTAAATGTTTTCTTTCTAGGATTTATTTTTTACCCCTAATTTTGGGCTACTTACCTTTTTGTTTGGTTCTCCTACCGCCTTTGCAACGTTGAAGACGCTGCAGGCTCATGGGTCCCACATGTCATCCTCTCTAAACGATAAACCTTTTATTTCTTGGATTTTTTTTCACCAGTGATTTCTGGGTACTTCGTTTTTTCTTTGGATCCCGTGCCGTCTTGTTAATGTTGAGGACGCTATTGCAAAATGGGTCCCACATGTCATTCTCTCTAAATGATAAATGTTTCTTTTTTGGATTTTTTCACTCGTGGTTTATAGCAAATTGACTTTTATTTGGATCCTCTGCCGCCTTGTTAAGGTTGAGGCGGTTGTTAGCTCATGAGACTCATATGTTAGCCTCTATGCGCGATAAATCTTTCTTTTTTTGGATTATTTTTTACCTCTAACTTCTGGATAGTTGGCCTGAGGGGTCCCGAGCTGAATGTTTAGTGCACGCTGGATTCTGTACGTGATGGAGAAAACACCATAGCCGAGCCATCGATCCTAGTATATCCAACTTTTGGCCCCGCGATGGGGGTTTGCTCCAAGAAATTTTCGGGGCCAAAGTTTTTTTCGAGATCTGCACGGAACTCGATCTATGTTCGGTACCGCATACTTGCGTTTTTTATCCGGTTTCGAGCCAAATGGGGTATCTGCTAGAGATGCTCTAAGGTCGTAGCAAGTCCAGTTAAAGCTATGAATATTCTCTGAACTCACCATGTTTGAACATTACCGTAATTTTTTCAGGCAAAAGAAACAATGCAAATGCAAACGTCTATAGCCGCTCCAAAATCTCCACCAAATAGGGCCCAGAGCTATACAAAGCCCACATTCCCCAAAAAGCTAGCATATGCCTAGGCAGAATATAATCTCGCCAACATGGGCCGAACCAGGTGCTCTAGTGACCCGGCTGCAATAATGGGCTCCCAGCAGACCCTCTCTCGCTAAAAAGGGCTAGCAGTAGGCAATCGATAAACCTTAGAGTCGAGGCGGCGGCGGCGGCGGCGGAGACGAACAAAAGGGAAATCGAGGAGAAGGCGAAGGACGATGTTCCGGCGGGCCGCCGGTTCCCTCGTCGCACGTTGGTTCTCGCCACGCGCGGCCCCAAGGGCGGCTCCTCTTGCGCGTTCTCTCCAACCCTCAAGGGATCGCCATCACCGCATCGGTGAATGGCTTCTTGATGCCTATATCTGTGCCGCGGCTGCGCCGGCCAGTGCTGGTACGATGTTGGTGGCTCTGTATTTCAAGAAAGAGGTGACTGGGGCCAGGAACAGGAAGGAGGTGGCTGTCAAGTACAAGAAGCCGGACATGGAGGAGAGGTTCGAGCGCTGGATCTACAAGAACAACAAGACGTACCGAGACGAGGAGGAGAAGGCTATGCGGTTCCAGCGGTTCAAGGCCACCGTCGAGTGGATCGACTCGCAGCCCCTGGATGTCCAGGAGGCGTACTTTCCAGAGATTAGCTATTTCGCAGAAAATACAGAGGAGGAGAATCAGTTTATGCTGGCCCGTCCGCACGGATTTGACAGGGACAATATAGAGGAGGAGGAGATGGTCAAGGCTGTAAAGGAGGCTAGGCATGAAGCAGGGCGACACACGGGCAGCTGAAGTCTCTGCCTAGAATGGTGTCTGGTTGGTTAATAATATAAGGTGCAAATCAGGTGGCTGGTGTAGTTAAAATTAGAGAGAAGTCCATATTACCCCCGAACTTGTCCTAGAGTTCAGATTACAACCCTAAACTCTTATTTGGTTCAACTTTCAATCCTGAATTATGAAAACCGTTCAAAATTACCCATCACTCTGTTTGGACCGGTTCCAAGACAGTTTCTTTTTTGCCAGGTCAACGTCTTTTCCGTATCTTGGTCAAAATACCATGTACATGTATTTGTCCTCATACATGCATGAGCTACGGATGCTGGCGGCCAGACCTGAACATCGCCAGATCATGTATAAGAATCTGCTGCGGCAGGATTGTGTAGCAGCAGCACAAGGCCAACAGATTGCTTTGCACTCTGCTCTAGAGACCCAGACTTGAGGCAACCAGCAGTAGCAGCAACACTTCATCTCTGTCTCACCGTTAGGAGCACTTCGTCTCGACAGTTAAGTGTTTACACCCACTCCAATACACTAGCTTAGTAGTTAAATCGGAATTGATGGCGAGGTGCAACTCTTCGTCTTTCTCACCATTAGGAGCACAAGTGTCAAATTTTTAATTCACTCACTTCCTCTGCAAATTAGCAACCGGTAGTAGCATCAGCACGCATCTTCCATGCAATAGGGATGACACTTCTTTCCCCTCTATCGCTCCCGCACCTCTCCCTATCTGCACCACTCGATTTTTTCCATGCCAGTACGCCTCTACCTGAGCTTCCTCTCCTCCTGATCGCCGTGACCTTGTTTGAGAGAGGAAGAAGAACAAGATTAACCGGTACGAGGGGAACACGTGTTCTGATGTTAGTTTTACTAGATCGTGTATTGGTACATATACGAAAAAAGACCCGTTGATGTGGCAACAAAAACCGGCTCAAAACCTGTTAAGTGATGGAAGGGTTTATTTCAAACGGTTTTCAAAGTTTAGGGTTAAAAGTTGAACCAAATATGAGTTCATGGTTGTAAACTGAACTTTAGGACAAGTTCAGGGGATTAATATGGACTTCTCTCTTAAAATTATGATGCTTGGAAACCGCTTTAAGTTTGCTGCTCTGTTATTCTGAACCATGTATGGCTGGTGTACAGTAAGAATTAAGTAGCTTGGGCACTCCTTGCAGTTTGCTTCCGTAAAGAGATTGGATGTGGGAGACTCCCCTTGCAGCGTGTCTTGATCTCCCCGGCAACGGCGCCAGAAAAAGAGCTTGATAACGCGTGAAGCACACGTCCGTTGGGAACCCCAAGAGGAAGGTGTGATGCGTACAGCAGCAAGTTTTCCTCGTAAGAAACCAAGGTTATCGAACCAGTAGGACATGAAGGCCACGTGAAGGTTGTTGGTGGAGGAGTGTGTGCGCGCAACACCAGTGATTGGCGCCAATGTGGAACACACAATCACAATACTTTGCCCCAACTTAACAATGAGGTTGTCAATCTCACCGGCTTGCTGAAAACAAAGGATTAAACGTATGGTGTGGAGAATGATGTTTGTTTGCGAAGAACAACAGAGAACAGAGATTGCAGTAGATTGTATTTCAGATGTAAAAGAATGGACCGGGGTCCACAGTTCACTAGTGGTGTCTCTCAATAAGATAAATAGCATGCTGGATGAACAAATTACAGGTGGGCAATTGACAAATAAAGATTCATATACATATCATGATGATCACTATGAGATTTAATCAGGGCATTACGACAAAGAACATAGACCGCCATCCAGCATGCATCTATGCCTAAAAAGTCCACCTTGATTAGCATCCGCACCCCTTCAGTATTAAGTTGCAAACAACAGACAATTGCATTAAGTATGGTGCGTAATGTAATCAACACAAATATCCTTAGACAAAGCATTGATGTTTTATCCCTAGTGGCAACAACACATCCACAACCTTAGAACTTTCTGTCACTGTCCCAGATTCAATGGAGGCATGAACCCACTATCGAGCATAAATACTCTCTCTTGGAGTTACAAGTATCAACTTGGCCAGAGCCTCTACTAGCAACGGAGAGCATGCAAGAACATAAACAACACATATATGATAGATCAATAAACAACTTGACATAGTATTCTATATTCATCGGATCCCACCAAACACAACATGTAGCATTACAAATAGATGATATTGATCATGTTAGGCAGCTCACAAGATCTAAACATGATAGCACAAGAGGAGACAACCAACTAGCTACTGCTATGGACCCATAGTCCAAGGATGAACTACTCGCATCAATCCAGGCGGGCATGGTGATGTAGAGCCCTCCGGTCCCTCTCCGGCGGTGCCGGACGATCTCTGAATCCCCGAGATGGGATTGGCGGCGGCGGCGTCTCTGGAACTTTTTCCATATCGTGGCTCTCGGTAATAGGGTTTTCGCGACGGAGAGTTTAAGTAGGCGGAAGGGCATCGTTGGAGGCGGCGCAGGGGCCCATACCATAGGCCGGCGCGGGCCCCATGCAGGCCGCGCCGCCCTATGGTTACGGCCCATCGTGGCCCCACTTCGTATGCTCTTCGGTCTTCGAAGCTCCATGGAAAAATAAGACTGAGCGTTGATTTCGTCCAATTCCGAGAATATTTCCTTTGTAGGATTTAAACCAAAACAGCAGAAACAAGTGGCGCCGGCATCTTGTTAATAAGTTAGTGCCGGAAAATGCATCAAAACATCATAAAGTGTGAACAAAACATGTAGGTATTGTCATAAAACTAGTATGGAACATAAGAAATTATAGATACGTTGGAGACGTATATATCACTCTTTGAACTTTAAATGTTTTCTTTCTAGGATTTATTTTTTACCCCTAATTTCGGGCTACTTACCTTTTTTGTTTGGTTCTCCTACCGCCTTTGCAACGTTGAAGACGCTGCAGGCTCATGGGTCCCACATGTCATCCTCTCTAAACGATAAACCTTTTATTTCTTGGATTTTTTTTCACCAGTGATTTCTGGGTACTTCGTTTTTTTGTTTGGATCCCGTGCTGTCTTGTTAATGTTGAGGACGCTACTGCAAAATAGGTCCCACATGTCATCCTCTCTAAATGATAAATGTTTCTTTCTTGGATTTTTTCACTCGTGGTTTATAGCAAATTGACTTTTATTTGGATCCTCTTCCGCCTTGTTAAGGTTGAGGCGGTTGTTAGCTCATGAGACTCATATGTTAGCCTCTATGCGCGATAAATCTTTCTTTTTTTTGGATTATTTTTTACCTCTAACTTCTGGATAGTTGGCCTGAGGGGTCCCGAGTTGAATGTTTAGTGCACGCTGGATTCTGTACGTGATGGAGAAAACACCATAGCCGAGCCATCGATCCCGGTATATCCAACTTTTGGCTCCGCGATGGGGGTTTGCTCCAAGAAATTTTCGGGGCCAAAGTTTTTTTCGAGATCTGCACGGAACTCGATCTATGTCCGGTACCGCATACTTGCGTTTTTTATCCGGTTTCGAGCCAAATGGGGTATCTGCTAGAGATGCTCTAAGGTCGTAGCAAGTCCAGTTAAAGCTATGAATATTCTCTGAACTCACCATGTTTGAACATTACCGTAATTTTTTCTGGCAAAAGAAACAATGCAAATGCAAACGTCTATAGCCGCTCCAAAATCTCCACCAAATAGGGCCCAGAGCTATACAAAGCCCACATTCCCCAAAAAGCTAGCATATGCCTAGGCAGAATATAATCTCGCCAACATGGGCCGAACCAGGTGCTCTAGTGACCCGGCTGCAATAATGGGCTCCCAGCAGACCCTCTCTCGCTAAAAAGGGCTAGCAGTAGGCAATCGATAAACCTTAGAGTCGAGGCGGCGGCGGCGGAAACGAAAAGGAAATCGAGGAGAAGGCGAAGGACGATGTTCCGGCGGGCCGCCGGTTCCCTCGTCGCACGTTGGTTCTCGCCACGCGCGGCCCCAAGGACGGCTCCTCCTGCGCGTTCTCTCCAACCCTCAAGTGATCGCCATCACCGCATCGGTGAAGCCCTTCTTGATGCTTATATCTGTGCCGCGGCTGCGTCGGCCGGTGCTGTTATGATGGTGGTGGCTCGGAATTTCATGGAAGGCACAGGTTTTGGTCAATCAGCTGCTGGCAAGGTAACTGGGTCCAGGAACAGGAAGGAGGTGACTGTCAAATACAAGAAGCCGGACATGGAGGAGAGGTTCGAGCGCTGGATCTACAAGAACAACAAGACGTACCGAGACGAGAAGGAGAAGGCTATGCGGTTCCAGCGCTTCAAGGCCACCGTCGAGTGGATCGAGTCGCAGCCCCTGGATGTCCAGGAGAGGTACTTTCCAGAGATAACCTATTTCGCAGACTTCACAGAGGAGGAGCGCGACTGTATGCTGGCCTATCCCCACAGATTGGACAGGACCGAGTGCTACGAGACGGTCAATGCTGTCTTGGCCAAGCAAGAGAAAGTAGAGCCGGACAACAGGCAGGCAACTCAAGTCTCTGCCTAGAATGGTGTTTGGTTGGTTAATGATATCGGCTGTGGCTGATGTAGTTAACATTAAGTACAGCTTGGAAACTACTTTAAGTTTGCTGCTATGTTAATCTGAACCATGTATGGCTGGTGTACTAGTAGTTAGAATTAAGTAGCTTGGGCGCTCCTTGAAGTTTGCTGCTGTGTTAACCTGAATCATGTGATGAAGAACAATGTTGTTTGCTTGATCCTGTAAAAAAGATTATTACCTCGTACCGGTTTAGAGGGTAATTATGCATTTCGAGAATAAAGTTAACTTGAATCATGTAACTTCTGGCTTGGCCTGGCAGAGTTATGAACGTCACTGGTTATCTTCAAGATTCTTAGTTCCATTTGTATCTTGTCCGTACCTGAGCGTATTTGATCTTCTGTATAATTTAGATCTTTGTATTGTATATTTGTATTCTTGACTCGTTGGAGTCGTTGTTGTAATATATGTTTCTTGTGGACTCTATTGTAAACATGTTGTAATGTTACTGCTCGTGGTAATTTATCTTGCATCACGTGTGTGATTCGTCGCGCACGTCGTGCAAGAGGGCGTCTCAAAATCGATATTGTGCGGATTTCGGCAGAATCGTTGGAATCCTTAGAGCATCTCCGCGTAACCGTCCCCAAAGGATTTGGGACGCGGAAAAACGTTCCAGTGCGTCCCCGCCGCTTTTTGTCGCGCGCCTCGATACGGTGTCCGACGCCACAGGCCGTCCCCCGCTCCGGCCGGACACAACGGCGAGGCGGGGAGTGGCGGGGCCGACCGTCGCGGCACATTGAATTTTAACCTAAGTCGCTACCTCGCGGCGAAGGAAGTGGCGCGCGCGGCCGGTGCATTCCCGCGAGGCGCGGTGGCGTCTCGTCGCGCCTAGCTCTGCGTGCCGTCGTTAATGAGCGCCACCGCTCCCCCTCTTCCCTCCGGCCTATAAAAAGGCCGCCTCTCTCCCCAACCCTAGCCGCCACCATCTCAAGAGTTGACGGCATGGCGGTAGGCGCAGGCCGAGCTCGTGGTCGTGGCGCGGCGGCCCACGCTCGCCGTCGCTGCGCCGCGTCGTCTTCATCGTCGGACATGCGGGGACGAGAGGGCCCGTGCTGATTGAGTTCGTCGTCGTCCTCAAGGGCGACCCACAAGCCATCTAGAGGCTGCCGGACACCTTCGCCGACTTCGTCGCCGGCGACGGGCGCACAGGCTCGCTGCATCTGCAGGAGGATGACTGCGGCTCCTATCGGTGGATCATCGACGTGATCTACGACGCGCGCTGCAAGATGTACCTCCACATCGGCTGGGAGAGGTTCGTGCGCTACCACCGCCTCCAAGCCGGCTTCGTGCTCGTGTTCTCCTACTTTGGCGACCGAGATATGAGCGTCAAGGTGTTCAACGAGACGCGTTGCCGCCGGAACTACCGCGGCGACGGCGCCGAGGAGGACGACGACTGACGAGTGTTGTTTCTTCGCAGCGAAAATATGCACGGAGGTTTCTGGTTGTTCTTCCTCGGAAGAACCAACAAGGGCACCGTCACCAGCTGGATTTTCCAGTTTGGGTGACTGGGTGTGTCCTAGAGTGTTTTTTTTGACAGCGAGCACACGAAACCTTCGATGCCCGACCTAGTTAGGTTTAGTTTTTTTGCAAAGTTCTATATTTGTGTCAACCATGGTTCAAACTATGTATTAGTTTGTGGAAAACCATATTCCAAATTATGTCTTCGTGTAAACCACGTACTCAATTATGTATTAGTTTGTGGAATATTTCTTCTCTTTATTGAAATAAAAATGCAAAAAAAAAAAACAAAAAAAATATTTTAATGTTTGGGGCGGTGGGAGCGGCGTTAAAGCGCGAACAACACGTCTCAAACGCTCAATCCAATGCTGTTTGGAGGACGCGACTGGAGATGCTCTTATGGTACCGATTTTGGAGCGTCACATATGTCCTCTTCAAAAATATGACCTCCTCTTCAAAAATATGACCTCTTCAAAAAAGAACGTAGTCCAAACTAGCAACACCTGAGCTCCCGCTGGTTCTTCAGGCAATCGCAGCTCATATGATGAGAGTGGCTATTTTTAGATCCCACTGGCTACGGCGGACACTTTTCATGTTGAGTCAGCAAGCACAGCACATAGGAAGCGCAGTTAATTAGGAAATCAGATGGTACAAAAAGTAGTGAAGCAGCAGCCACAAGTTGCAACAAATATCACTAGGAACACCTGCCATTTTGTGAAAAGCTCTAAGCACACCTAAAAACACGGTCGCAGCCAAGCTGTTTTATTATCCAAACTATATACATCCATAAGTTCCTTACGGCGATACATCATGCTTGCTTTCTTATACAAACGTAGCCGCTCTCTGAAGTAAGCAAGTATTCTGGAGTACAAGGGACAAAAGATAACGGTCGTTCTCATGCCCTAACTCCAAAGGCAGGTTTCGATGAACATTGACGTGGCCACTGTAACCACAAGTGAGGTAGTGTCAATCGGAACCTCAAGCAAAGATGCAGCTCGAGAAGTGTAGTTTTACTTTAGACTTGATGCACAGCTCAGGGATTTTGACAGTGCATGCAGCGACTCAGATCTCCATGATTCATGTACACCACATGCTTCCACCTCTGATAAAGGAGAAAAGCCTCCAAAAGCCGCAGCGGAAGAAACTTTACCTGCCTCAGTGCTTATATGCTCTAACTAGAGCAGCTCACAGATCGAAACAAAATGTCCTCATCATGCCTGACCAATCCTGAAGAAATTTCGAGAAATATAGGAATTAGGTGTCAAGTAGTTGAACAGAGAAGAATAATACTAGGAAAAGCAGATTAGGAAGTTCAACGTGGGTGGGTGGGAATGAGAAGGAAACCCCAGCGGCCTCATAAAGGAAGGTTTCAACAATATGCATTGTACACATATAATGTTGAGGTGTCACAATGACTTGATAATCATTTCTAGTGTATTATTATATCATATAAAAGAAAAGCACAGTATTCATGTTGCCATGTTATTGTCGGTTCCTAATTTGTCATATGGAAAATCTGATTGCCCCAACAACCATATGTGACCCCACCAACTAAACTGCAGAGAGCTAGACAGTCATGGTCATAATTAGCACAAGAACACAAATTACCTTGACTTCTGTGAAGCCAAATCCTTTCTCCTGCCTTCTTGAGTAACCACGGTTGTCCCAACAGATGAAATGTTTGGCTCAGCTAATGGGTTCGTAACAAATCCACCCTGAACTCCAAATTTCTGCCTTTCCCACTTATAAGAACTCCTGCTTCCTTCCGAGCTGTTTGGAACACTGGAGGGAGAAAATCTGGAAGAGTTTCTACCACCATGGCGCCTTCTCCAGAATTTTGGGCTAAAAATGCAGCAGGTGTTCACACGAGGCTCAGCGTGTGACATCCTTTCTGAAGAAACCGCTAAGTCACGAGATATCTCATCCAGTGCCATCTCTAGCCCATGGACCCTTGTCTCCAAAGAATTCATGCCATTCTCTGATTTCCCCATAAATTTCTGATAAATAACATGAAATACAATGTCAGATAAGATGCCAAAACACAAATTTCTCATAAATAACATGAAATACAATGTCAGATAAGATGCCAAGACTCATGTAGGATATCAGATACTTGTTGCGTGAAATACTGCTTATAAGGTCCATGATGAATAATGACTAGGAGTCTAGAAGTATAAGACTTGCAATTTCAGATAACAATTAATGGAAGGCAGGTGCAGGTAAAATCAGCAAACAAACAAACAAACAAATGATACATTTGCACGGTCAGAATCGAAATATTTGCAGATTTAAGGCACTGTCATATAAGCATATGACTTGTTCCTGCCCAGGTTTCCTCTATGACATGACGTTGCTCAATATCACACGCTGTGAACAATATTAAAGACATTCATACTGGAATAAATGCCCCCTCTTTGCACAACCAACACAAATGTTTTATCTGAATATCCCAACAGATGGCCATTTTAGGCGTAGCTAAACTTGCCTGAAATTCACTCTCTTCTAAAATAGCCAATACAATGAGGATAATTTTACTTATTTAACCCCCAGAAATGTTTCGTGGCTACAAGCCATATGAGCTTCGCAAGGAATACTATATTGGCATGTGTAACCTCTTGGCATTTATTAAAATGCCCAAATATCTAGTGTAAACTTGCCACATTTTAGTGGAAAACATACATTTTATTTATTAATATGAACTGAGCAAACATGCTAAACATGCTCGACCAGCTTGCAGTAGCCACTTCTGCCCCTTAATATGAAGGTTTAGGGTCCTAGTTGTATTTTGAATTGTAAAATGGAATAATTGCCAGCATAGCAAAGGAAAATCACCTGGAGAAGGTCTAGTAAACCAGTCTGCTGTTTTTCAATCTGAAGCAGCTGCGTCCTGATCTCTGATAAGCCCTCATCCTTGTGACCTGACTGAAACCTCTCCAGACCACCTTCAACCTCAGAAATCTCTTCCAAGTTACCACCACCTTCATATGGAACAACTCGGGAGCCTGCTTTCGCTCCAACCGACTTGGTCACCCTTTCTTCACTGCCCTCAAAAAGCGTCCTCCTTGCTTCCAGTCTTGACCTCAGATTACCTGCTTTCAGAAGCTTCTCCTCCGTCACCTCTTTGATAGGGGTGGCATCAGGTGCGATGGCAATGTCAACCTTGTAGTCGCAGCTCTTAGCTTGGGCCACCTTGCGGTGTGAAGGTGGTGAGAGCTTCTTGTTTCTGATGGATGAGGGGCTGTGCCTTCTTGTGACACTGGGTGACACATCAGGAGGAGGCGACCTGCTTGTCGGTAATCTGCTCTTCCTCGACGCCGATTGAACTGAGTTTGAGCCTAAGGAAGCAGCTGGATATCGCCCATCACTTGCACTCCCTGTTTGGTTAAAAAATGATTTTTATCAGAATAGAAAGAAATAGCTCATGCTCAACTCTTTCAGAACTTTGTAGGGAAAACAATCAGTAGCCCAACATAATTTTCCTCTTAATTATGTGGGTTCTTTTCTACTAGCAGCATACTCCAAGATTAAAGAAACCCTTTGGTCTCTTTTCTGGCAGCAGCGCACAAGATTCAAGAAACCAAGCATAACAGATCTGCACAAGGAACAACCAAAACAACAAAAGAAGAGCATGTTGGACATTAATGCCGCATCACCTGCAAGAGAAGACCGTCGTTGTGACAGTGACGGCGGCGCGGTGCAGGAGGATGATTCTTCCTCTTCAACGTCCGGTATCTCCTTCCACGCCTCGATCATCTTGCTCATGGACTCCCGTACAATCTTGACCTACATTGCAAGAAATCTGAGATCCAGGAAAAAAGATGTCGCGCCACGCAGATCCAGCCAAACGAAAGAGAAAGACCGACCTTGTCGAACCGCCTGGCCTCGAAATAGGCAACGCAGGAGGATTTGTGGGTGGAGAGAAGATCCTTGTACTCCGAGGCCAACGCGGCGAGCGCCTCGGCGGCGGCCTTCCGGGCAGCCCAGTCGTCGCTGGCGATTGCGTCGCGGAGGCAGGGGATGGAGGCGGTGGCCTCGGCGGCGCCGGCGGCGGCCGCGGAGGCGCCGATGAGGGCGATGAGGGCGGGCTTGGCCTTGAAGGCGTTGGTGCGGAGGAGCTTGAGGAGGCGGGGCTGGAGCCGGTGGAGGTAGGCGGCGAGGTCGGCGGCGGGCGCCGCGGAGGCCTCGACGGCGGCGGCCGTGGCGAGCGCGGCCGCGAGCTGCGCGCACTGGTCCTGCTCGTGGAACAGCGCGTCCACGAGCGGGGAGAGGGCGGCGGGGGCGGAGGCGGAGGCGGCCGCGGCGGCGCGCGCGGCGTCGACGAGCGCGGCGCGCACGGAGGAGTCCTGGTCGCGCACGCGGCGGAGCGCGGCGGCGAGCACGCGCGGGACGAGCGGCGCGACGGCGTCGCGCGGGTGGGACGCGGCGAGGAGCGCGAGGAGGCGGAGCGAGTGGCGGCGCAGCGGGGTCTTGTCGGTGGGGCGCGTCTCGGAGACGGCGGAGATGAAGGCCGGGAGCTCGTCGGCTGTGAGGGAGCGCGCGATGGCGTCCAGCTCGGCCGCCGCCATCGCCTCCGTGTCCCGGTCGGAGAGGCGGAGGAGGCAGCGGTTGACGCGCTGCTTCAGCGGCTCGGCGGGGCCGCGCGGGGCGCGCGGGGCGGTGCCCATTGCGCGAGCGCGAGCGGCGGGTGGCGCGGTGGAGTGGCCTGCCTCGGCCAGGAGTGGCGCGGAGTTTTAATGGCGCGCGCGGGGTGAGAGGTGGTGTTAAGAGGAGGCGGCACCGATGAGTGGCATGGAAGCTACCGGGGATGCTACGGCGGAATAGGTGGCGGGTGGGGAGCAGGAGCAGTACCGTAGGAGAGGAAGAGGGGATTCAGGATTGCGCGTGTATTTATGCTTCTCTTTTGGTTTATCCTGGGCATGGCGTTTCTACACCCGGGCTCAGATGAGCTTGTTTTCTAGTTTTGGAATCCCTGTGCTACAGGACACGAAGAAATAAATGTTGCAGCACGATACATGTATGACAAGTGCAGTAGGCTACAGCATCGATCCATTCTGTGACCTCCATCTGTACCGAGAGTAGAGAACAACAATGTTCGTGTTAAATGCGTTGGCAGTTCTAGGCCATGTGAGTGGCAGAGGTTTGAATAGAAAATAATTTTCCATAGGAATACAACGGGAGCACACAAATCTTGGCGAGAATGAAGCGCAATGATACCGAGAGCAGCTGTGCACGGGATCAGAAACGCATTTTCGCTTTTTTTAGCCTTTCTTCCTTTTCTGCTTTCTTCCATTTACATGCATCCGCGAGCAACTTTGTATGCTCCCTCAGTACATTTGTATGGATTAAATTGACCAACACTAATGTAACTCGTGCAATAGGATATCGGTTTTGCCAAATCTCAGTTGATTAGATTTAGAGTTTCTTTGATTCATAGGATAGAAAAATCATAGTAGTTGAAATTTATAGGAATATGAGTTCTCCTTGATTGTGCCAACGGTTTCCATGAAGTATGACCTCATGTTTTTTTTTCTATAGGATTTGCAACACAAGATTTCTATACGATTATTTTCTATAGGATATATTCCTATGAATCAAACAACTAGTGTATAAAAAAATCTCATAGAATCTAAATCTTACACAATTCCTATACAAGCCCTATGAAATCAAAAGAGCCCTAAAAATGTGTTAAAGTACAATTGTGAAAAATTATAAAATTGCACTTTTCACTTAACGGAAGATGCGTTTTTCTTTCCGAATAGACCAAGACTTCAAAAAATTCTATTGCACACATAGACGGACCCATAAAATATACTCCCTACGCGACATTCAACCGACTATACATGAATAGTTTTTCAATAAATATACATGAATAGTTAACACTAATTACATATGATGTGCAAACAAAACCACTTCTTCAGATTTTGTAATCATACAGCTTGGCCTCAATTTTACTTGCTATTCCCGTATTTTTTTACCCAGGTCAGCAATTATGTGAGGAGAGGTCAAGTAATACTGCTTATTCCTTACTTTCAATACAATGCACATTAACCGAAGATAAAAATGATATATCCTCTATCAAAAGTATACGTATTTCTTATGACAAATACACGGTCTCCGCATAGGATTTGACTTAAAATTACATAAGATTTGTGTACAAACATGTTGACAATAATTATACACTACAAAGGTGTATTTCAAGATAAAATTGATGTATCATTTTGATGTTTTGCATTATAGTAATTATTTTTCATATACAATCGATCTTAGTAATGTTTGACAGACAGGCAAACATGCTAAAATGACTTGAATTTTAGATGTTGGGTGTAAAGTAGTGTATCTCTTACTCTTTTCGAGATGACATACTAGTATTTCGTTCGTAGCAGACCTCGTCTTGACGACATTCCAATATTTGCCAGCTCTTTGTCCACGTGTATAACTTATAGTAGGGATTAAAAGAGTAGCAAATCCTCAAGTGCAAGAAAGTAGACTTGTAGAAGTTCAAAATCTCCGAGATTGATCTAACACGCACAGCAAATGACACAATCACACAACTAACACTCAGGAGAATTCTGTCAGACCAGGCTACAAACACAAGAAGCAATGACACCTGTACGTGTTTGACCAATCTGTACTCCTAAGTTACGTGAAACAGTGAAAGAACATCCCATGTGTAGTCCTATTTTGCACTAGAGGAAAAAAACAAATTTGTGGCTATACAAATAAATAAAAAATTATCCCATGTGTAGTCCAAAATACAACGTATATTTTGACAAACTTCCAATGTATGTATTATATGTGTATATGTAGGTGTATAGTATTTCTCTTCAGCATTTTTTGGTTTCTAGAAATAACGTTTTCCATTTTTCTAAAAAACTACCGCATTGGAGTTTTCGATATGCTACTCCGTACAACAGCCTAGTTGATCTAGAATCTTTTTATTAGCAGCTGAGGATATACTTCTTTCTTTCTCACAGTAAAGAATATCCACTATTATTAAACCATTAGCAGTGATCACATGATGCTAAAATGCAGTGTTCACATTAGAAGTAATTAACGCTGGCACATCTCAGATGGCTATACAGTTGGGTTGTAATCGACTACGGGCTGAGTCTGATTGTATGGAGATTGTTGATGCTTTTAATGAGAGAGGCGCCTGGTGTAGTGCTCAGACACCAGTTTTTGCAGAATGCATTGATAAGATGACAAATATTGAAAACGTGTCGGTGGGACATGTTTAGAGGGAGGCAAATCAGGTTGCTCATTTGTTAGCTCAAAACTCTTATGCTAGTACGATTTTTTGTAATTGGGTCGATGAGCCCCCTAGTTTCCTCCTACATAAACTCCTTCATGATGTAAAATTGTGATGATCCAGAGGCGGCAGATTCCAGACGCACTTTTTTTCCTTCCAGGGTACCGAAGGGGGCTGGAAGGTTTTTAATGAGACGGCCTGCTGACCTAATATATATTTTATGATTTCAAAAAAAGTAATTAAAGCTGGCATATCAAATCTAAACAAACCGAGAAAGAAACAAAATCTTTGTCGAAGTGTGTTGTACCCGCATGTCGACTCGAACACGTCCGTTCAATTTTCTCTCTCGATAAAACGAGCTACCTGTAGAGTTGAAAGAAACAGAGAGAAGCATGCTTTATAGTGCTCGTTTTCGCCTATCTTTGAATCATAGTCCTCACGGGAATGGTCGCAAAATGCGAAGGAGGACGCCTGTCGAAGCTGGGGATGTAGATAGGTACCGATCTTGGTGGGGATGACCCTATTGAATCTATTGAATTTGTTTCATTCCTTTCATGCACAGATGAACCTTGTCCTCTTTGGAAATGATCCTTTACATAAAAATAAGGGTAAGAAGCAATTTTATCCATCTCAGAATGTACACCCCAATGGATTTTCTGATCCATATTGATGCAATGCGGCCAGATGAAGAAGACTGGCGCCTACCTTCAAACTCCCATTTCTACCTATGGTGAGTATTCCAAATTACTATCTGAATATACCGAATTAGTTTAGCTATTTGTTGATCTACCAATTGGGGTCAGTGGTTTTCACCACTCACTGAGTATGTGAAACCTGTTCAACCTACTACAATAAGTTCAAGAGCAGATCTTGAAGGAAAATAAAAAGGGAGCAGATCCGGTTCCGTTGACCATCAAACAATTTCTATTGTGTAAAGAAGTAGACTCCGTTTTGTTTAGACAGACGAAATCTAAGATAAGAACTTAACAGAAGTTTTGCAACTCCTTCATGAAATACAGGTCTTAGTAAGGCCTATGTCAGTTTGAACCTGATGAGTCGTTCGTTCGTGTGGAGAATCTATCGGATTTATCCGGATCAGGAGGCTTTACATACAAAGCCGAAATTAGAAACGAAATCGAAAACCCGAAAATGAATGCGGAAGCAAAAAAATCACCGGTTACAAATGCCAAGCGGATATGGCATGGATAAAATAGAAAACGAAGAACACAATAGTGATAAAATACCTTGGGTTGTACACCAAAAAGCACACACAAAGAAATCGACAACAACTGTCAATGAGACAAGATATAGCTCACAACTTCAACAAGCGCCAATTAAATATAAAGTAACACACATTGTTCAATATTTCGATAAGCACATAAGTTCACACAAATAGTTTCATGTAAACACTATGCCACTCGCAATCCAAATAAAATCGTTTCAAGTAGACACTAAGACACTCACTAGTTAGGGGGTAGTATTAGTGCAATTGATTAGTATGGTAGGTGTGATGTAACTTGTAAGACCTAGTTGCATGTAATCCATGACCCGGAAAAGGCGAAGGAAATCACCAATTCATAGTACTATTTTATATTTTTTGGGAAAAATATTTATTTATTTTTGGATATTTTATTGTCGTTTCCGTTTCCACCGCTGGCTTCCCCGTATCTTTTATCGTTTCTGTTTAGAATATCCCGTTTTCGTTTCTTTTTCGCAACATACTATTTCTTTTTCTTTTTGGAGTATATGTATTAAATACCGAGGATCCTCAAAGAACGTATACAAATCAAGAAGAACACTATCATAACTCAAGGTGTACTAACCAGGGGCTGCTGTATAAGAGTTGGGTTCAAATGAACCCAATGGAATTCACAAATCCTTCACACACTAGTCCCTGTAATTGTGTAATTGCTTTTTTAGTGGTAGAGAAATTAAAGCAGATCGAGGGAAAGAGATCCGTCGCGGTCTGTAGTGTTGGTAGTCACTTTTACTTTTGTGTTGCACTTGTCGAGCCTTGTACTCTGGTCAAGGGGAAGAATTAAAGAAAAAAATCCCTTTTAAACCCGGAACTTGTAGGGATTAGATGGATCGAACCCTGATGTGCAATGATATGAATTCCACGTCAAGTTTGATCGATCCGTCTAACCCTATGAATTTAGGATTTAAAATACCTACTCCGTGTATAAAATGATGTCTTAGATTTATTAAAATTTAGAGTATGTACATACATCCAACTTTAGATAGATCAATAGCATCTTTTTTTGTGGGCAAAGGTAATTGATTTTTCCGGAATTAAACGGTTCGGTGCGAGCTGCGAAACGACCCAACAACCAAGAGGCGTGAGTCGACGTCGGACGGGGCGAGCTTCCAAAA
This sequence comes from Lolium multiflorum, assembly GCA_030979885.1. NCBI lineage: Eukaryota > Viridiplantae > Streptophyta > Magnoliopsida > Poales > Poaceae > Lolium > Lolium multiflorum. The sequence continues at coordinate 197,726,335 of CM061752.1, read as the reverse complement.
GCTGCCGTTCTCAGCGCTCCTGGTGCGCCGCCCGCCGCGCTAGCTAGGCGTCGCGAGGTCGATCCAGATAACCATCTGGCCAAGCTGGCGTGCCACGGACGAACCGGCTGGGCACCCAAGGAGACGGCGCCGCGACAGAAAAGAGGGAAAAGAGCACGGTTCTGTGTAGGTACGTATAAATACGTACAGCAAGGTAAAGCTAGATCTACAACACCGTCTTCCAAAGCTCGCCTTTTAAAGCTAAATAAAAACCGAAGTGAATATAAACACGTGAGACCTGGCCCGTATGGCCGTATCGCATCACCTCAAAGTGAACAAAAAGGGTGTCACATGCAGAGACAACTTGTATCACCTCCCCATGCATGTACTATATATTTTCTTCTTAAGATTTTTTTGTTACTATAAATTTTATTTACTCTTGGAATAGTTTTGCGATGTCTCGCGGCTATTTAATGTTGCACGCAAACCCCAAATTATGGGTATTCAGTTCCGCTATACTTTGCGACGATGTGAGAAGAGTACATGTTCTATCACTCGGTTAATGTACATCGGTCAGCTACTTAAGATTTGATAGTCTTCCTATAAGTTTGAACATGGTAATTGTTTTTGTGATCTACTCCGTATTCTTTTTAACATTTTCCATATATGTACGGTTATAACAAAGAGAGGTCTTGAGTATAGTTTGGATTTTTCTTTGATCGTCTGCGGTATAAGTTACCAGCGATGGACCTCTCTTTGTGTATCACTGATATTAACACTGCTATAGGCCTTGTTCCAGTAGCGAACTATGAGAAAGCCAGGACTATACTCAAGACCACCATCGTCGTAGACCCCACACTTGTAGTCCTGCTAACACATTGGTAGCTATGTGTTGCTGCCGCCATCAACCGGTGCCCCAAGGATTTATATACATTGTAGTCGGCTAGAGGCCAGGGTGGGTCGTCGTCTTCTGGTCCAACTAGTTTTGAGATGGAACCGTCTCCTGCGGATCGATACACCATGGATGAAGGATCCCTCCACCTCGTTGGCGGCCTCGTATCCATCCACTCGCTCCATCGGACATACCCACATCCCCTTAGTTAACAAAAAGGGTGTCACATGTTCAATTAGCTTGTATCATGAGAATCTCATCAACCTGCATCTCTCCATGCATGTACTGTTTCTTCTTCTTTGAGAACTTCACTCCGACATTCTTGATCGTCAAATGGTGTAGTACTAACGAAGGAAGCATTGCCCGCAGAAATTCGCTTTAGAGCTCGAGCTTCATGAAGCCTGATTTTTTCGAAATTTGGAAACAACATTTCAAAGTTTAAAAATATACTGAAAAATAAAGCTACACATAGATAATGATATACTCTACCACCATACAGACTCTCTCAGCCTGAAACATTTTATCCTATAGAATTTAGAGGATTGAAATTTCACACCGTTTGCTACTTTAGATCTTTTTTTTTTCATTTTTGTGGATCCTAAAATACGGGGTATTTCGAGTTGAGAGTTTTTCTATTTTCTTCCTCTCTAAAACTATTCTCGGAATTTGAAAAACATTAAAATAATGTTTATGAATTTTTCGAAAAAAGAGCTCCGTGTAGCTCGTGGCCCAAAATGCTGCACATTGCCCTGTCCAACAGGAGCTCACATATATTGGGACATAGATGCTGTATTTCTGTTTTCATGACACGCCACATGCTCAGCCATATGCACAGATGCTTGGCGTGGATAATTGCCATGCAACATGTTGAGGATTAATTAGCCTTCAATTATTTCACATGACAATGGTTCCGTTCAGCCGCAGAGGGCACAGCCTGTAAGAACACGCAGGTGCACGACCGTCGCTCTGTCAGATTCCTCGCACGATGCATGCCGTCAACGGCCGGAACAAGGAGTTGCAGCACTGTTCTCTGTTATACAGTACTGCGTCAGTACTGCTCCACAGGCACAGCGATGTAGAGTTGTATGTCACTTCTCCCCACAGTCCGCGACGCGCGCGCGGGCTACCCGCAAAGTCCAAACGAAATCGTGCGCGTCCAAATCAACATGATCGAACCCCATGCATATGTATTAGTTCAGTTAGACGGATTCAACCTCTCAAAAAAAAAGACGGATTCAAACTCGTGAGCCTAAACCACTGGGCGATATTTCTAAGACTTTCCATGGTTTTCAAAGGAGCGCAACATCTGATCATCGCTCGGATAGGTGCCGAAGATGGGAGCGGATATTGAATTGCATGGGATCCACCAGTTGGTTTTAATTGGTGAATCTATGCAGAGGAATCAAGTGGATGCCACTTGGGGATGTTGGTCTCCAACGGGACATTGTCGGTCAATGCTTCGGGGAGATGGATGCAATCAAGCGGGGACACTTTTTTTTTTTGCCTGTAATTCAAGGTCAATCGAAAGAACATTTTTCAGGTCTAAGTTTGCCAATTTTGATGGAACCCAGTCCATATATTTCCCATTGGAATGGAATATTTCCAAAACCCTGCATATTAGGAAGTTTAGGCTTTTTTGCCTTCTCAATGTGAGTTCTAAATTATTTCTAGACTGCCAATGAACAGGTTAACTCTTGTTGTTTTACATGCAACTTGTAAAGCTTCCCTCAAAGAAAGATACATCACTGAGTATGTCTTATTTTTTATGGAAGCCTAAGTTTCATGCATCGTCAGAGAAATGATGGATTTAGGTTTAAAGTGCGCTTTGAAGAACCCTATGATATAATTAAATGGACCTATGTTCATTTGAACCTGAAAGGGTTCCCTGACAAATTGTGTGACTAGGTGATGAAAACCACTAGAGATGGTCATGTTGAAGTTGAAACTCACTAAGGTAGTGGCGGACCTAGGATCAAGGACGTAGCTACATAGCGGAACAGTGTCATACGGAGCTATAGTGAAGCCTGTTTGTCATCGCCTCGCCCTGGGCCATGGCCCTGGTGGCCTAGGGCCTAGATCTGCCTCTGCTCAAAGGTATGACTGAATTATATCACCAAGATTAAAAAGCCTAGTACCTAAAACACATAAAATAGAAATTCTGAATTATATCACCAAGATTAAAAATCCTAGTACTTAAAACACACAAATAGAAACACTTGAAACTCAAAGGGTTCCCTTCTTAGTGGATTTAGGGATGCACACAACCAACTCAGAATTTAGGTTTAAAGTGTGCTTTGAGAAACCCTATGATATAATTAAATGGACCTTTGTTCATTTGAAACTCAAAGGGTTCCCTGAAAAATTGTGTGACTAGGTGATGAAAGCCACTAGAGGTGGTCATATGTTGGAGTTAAAGTCAACGAAAATGTAGGTCCCTACTTCAGAACTCATCAAGGACTGAGACATTACACCTGTGTCCCTTGATTTTTTTTATCTAGTGGTTGATCCCTTGGCAATTTTTACTAAATAGAGCAAAATAGATTAATATGTTTAAGGGACTGATCTCTAAACTAGTTAGCGGTGGTTTGGTTATCCTATAATATACATATGACATAATTTTCTTCTTGGAGGATGACATGGCTAGCTAGTTCTGACCGCTTGAAATTTCTACTTTGCGTGTTTGAAGTAATATTTTGATTGAAACATTAACTTCGAAAAGTGGGAACTCTAGGAGATGTTGCTTTAAAGAAAGATGAATTTGAGTGATATTTTCCTAATATAGTTGGTAGCTTACCATTTAGTGCTCCTGGGATTCTACGTGATTCAAAACGTTTGGGAAATAAACAACATAATAATTTATGTAAAAAATAGTAGAATAATATTTAAAAAAGTAGTGGAGAATAAATAGGGATGTTCGCAAGGGAAACTAATTACAGTTGGGAGAAAATTAATTTTATTTGGACACAGACTTATGTCTATGCAGAGGGAATCATTCATCTATACAGGACTCCATCCAAATGCTCAACCTTACATTCTAGATCCAACAACGACCTTCTTTTCTCTTGTGTAAACTTATCTTGTTTTTTCCATATATTGTTTTGTTTATATATTTGTATGTGTAGATGTGGATTGAGGGTACTCATAGGTAAGTTCGATTGTATACACAATGATGGTTCGGTTGAAAAAATAGTTGCCTAGCTTGGATGAAAAATAGGGTGTGTACTTTAAGTCTTATACACGGTAAAAGTTCAAGAGTGAATTGTCAAATTGGTCACTTTTGAACCTAGCTAACATACGGTTTTTTACGAAGAAATGAAGGTGTGAAGCATCACCGACTTGGTGTCTACAAGGTTTGAGAGCGAGATTGTTTTGCACATTACTGTGAAGGATAACCTAGATCCCCGGGGATGTCATTCAATTCTTACAAATGCGATTGGGATTTCTGAAAAAGTCATTAAGTACGAGCTTTAATCTAATATTGGTTTACAAATTATCACAACAAGTATCCACCATTAACAATGCATTTTTTCATTGCTATCCTAACTAAGTTTCTTAAGTTGTTTTGCCAATACGGTGTTGTAGTGTTTAACAACAACTAAACCTCTTTTCTTGTATTTTGGTGTGATTATATATGGCAACGAATGTGAGTTATATGATTAACATATCCATTTGACATATGGTCTAGCATGTAAGGTATATAATTAAAATATCCTACAATTATCAGTTTCCTCGTCATGGGATTCTTAGACATATGATTAACATATCCATTTGACATATGGTTCAGAGGGTGGTGGTTGGTGCTTCATTTATACTTTGTGACACCATATACAAAACCATTTCCTCGTCATGGGATTCTTACACATTTGAATGAATTTAGTGTATACATTGATCAAGTTCTCTCTCCACATTTCATGGTTATTCTTTCTTGATGTTGGATCTACTATGCGTTTTATATTAGATTTCAACTAGAATGACTTTAATGGGCGGGTTTTATGGGTACATAAATAAGACACCAAGCTGAGTTAAACCAAAGAAATATATATACCATAGGATGTTTAATAGATAAGTACATATTGGAGGTAGATGTTCTTTTTACTCTAAAATTAGAACTATTGTTAGATTTTTTACAACAAAATTGTAATTGTATGCATCGTGTGTATGTGAAGTTAGATGTGTATGTGAACCTAAGACACACACAAATCCATTGATGGTATCCCCCTACCTATTAATAAAGATTGATTGGCTACAAAAACGTGTAACTTTCCACACTACAAAAGAAATACTTGAGGATAAAAGTTTCTCGATCATTCCCAATGACGGGTTTTGGTTGAATCCCTGTGTAGAACTGCATGCTCTAACCAATGCAACCAAAAGACCGATCTGATGGAAGAGATTAGGCAATGCATTTATACTAATGTGGCTCACGGGCCTAAACGTGGACCGAAAGTGGGCTTCAATATTTTTATTTTCATTGCGTCCTCAAGACAAGATCTCATACCTAAGATTCTACCATGCTCTAACCAATGCAACCAAAAGACCGATCTGATGGAAGAGATTAGGCAATGCATTTATACTTCAACAGGTTCAGTTTATGCATTATATGCATATGCAATAAGAAAACATACAACACAAAATTCCTTTCTAGAAATATTCATTACCACTCTTAATAGATTTATGGTATGGTCAACATTATTTCTAGTTTTTAATAATATTTTAAAACTAATCAATTAATTTTCATTTGTCTTAACCTTTCATGCACTCGTAGTACGTTTGTGTGAATGAGGAGGGTATATATATACATAAATATCAACAAGCCTATTATCTGCCCTATGGAATAGGATATTACTTGTCAGTTGAATAGAAATACGAGTGAGCACACTCCACAAAATACGTATGAGGTATATGCAGATATTATGAAATATGAGCAAACACACTCCACACAATATATATAAGTTATATACAGATATTATCCACACATGTGAATGCCATGAACGTGGGCACTGTAGCCCCTACACTAGATGTAATCTAGAATGGTAAATAATCCATGACCATGAAGTACATTCTACATTTGCAAGCGAAAGTCCTTTTGGCTCCCAAGCTCGAGTTCTTCTTATATATTAAAACAAATAAAAATTATACTTGGAGGTTTAAAAAAATCGTGAAAAAAAATTCTAAAAGTAGCCAATGATGTATCACACAAACGTAGGTCGTCTTCATTTTTTTTTAATTCTGAACTACACAAAAATAATAAATTCTAACTTTTTTATTTAGATATTTGTGATCATTAGACTCAGATCCACACTTTTGCCTTTTTTTGTGTAGCCTAAAATACACAGTATTCCCAACTGATAGTCTCCACGTCTGTGAGATACTTTACTAGCTACATCCAGACTTTTTCTTTCAGATTATATCAAAATTCAAAAATATAATTTTATTTTTTATATAAAAAGGAATCACTGTTGCCCCTATGCACGAATCCCCCATACATGAATGCATGCATCAATCCGTCGGCATATATATCAGGATCCAGTGATGCGCAGGAAGCGGCCAACGTCCCATGCATCACTTGCATCCAGGATGGCACCGGCCGTCCGTAATCCAGGAGGCGTCGCTCCGGCGCTGTCGCAGGCAGCGGCACATGCGAGAGCGCATCTCTTTCAGAGTTTCAGGTGTGGCGCGAGACGTTCCATATGCATGCATCCGAGCCGCGCGGCATGGAACCTACATACACCCCGGCACCCCGCCCTTCTCCATCAGCAGTTCAGCACACAGGCACAGCACATCCATTGGAGAAAGAATGGCCAGAGTCGTCCGCTTAAATTTTGATCCTGTACGATCGGGCGATTTCCATCCAGTATATCAAAGGAGCGCAACAGAGGTCGATCATTGCTCGGGTAGGTGGCCAAGATGGACATTGAATCGCATGGGATGGGATCCACTGGGCTGGATTGAATTGCTGAATCTAGGCAGGTGTTCAGGTGGATGCCACTTGGGGATGTTGGTCTCCAACGGGACATCATCACATCACTCAATGCTTCGGGCAGATCGATGGAATTAAGCGGGAATATTTGTTACCTGCAAATATGAGGGCAAGTTCGAAACAACTCTTTTGATCAAAATTGGTTAGGTTTCGATGGGACATTATACTACGAATACCCACGGGAACGAATTTTGTCTAAGGGCACCTCCACCTACGCAATCCATCTCGTCCTAGGCCATTCGAAACAATCTGCGCTGATAGGTCGACCAACAAGTGCATGCTTCAACAACGCCATCCACTCCACGCATCCATCCGCCAAATTTAAGCCGCGGATGCGTTGGGCGGGACATCGCGCTAGTCCTCCCAGGTTCTTCCTACACCAACCCGGTCCCTCCCGCTAGTGGCACACAAACCACTTCATTCCCTCCAAGAACTTCCTCTACCAAATTTTGGCCGGCAAGAGAGGAAGCGGAAGCGATGAATTTTGCCGCCACACCCGCCGCGCCGTCTGCCGTCGGTGGAGCCGCCAAGAAGCTGGCCAAACCTAAGAGGCTCACCAAGGATCTTGTCGTTGCCTAATCGACGGTACCTCAGAGGAGGGATCCTCACGAGGGGGAGAAGAAGTAGGGGCCATAGGGCGGAGTGCACACGGGACGGTGGTGCGCGAGTTACCCGCCGGAACACACGATGACAGGCTCTACCGCTTGTCCGGAATTATCGGCGCTTTCGCGTTGTTACAATGAGTTGTGGTTGTGCCTCTAGGGCTCCCGGGATCCGCTTATAAAGGCGCACGGATCTAGGGTTTACATGGAGAGTCCTAGCCGGATTACGGATAGCCTAACTACGGTATAACATCTTGTCGTGCACGTCACGGATCCGCCTTCCGTACATGTCGTTGGATCCGGATTCTCATGGGCCTCCATGGATCCGGGTTACTCTAAGGTCGGTACGGATCCGACCCGATCCTGGATGGACTTCTTCCTTCATGATCAACAAGGCCGCCCGATGGGCCACATGCCTCATCACCATGCTGGGCCACCGGGCTTGCGGATCTAGGAGCTGTCGATGGTACACCCATGAAGTATACCCAACAAGTTCCCCGAGTTCTCCGAGTTTCGCTGCGATTTCCGCCATGCTTCTACCATAAATTTCCGCATCGTTGGTAACGCGGAGAAACTTGAAAACTCCAACTTTATGTTTCTTCTTTTCTCAACTTTCGGTGGAAAATGCTCCCATCCTCGCGGGACTTCACCCATCGACACCAAGAACATTTCCGGGTTACTCCTCTCGCGAATGGAAGCCAACTTACTTCCACGCGATTACCCGGAATCTTAAAAGACTCAAACGGTTCCGCCAAATCTGGCGCCATTTTCGTGCGATTTCCGCGGTAACTTATCTTTAGCCATTTTTACCGTTAGGGTTCAAGACACGTGTCACGCATCCAACGGTGCGACGCTTGCTCCGACCACAGGATGCGGAACACGAATCTTATCCACTCAGCCTATAAATATCGGGTCGACCCCTTTACCCCTCATTCACCCCTTCTCACCTCTCGCAAGCGCCGAGAGCTCCTCCTCCACCGCGCCGGAATCCCGTCGGAAAGTCACCGGAGCATCACCGGAGCGAACGCGCCACCGTGGTGTTCTTCGTGTTCATAACTCCGGCGAACCACGCCGACCACCGCACGCCATTACGGTAACCCTCGAGCTCCTTTGTGGCTGGTAGGGATGAACTTGGAGAAGACGATGTGGGATCCGGCTAAAGTAAGTTTCCGCCAACCTTTTGCCGATCGTCGTCGACAACTCCGCCTCCGACCTCCGAGCCAATTATGGCGACCCCGCTCTCCTCCGCCCCTCCTCCTTCCTTCCAATCCTGGATCCTTCAAAGGATTCCGGTAAGGAGGTGGCGGGGACCTCTGCTCATCCGGAGAAAACCTCCGGGGCGGGTCAGGCAGCACCCAGCGGACGAGGCCATCAAGAAAGCGAAAGCTCGGAGCGAGACTCGAAGCTAAAGGAAAATGGTGGCCATGCACCACCAGAGATGGAACGAAAAACCTCGAATCGAAGGCTTTGCAGCCGAAGCGGAGGTCGTTCCGGATGAACCCGCTCCGGCTCCGAGGGATGATGAGATGAGTGCGACAAAGCAGTGGAGGCGCGGATTTCGTTTCCATGAATTTTCTTGGAGATTACGAGACGTATGGGCTCCAACCTCACAACATATCTCCAAACTCCGTGCTCGCCTAGCAACCACGTCGCCCTCTACGAAGGCCATCTCCGAGTAACCCCGAGATTTCTCTGTTCCAACATTTTCTCTCAAGAAGATCCTAGGCTGGCGAGCTCGCCACATGCGGATCCATCACTTTATGCTCCGGGCGCGTCTACCCTCAACCACCGTCACGAATCAGCGAGTGCGGTCCGCGGGCTTCTTCTATCGAAGGATGTTTCCATTGCGACGAAAAGAAACTTCCTGCCTTTAAGAACTGCTTCCGTGAGCTCGTCATGGACGCCCCCACTTCTCCATCGCCTCGGTGACCCGCGGCATTAGGCGGATCTGCAAGCTCACGGAGGAGGGGCTAACGGGAAGGACTTAACCCTTTCGTGGTTCACCAAGCGGATCCACCGCTGCACAGAGGACCGCCTGATGTTTGAGTACACGGGCGCGACGATCCAATGCGCGCCACCAAAGACAACCTTTCGGCGCGCCCTCGACAAAAGGATCCGGGTCCTCATCAAGATCTCACGTGAACTCCATGTTCATGTGTAACAAAGACATCCATACAAATGGATCCGGAACCGTGCGTCGCTTTGACTTTGGCCTACTGTTTTCTCACTTTCTTCATCTAAGTGTTTAACTTTGTACTAGCTCGAGGCGCTTGAGGAAAATGAACTCGGAACTCTCCTCCGAGTCCCATCCAGCAGCAACATGGACCCGGAAGCCGCATCGGAGGCGGAAGCTCCCGAAGCTTCTCGCCCCGCTAAGAGGAAGAAGCCGGCACCTTCCAGCCCTCGTGCAGCGTGCCCGCGGTGCCCTTACTGCGGCCACCCGGGTTGGAGGCGGAAAAGAAACGCCTTTCGCTAATTAACACCAGCAATAGAGGACAATCTGCTTCCCAGCACTTCTTCAAACCCTCCGGGTAAACGTTCACTTCCGAGACCCAAGTTTTGATTCAACACTCGCTCTTATATTTGTATGTTTTTTACTGAAACTCAGGAAGCCAGCCCCCAAGGCCCCAAAGACCTTTACGAGGAGAACCAAGCCATCTCCGGCTTCTTTTCCCATCGCTCCAAGTTGAAGCTCTCTTAAAGCTTCATCCACCTCCAAGCCGGATCCAAAGGAAATCATCAACATTGATGACCTTCCGGAAGACCCCGCTCATCATGGCGACTCCGCCAAGGGGACCTCCTCACCAACTCCTCACAGATCAACCAAGCTCCGCGTTCGCGAGCCCGCAAGAGGGCAGGGGGCAAAAGGTTAAGCTCCTCCAAGTGACCAACGCGACCCGAGTTCACCTCCAACCAACTCCGTCCTTCCAGAAGCTCACCCTCTCACAACGTCACGCGGAAGTTTCCGCCATGTTAAATAGAGTGTGGGGTGTGGGAGGAGGAGGTGCGTGAACTCGCAGACCTGGAGGTCCTGAAGGATTTTTTCGCCAAGCACAGGGAAGTGCGGCAGGTACTAGCCCCCAAGCATTGGGTGATATATTTCCGTGTAACATGTAACCGATGCTTTCCGAAAGATGTACCGAGGCGGAAATTTAAAATTTTGTACCAAGACTTTGAATTCATGACCAAGATTTTAAATATCCGATTGACTGACTCGCACAGGACTACGCGAGCGCACGAGGACACAACGACGTACATGTCTTGGAGCAGATCACGGAGATCGAAGGGCTGCGCCAGAACGCGGAAAATGGCGAAGGCTATCCAATTTGCTTGGACCCGCCTTCAAGGTACAAGATCGGGTCAAACGGTCTTGTTTTTATATAGCTGATCGGAGACATAACATGTATACTATTCTATCTCCGAACAGAAGAAACTGCCAAGCATGCCAAGTTTGACGAGCTGTCCGCCGGATCCAGGTGCTGGAGGCGGAAAATGAATCTCTCAAAGAGTTTGTTAAGACATCCGCCTCTCAGGAACATCGAGCAAGGAAGGAGTGCGCGAGAAACATGCCCGCGACCTGGCGGAGCTGAATGAAAAATTGGAAAAGCCAAGGCGCACGGTTACCATGATATCCAAGAACAAAGCTCTGGAAGCGGAGGCGGAGGCCATTGACAAACTCATCTTCCGTAAGCGTTTTCCGTGTTGTTGCTCCGACTATCCCGCAAGTTTTATCTCTAACGGAAACTGTTTCCTCTTCCACAGCGAGCCTTGGCTTTGAATGGACAAAAGATTCAAACCTTTCGAGGACGGAGGCGTACGATGAAGCGCGCATATCAATCGACAAGTTATTTGAAGCCTGTCGCGGAATCGCCACGGCTCGCTCTCGAAGGCCAAAACCACAGTCATCGATACGATGACCAAACTTATGGGACGGTGCCGGATTTCATCAAGGACGGCAGAGTCTTCAGCACGCGGGAGTCGCCCTCTAGTCTTGGCCACCGGAGGCTCACTTCCCCTCGCAGCAGCGATTGCACGCGAGCCCCCAAAGTTCCGACATGGGCGCCCTCCCATGGCCGAAGGATACGAACAGCTCTTTGTCGAGAGTGGATCACTCGTCATGGTATAAGCAAGCAAGATCTACCCGAAGGATTTTCCGACGAGGAGGAAGCAGTGAGCAGAATTTTACTGAGAAGGATCCGGGTCAAGCGCCCAGCATTCCGGGGAAGGCTCGTGGCTCCCAGCCGGATGGTGACAGTGATGATGGCTCCAACTATCAGCAATCCGAAGAGGAAGATTCCGAGTAGATCTCCTGTTTTAGAACAATGAAGCAAGTTGCATCATTTTGGCCCGGAGCGGGTTTGTAATAATACTTAAATTCTTAAGTAGCTAGGTACGAAACAACTATGCGTGGCGGGAAACAACTTATCTGCTATCCGTTAATGTATTTGCATGTTCGTTTTATGTGAAAGCAGAGTGCGATGTCGTTGTTTTATTGCTCGCTTGACCTTCCGCGAGCCGGAAGATCTTAGCGGAGGCTCGCAGTAGCAGCAAACAATGGTAATCCGTCAATATAGCGAAACAAGCCCCCAAGCATAGATCCGGAAATCGCTACTAGGAATCCACGAGGTCGCAACAGATAACAATTTAATCGAAACTTAACGTCCCGAAGGACGATTTTTGAAAATCACAACTTTCATACACGCCTAGGCGGAAATATCCAGCCCGCGGTTTTAGTCGGAAAACATACATGATCGAAAAATGAACAAGTAAAGGAGGTAAATGACTCAAAGAGTGAACCAGAAGCTTTATTTCATTGATCATATATAACTATTACAGAGTTTGTAACTCGGGAGAAAAATGCTAAGTGTAGAAAGGACGTAGCTGTGCAATGTTCCAGGGGACGATCTGTTTCATCGTAGATGTCATCAGGATCCTCACGCTTGCGTTTCGGCGCCAATTGGCAGGTCTGTCTCTTAGCTCGGGAAATCGACAAGGTAGTATGACCCGTTGTGAAGTACTTTGCGACGCAGAAGGGTCCTTCCATGGAGATTGCAGCTTATGGTCTTTCACCTGTCGAAGGAGGAGGACCAGGTCTCCTGCCATGAAGGAGCGATTCCGTACTCGACGAGCGTGATAACGTCGGAGCACGCGGCAGATGGCGGAGTTTGGTCAGCTAGGTTGAGCTTCCTCGATCGAGTCCACAGTGATAGGTATCAGCCTCTTCACTGCTTCTTCATATGTGAAACTTGATGGGCGTGGATGATGTCGGAGGAATCACGGCCGGATCGTATACCAGAAAAACGGTGTAAACCACGTGACGTTAGGGAGTAGTTCGCAAACTCCACAAGACGTCTAACTCAGCCCAAGCTCGGGCTGCTCGTCGCGGCGGTTCTTCAAGGCGTGGCTTGATTCCTGATAATATTAGACCGTTAGCCCTTTCAACTTGACCATTGGATTGTGGATGAGCCACAGTGCAAGGTCCAATCGAATCCCCATGGTCTCACAATAATCCTTAATTCTCCCTTAGCGAAGTTTGTGCCATTATCTTGTTATGATGCGTGTGGGATGCCGAATCTCATTAGAGTTTGCAGACAAATTTTAGTCTTGTAGTAAGTCGGCTTTCTCCATCGGCTTTGCCTCTATCCACTTGCTGAATTTGTCACCAGCGACCAAGAGGTATTCACAACCACCGGAGATGATCTTTTTAACTTACCAACCATATCAAGCCCCCAGGCCGCAAACGGCCAGGTGATAGGTATGGTCTTCAGCTCTTGAGGTGGAGCGTTTGGCAGTAGCGTGTGTCTTGCAACCCGGGGTGTTTTGACTATTTATCGGCGTCTTCTTTCGTGGAGCCAATAAAAACCTAGCCCGAAAAGCTTTAAGTGACTGGGAGGGCGGCGTGATGCAGTCCCTGCATGGATCTCTCTGAGGATTTCAATGCCATCTTGATTAGAGACGCATTTGACACTCCTGTTGTACTTCGTTTATAGAGCTGTCCATCAACAATTGTGTAGGATCTTGCTCGTCGATGATACGCGTGCGAGGACCTCTCCTCCGGCAACCCGATCGATGAGGTAGTCCAGAAAGGCGTGTCCAAGCCGGAATGATGGCCATCACCTCCTTGGCCGGAAGACACTTGCCCTGCTGGTTTCGGTTAGCGCCCTTCACCAGGGTATCCGGAGATGCTCTAGGAAAATTCCAGGCGGGATTGGCTTCCTCCGGATCCGAGCTTGGATAGCATGTCTGTCATTGTGTTTGTCGTCTCTCTGGACATACTTGACTTCGTATCCTAGAAAGCACTTGGCCGATCTCGTCAACCGTCTCGTAAGCCGCCATGACGAATTTACGGCGTTGGTTCGCGCTACTTGTTGTGCCACCGTGTCGGAATCTCCGCATGCAGATGATATGCTTGATCCCTATTTCCTTAGCGATGCGCAGTCCGTGTAGCGAGCCTCGTACTCTGCCATGTTGTTTGCTTCAGTGAATCCGCAGGACATCTGCGGTTCTTCTCCTGGGGGACTTCGGGGTGACTCCGGCTCCGAGCCTTGATGCTGCTTGGATCCGTCGAGTGCATAACCCAAGTCTCGGTTCCGGCTCCAAATTTGCATCAAGACTTAGTCCAATCTGCGCGAAATCTGCAAAACCAGGGATTTGACGCGGTCGGCTTTATAGGTGATGTCGAAGGCGGATAATTCAATGCCCCATTTCTTGTCGTCTGTTGCGTCAGATTGTTGGTAATGGACGGGCTTTGCTCACGGCCCATTCGGGATGTTCTTGAAGTAGTGTCTCGGCTTCTGCTTTGCCCGGAATACTCGCTAGGCTAACTTAACGAAAGTGGGGTAGCGCTGTTTGGATTCGTGAGGACTTCACTAATATAGTAAACGCCTTTGGACTCCATATTCGTGACCTTCTTCATCTTTACGATGCCACGAGACAGATGACCTGTTGGTGGCTGCCGGTAAGGAGCATAGGCTACGACTCTCCACAGAGTGCTAGGATAGTGGGGAGGTAAGTATCTCCTTCAACCCTTGTAGCCTTTGCATCTGCCTCGTCCAGACAAACTTGTCTTTTTCTTCAACTGCTTGTGGGAAGTGCCTCTCGCCAAGACGGCTAACGAACTGGCGATTGTTGCGACGCCCAGTTGCCGTTGCACATCTTTGAGACAAGTTGGCCTCTTTATGCACAAAATTGCCTTGATTTTCTCAGGGTTCACTTCAATGCCCCTATTGAGACAATGAAGCCAAGGAGTTTTCAGCTGGCCAAAGACGCACTTGAGCGGGTTCAACATCATCTTGTGCGCGGAGGTTCTCAAAGTTTTCGTGAGGTCGCTAATCAAGTCGGATCCTTTCCGAGTCATGACTGCGATGTCGTCGACGTAAGCGTGTACGTTCCGGCCGATCTGGTCCTTCAAGCACCGCTGCATTGTACGTTGGTAGGTGGCACTGCTGCGGCGTGGAAGCAGCGGCATAGTAACATAACGGTAAAGTGCCAAATGGGGTGATGAACGAAGTCGCCTTTTGGTCGGACTCCTTCATTCGGATCTGGTGATAGCCAAGATACGCATCAAGAAAACAAGTTCCTTTTTGTGAGTGAATCAATGACTTGGTCAGTACGCGGCGACGAATCACTTTGGGCAATGTTTGTTCAAGCCAGAGTCGATGCACATTCTTAGTATTACGGTGTTCTTTTTGGGTACAGGGACGGGTTGCGGCCCAATCGGTGTGGATAACTACTACAAAACCTGCCTCTAGTAACCTAGCTAGTTCCATTCCTGGCGCGGCGCTTCTTATGCCAAAGCGTCGCATAGCTCTTACCGGTTTAGCCCCCGGGTTTATATTGAGGTAGTGCTCAGCGAGTTCCCTAGGTACTCGGGACATGTCAAAAGGTTGCCATGCGAAGATATCCATGTTGGCGCGGAGGAACGAGCGCGTCTTTCTATTTGGGGTCCATGTTGGCTCGGACTGAAACCTGCTTGGTATCGTCGCCTTCTTTGAAGCTGACTTTTTTGGTTCTATTGCGGCCTTGAAGGACGCCTTGTCTTGAGAGATTTGCTTCTTGGTGGTCTGCATCTCGGTCGGATCCACCGCGGCTCTGTAACGCAACCAGCTCCTCTCCGAGATATCACGCCTCATCGCGCTTCGCCTATCTCGCATTCGTGAGCCTTTTTGTAGTCTCTAGGACACGGTAATCATACCTTTGGGACCGGAATCTTGAGCTTGTTGTAGATGGCACGCCCTTGCGTGGAGACTTGTATTAGGTGGGCTCTTAGGGGTGTGATAGGAGCTCTTGAAAGGCACAACTCAAATGTGATCCTTTCTTCGCGGAAATTGTGAACATCGCCGAAAGCACAGGAAGTGTGATGCTGCCAAAGGGGAATTTGCCTTCTTACCGGGAACCACACCATGAAATTCCGATCGTCTTGTGTTTGAGGCTGTTCCTTAGTGAGGTTCATCCGCTCAGAGTCTTCAGGTACATGATGTTCAAGCTGGCTCCACCATCCATGAGGCCCTTGGAGAATCATAGCCGTCTATGCGGGGACTTACAACCAAGGCGTAGCACTCCTTTGCACAATGACGGGAGTGAGTCTCTGCAGCCGAATGTGCCTGGATTTCCGACCATGTTGACGTCTGACACGGCCGGAGAACAGCGTTCAGGGATCCGAGCAGCAGAGACTTGGTGCTGCATCTTGTTGAGGTTAAGGAAAGTGTGTGTGCTTCACGCTCTTTTTGTCAAATGGGTTGGATTTACCTGCCGGCTTGGGGTCCGGCGAGTTATCATCCTCTTCCATTGCCTCGGACTCTCCTCATCCTTGTCCTTGTTCTTGCCCTTTTTCCTCCTTTGTAGCGAGGAGCGGTGCTTCGAACTCGCTTGTATCCTGTCGGGTACCGTTCTTTAGATCGTTGACCCACTTACGATTCTGGTGGTGTGTGTGGACTTCCCTGTAACCGGATCCAAGTGGGCCAGGCAGGGCATGTCCCTATACTCTTAAATGGGATTTGCGGGCGAGATCCGCCAGTGACCTTCTCAGGCCACTGGGCGACCCACGACTCCTTGGCCATGACAGCGTCCTCTTCCGCCTCTGAACCTCCGCGTTGAAACGCCACGGCACCCAGTCGGATCCGCCGCTCTTAGGGTCGCCAGTTTTTGCGTTTATGGCCGCTGTTAGTGCCGTTATCACGATTCTTCTTTTGTTGGTGTAAGGGGATTGCTTGTGGCGCGATATCACGCTGCGCGTCACCGGCGGCGTGTGGTCGCCGGCAATGGAGATCATCTCATCCAAAGTTAACTTATTTGCGTTAGCTAAACAAGTGAGCTTGTGCCGTTGTGATCCTCCTCTTTACCCGTGATGGCGTACATGGCAGTGGTGTGATCGATGTTTTCGCACTCGTTCCTGCACCAACCACCGTGTAAGGAAGTTTCTTGAGGATTCTCCTTCTTCTGGATATTGCTTGGTAACTTGCGTGGAGTCTTTGTAGGTGCCCCAAAATGTTTCTCGAAAGCTGTTTTCGGGTCAAACCAACAAAAGATGGTGTTCTTCTCGAGGTCGGCGGCCAGATCCGGGCTGGCCCTACAAGATACAATGGAGCATGGCAAGCGATATTAGGGGTTCCTCGGCAAAGGTTACTGCATTGTAGTAGTCCTCAATCCAGGATCCGCCTTTCGGTGCCATCATAATGCTTCAAGTTTCCAGGTAGCTTGAGGGAGCTCCTTGGCTTTGGTTCCTCTCGAATCATCTGCCAAAGCACTTTGGTCCGATGTAGTCGGTTCCGTATTCGTTGAGGCGTTCTCCGCGCGACCGCGGGGGATTTTGAGCGAGAGCGAGATCTCCTGCCTCCGCCTCCACCTCCGTCGCCACCGCTAGGTGGTGGTGAGGGAGATCTGCGAGGGGGCCGATCCGACCTCCCGCTCCGCCCATACTCTCCCCGGTCCTCCGGTGTCGGCTCCGGCTCCGTGGCTGCTTTCGCCGTGGCGCCCCGGCTGCCACAGTTCCGCGCGGAGTTCCGGGTCGCGCTCCTCATTCCGGCTCCCTCCTGGGCTCGGGTTGCGTCCTGGCCCGCGAGGCTCGTGGTCGCGTTCTTGACTCCGACGAGGCTCCCGCCGCGGTTTGGTTCCGCCTCCGGAGTTGCTCCAGCGTACGCTCCCTGTTCCCGTCTCTAGGAGCCGGCATCGCGTCGCGAATGCTGATTCGCCGGCCCATGGGGCCTGGAATTCGGCAGATTTGCGGCCTAGGGGGTAGCGGAGGACGCGAAATCGGGTGGTGGTGATGGAACACGATATTTGTCTCTACCAGGTGTACATTGGGCCCTTACCCCTTGTTGGGTCTCTCGGAGTTGAATCCGAAGGAACCGGATCGGGTTTGGTGCTCTCTTGCTTCTCTCCGGCGTTCCGTGGAACCGGTGCGCGATTCATCATCACGGTGTTGATCTCTTGGGGTCCTTCTGCGCGGTGGATACGCAAATATCGGGTTGGATGCCAACCTGCGTGAAGTATTGCCTTGCTGTTGCTGCTTGAAGCAACGAGCTTTCGGACGAAGTCGATGTCAATCTCCTCATCCTTCTTTTCGGGAGTTCCGCGGCTCGTCTGTTGTCCTTTGGGGTGGCAAGCGGTTGCTGCCCCGTTGGAGTTGCGAAGGTGATCCGAGTTATCATGTCACGCAAGACTTTTCGACCTCATGGTGAGCTTCAACGATCTTGTCCTCCCAATGCTTTCGGAGTTCCTTGACCTTTACCAATCCTTCGTCCACTTCCTTCTCACGCTGGATGTAACCCGACACAATTCTGCGTCTTTCCGTTCCTCCGCATGGCGGCACACGTGTTCTTGATCTTTTGGGCATGGCCGATCTCGCTTTTAGCTTCTAAAGCTTCAACATCGTCGGGAGTGATGGGTGTGTTAAGAACATCCAAGGGATAAGCCGCATCCATGGCTGCTTGTGCGATCATGTCTTCATTGTGGTGGTCCTGGGGGGTGGGTCCCGAGTCCCTGCGACATCGGGGATCCCCTGAGATGTTGGGGTCGATTGGGTGTCTGCGCTTCTGATCCGTGTTCTCCAAGCGCCGCAATGGTCGCAGGACCTGCTTTGGTTGGCGGAATCGACTTGGTGGCACCGTATCCATATTCCTTCACCTTACGATCGAACTCTTCTGTCCATGGATTGAGTATCTCGGAATTGGGCTTGTTTCCTCGACTCTTCTACGGAATCCGCTTTCTCCGACAGCCTCTGGCGGTCCGGAGCAGCGTTTTCGGCGCCTCAACCGCACGGGACCAGCCCGTCCTCTTGAGGGGCGGCTCTGCGGTATGGGCTATGAAGTGTACGAAGTGACACCTTTGTTTTTCTAACAAGAGCCAGGCGGATCGCATTGGTCTTCCACCGTTATTTCTGCTCGCGGATTGGGTGGGTTTTTGATTTTCGATCTAAGGCGGAATCTTCTTAGAGGCTCCGTTCCCGAATCGGAACTGCAGCTTGCGTCACGCTCGGCGGCGGTCGCGTCGGCGCCTTCTACCGGTGGGTTTCCGTCGGAATCGACGGTTTCCCCGATGAAGATGTGGATGCCGCCGATTGGGACGATGGAGAGCTTGACGGGGTTCGACCTAACCGAATCCAAATTCGTCGGGTGGACGATCGGAAAATTCCGGCGTAGAGTACACGCCCCACGGCGATCGAGTCGTCGTAGCTTCCCATGGCGGAGCCTTCCGGTTCCGGCCTCCCGACGCCTCAGGCCCCACGGTGGCGCCAACCGTTGCCTGACGACGGTACCTCGAGGAGGATCCTCACGAGGGGAGAAGAAGTAGGGGCCAGGGGCGAGGCACACGGGACGGTGGTACGCGGTTACCCGGCATCGGAACACCCGCACGATGACGGGGCCCGCCGCCATGCCGGAATTATGGGCGCTTTCGCGTTGTTACAATGAGTTGTGGTTGTGCCTCTAGGGCTCCCGGGATCCGGGTTATAAGGCGCACGGATCTAGGGTTTACATGGAGAGTCCTAGCCGGATTACGGATAGCCTAACTACGGTATAACATCTTGTCGTGCACGCCACGGATCGCCTTCCGTACATGTCGTACTGGATCCGGATTCCTCATGGGCCTCCATGGATCCGGTTACTCTAAGGTCGGTACGGATCCGGCCTGCGATCCTGGGTGGACTTCTTCTTCATGATCACGAATCGGGCCGGATGGGCCACATGCCTCATCACCATCTGCGGGCCACCCGGGCTTGCCGGATCTAGGCACTGTCGATGGTACACCCATGAAGTATACCCACAACAGATCTGATGTTGGATGAGCGTTAGGTCGATTTGGTGAAGCGTGCATCCTGGAGAGATGCCACCAGAGCTCGGGCGGTCGCCGCCAAAGCTCGAAGACAAGCGGCAGAGGGAGAACAACCGCATCCTCGCTGCGCGGGCCGAGACCAATGACGACATGTTGGCAAAGAAAACCGCCATGCATCCCATCATGATGATGAAGCAGAGGTGTTTCCCTCTTGGCTTCCCCTGGCCATGTCGTGGCACGTCGACGGCAAGCAGTTGGCCTCCTCTTCAACCCAAGACGTGAATTTGCATATAAGTGAGCAACCGCCCTTGTACACCAATTGATGAACATCTAAATGAGCAAGAGCACCCCTTCGCCTCCAACCCTAGCCCCCACCACACCCTCCCCCTCCTGCCGCCGTCGGTGGCGCCGCCGGGCGAAGCCCGGGTGGCGTGGCGGCGGCGGGGGATCTTCTCCTGTTGCGTCGGGTAGCGCCTCGACTTGGATTTTGCTAGGCTTTTGGGGGACTTTGTCGGGATGGTGGAGGTGGTGTCGCGTCGGAATAAGGATGCCGGAGCTCGATCCCCATCTTGGCGAGGCCAATTGTGGTGGCGCAGACGAGTTGCTGGCCTGATGTCCTCTCAGATCTGCGGACCTGGGGAGGGTGGTCTCTCTTGGCGCGGATGATTTAAACCCTGCCGTGGAGTTTGTGGAGTCTGTTCAGGAGTCAGAGGAGTGTTGATGTTGTTGTCTTCCCCTCGGCCGGCTGTGGTGGCGAGGGAGAGGAAGCGGATGGCACCACAGTCTTCCTTTTTAGGGTTGTCTGTGTTCTTCTGGTGGTGTGCGGCTGTCGCGTCTTGCAGCTTCTTCCTGCCTTGCTGGCGAGGGGAGGAGGCGGCTCGCCGTGTCAACGCCTAAATCTTCCAGATGGTGGAGCGTTCTGCTGGTGGTTTGGTTCTACTGCTCGGGGATCTTCGTTTGGAGGTACTGCTTGCTCTTCCCAATCTCCTGTCTGCCCGATGGTCTGGAAAAGATTCTTAGCTCTCACCCCTCGGGGTGGGCACTCCTACGGTGTTCAAAGCCCAGTGTGGCAACGACGGTGGCGGTGATACGATGGTGTTGGAGGATGTATTTCTTCTGCATCTGGTCCCTGTTGGTTGGTGACGACGAGGACGATGGGCTTGATTGCGTTTTGGAAGTACGGTGTGAGGTCCTTCTTGCAAAATTATGGGACCATATTGTATTTTCCTTTAATTTTGGAGTCATTTGTAATTGGTTTTGCCAATGAATTCCATCAGTTGTTATCTAAAAAAAAAAAAGGGCACACAAACACGTGAATTTGCATAAGAATTATCTGAACTTACACTATTTAGTAGAGTATGTACATATACACTAAAATTTAAATAAAATCAAGACAAGTTTTATAGAACGGAACAAGTAGTATTTCTTTTAACCAGAACTTACGTATTGATGCATTCTAGCACTGCATATTTGTTTTTGTTATAAACACGACAAGCAAACAACGAAAACGATAAAGAAAAACACAGTGGAGACACAAGATTTAACGTGGAAAATTCCTTCCAACATAGAAGGGAAAAAACCACGGGCGCCAACCAGCAAATACTTCACTATATCGGGGAGTGTTTTTCAAACGTCGTGGGTTATCTTATAATCTGGTAAACCCTAGCCGGCGGCTTACAAGATGTATATATAGGTGGTGATACCGATTCGTACCAAGCCTACCGGCGACGAACCTAGCTCGCTCCGCTCGTCAGAAGTTAACCTCCCTTTAAAATGAATTTAGATAATATACAACATTTCTCGTGACAAGCAACATGCCGTCAGCCATATGCATGTACAGATGATTGGCGTGGATAATTGGCATGCAATATTTTCACATGCCAATGGTTCCGTTCGATCGCACAGGGTACACTGCCCAGCCGCGGCCGCCACAGTGCCACAGCCTGTAAGATTAAGAATAACACAGGTGCACGACCGTCGCTCTGTCATATTCCTCCCACGACGCATGCCGTCAACGGCCGGAACACCGAGTCACCGGAATGTTCTCTGTGCTATGCTCTACGCTGATCCACAGGCACGGCGACGAGGAGTTGTATGTCACTTCTCCCCACAGTCCGGCCCACTGTTGTGCGCCGCGGGAGGCTAGCTAACACGATCGATCGGACGATCCTGTGATTGCGATGCGCAGGAAACAACCAATGTCCCACGCACCTGGATCCATCGCTGCATGGAGTAGTAGTTGGTACTCAAGGAGGCGTCGCTCCGGCGCTCTCGCATGTGCCGCGCTGCCATACACGGCGTGTGTGAGACCACGCATCGGCATCCGCATGTGATCGGAGCTCATCTCTCGTGCGTACGTGCTCGCCCTTTCACGCATGGTGCCTGGCGCCGTGGCGCGAGACGTCCGATATGCATGCATCCGTGCCACGCCGCGCGGCATGGGACACCGCAGAGAGAGTCGATCTCGTCAGGTTTTGAACCGTAGACTCGGCAATGTCTATCTATCTTTGTCCATGAAGTACTACTCCAAGGAGTGCAACAGAAGCTGATCATTGCTCGGGTTGGTGCGGAGGACGATAGTGGATATTCAATCGCATGCGATGGGATCCACCGGGCTGGCTTGAATCGCTGAATCTAGGCAGCGGGGCTCAGGTCGATGCCACTTGGGGATGTTGGTCTCCAATGGGACATCATCGCAAGACTCTACGCATCGCGCAGATCGATGCAATTAAGCGATAATATTTGTTGCCTACAATCTGAGGTCAAAATTGGTTAGATTATGATGGGAGTAATACCCACAGAAAAGGATTTTGTCCAAATACCCGTATATATATACTGTACACATCATCTGTACCATGCATTACGTTGGCAGGTGGAGCTCATAAAAATCAATGGGCGGCGCCGAAGCGGTAGATCACGTGAGGGCACTGAAAGAGAAGCATCATGGGTCATGGCCCTGCGCGTGCAGCCATCGGTCGAGAGGACCACCAGCACGGCGTCCAAAAGCTAGGCATGGATCTAGCAGGAGTAACATTCTTTTGGTTTAAGAGCATCTCCAGTCGCGTCAAAGGATTTGAACGTCGGACACGATCTCTCATGTCAAAGGCCTTTGTCCAAGCAAGGCCCGATACTGGTCTCCGGCATCCCGGCTCGTCCCCGTCCCACGGGGACGCACCGGGCACGCCGGACACAACGAAATGAGAGGCGAGGAGGCGCGGGGCCAACTCGTCGCTGGCTCGACGCTCAACCGCCACATACGTAGCGACGGTGCAGGTTGACGGGGAAGCGGAACCGTCGCATTGGCAATCGCGTCGACGACGCGCCAGCGCCGGGAATGGAGCGCCGACTCCTCGGAAGAGCAACCGCCTTTCTCTTCGACTTGCGCCCGTTCATCCCGCTCAATAAGACCCGTACGTACGCGAGTCATTCATCCAAGCCTCCATCCGACACCTCCACGACGATGAGCTACATCTCCAGCTCCGTCAGACACCTCCGGGAGCTTCACGGGTGGCGCCATTGGTGGGACAAAGACAGGACGCCGAGCGGCGACGATTCCCCGCCGCCTGACGAGGACGAATGGGCTGGTGGGAGGAGGAGGAAGAAGAGAAGCGAGGCCGCGGCGGCGATGGCCGTGCGGGCGGCGGCCAGGGACGGGGCCGCCAGAGCCAAGGCCAAGGCCGCCAAGGCCAAGGCCAAGGCCAAGGCCAAGGCGCAGCCCGACGAGCACCGGCGACGACGACGCGTCGGCGCCGACACCGCCTCTTCGGAAGAGGTGACGAGCAGAACGCCACCGCGATGACGACGGCGAGGCGGGGCCATCAGCGAAGAAGAAGAAGTAGATAGTTTATATGTATTTAATTATATTTTTTCGAAGTTTTATATATAATTTGTTTATGTTCAACCGATTTGAATATTATTAAATAGTTTCTTTCTAGCCAAAAAAATACTTTTAATGTTTGGGGGCGGCGTTTGGGGGACGCGGCTGGGGAGCGACGTCCCCCAAACGCGGCACGAACAAAACACGTCCCCCAAACGCTCAATCCGGCGCGGTTTGGGGGATGGTTTGGGGGACGCGGCTGGAGATGCTCTAAATACTCACTGACTGCAGCTTTTGATCTTGATCCCCAATTGCACGCGCTTTGGAAAGGTTTACCACTCCCGGTGGAACTGAGGACGCTCTTCAGTTCAGTTTTGGGAGCATTTCTGAAAGTCTCTGTATTAGTAGCAGTTTCAGCAAACAAACAGTGTCTGCATCAGCGTCCAAGTTTTGACGATCATGCCTATCCTTTGCACGCTTGGTAGCCTGGGCACGACTCAACAGGCGCATGCATGCTAGTAAATTAGTTGTAGGTGGCCTAAACAGAGGGTACTAACTTGAGGCAGGTGTCAGTGGATTGATGGCTCTTGAATTCACCGCAGGCCAGCCGGGGGCATGGCAGCGAGAACGTTGCTGCGCCGCGAGGGCTCCAGCATTGTGAAATCTGACGACACTTGTTTGGTGGCCTGCCTGCACTCTCAAGGTAGCCCGTGGCATGTGCCTTTGCCGCCCGCGCTGGCGGGAGGGAAGGAAGTCTGCCCAATGGAGAATCCCTGTATTGTTGCGGAAGTTTTCAGAAAATGGAGCGAAAATGCAGGGGAACCATCAACGGAGGACGCGCGAGACGGCAGCGTTAGGACATGTGCAACAGTGTGACATAAAGGTGACGTAAACTACGAGGTCGAAAAATACATTTGTATTCAGGCCCAGCGGCCCGACGCATAGAAATCGGGCTATCCGCGGAGACGTAAACGCGACCTAAATATGCGCATCGAATGCGTCTTGGTGGACGCTGCGCGGTCGGATCTCGTGACTTATGTCGATGCATCTTCTCAGGCGCGCCCGTACTGGCGACGAGGCATCATTTCGGTCGTCTGCGCCACGTTAATGGCGATGCCTCACGTGCCGAGCGGCCACCGCCCATTTCTACCAACGAAGTTAATAGCGATGCAACGCGTGTCGCGCTCCTCGGCTGCCTCCGACGTATATAAAGAGGGACGCACGCTCGGCTGCCTCATCATCTCCTTCACACAAATCCTAGCCGCCACAACCTCCACCGTAACGCCGCTTCGCACCTCTCCTCCACATTTTCCATGATGAGCAGCGTCAACGGCGGGCAAGATACTCCGCCTCCACCTCCCCCGACCGATAGCTCCGACGACGAGAGCAAAGGATAGCACGAACAACGTCATTGACACGGCCATGGACACGAAGTTCATGGCTGACGCGGAGCAGGAGGTAGAAGAGGAGTGGGCGGCCGACACGGCGTTCGACGTGGAGGAGCAACGCTGCAGGGAGGCGGGGGCCGCGGAGGAGGAGTCCGACGATAAGGACTGGACCGGTCCTGACCTGGAGGAGAAGGCGGCGAAGCAGAGGGCCTTAGTCACGTCTTTCGAGATGCTAAAGAAGGCCGATGATGATGCCAACAAGGCGCAGCGTCAGCGACTGTTGGAGGACGCAGCGGCCCACCGAGCTCTAGCGATCGCGCGTCGGAGAAGCTGATGAGGAGAGGCAACGACGGTGCCGGGCCGTCAATCGCCTCGAAGGGCGACAAATAGTCTAGGGCCTTGTTCCTTCTTGTTTTGTTGAAAAAATAATATAGTTGCCTCGTTGGGAGCACATCTAGAATTAAACGGACGCGCGGCAAAAATAACTATTTGCGTATCTGTGATCCGACGCAAATAGACACGCACCATTATTTTAACCATCTAAAATACTTCGCAGCCTTTAGAGATGCCCTTACAGGAAGCTATAGACACGGTACACCCAGCGCCGCTGTCTCAATATCATATCGCCACATGCCCGCGCCGGGGCCCCGGCAATCATCCGCACCACCACGCCGCCATGTGCTCGCTTTTCTGGACCAAACCCCCCGGTCATCGTCGTCTACCTCCGCCAGCCCAGACCTCGCCCGAGAGACACTACTATAACCCTTGTCGCAGACATCAAGAGGTCTCTGCGACTTTGCGACTTTCCATAAGGATCGGCGACAAGAATTCGTTTGGCAATTAACGTGGAGCAAACGGGAAGTACGTGCTATAAATTATACGTGCTGCCTCGTGCTCATGTCTCATGAGCCAATTGTAGTTTGGTCCATGCGTAAACGATTAAACTCATTTCCATGTTCTCATAAACTTGGATACCAGGGAGAGTAGTCCCACTTGGCTATGCATGGAGGACCACCGAACCTTTGAAACATTCCACGATCTACCCTGCGTTCTTGTAGCACACTCTTGTCCGGCCTTGAGATTTCTTTCCTTTGCCGTGTAAATTCTTAGTCGAAATTAATGGTCTTGTTCAGAGTTGGTACTCGCCAAAGAGATAGAAATAAAAAAGAAGCAATGGAGACGACGAATCATTGATGATTAGCTGTCAAGAGTCCTAAGTCCTAACCATGCTTCGAGGTCGACACACTTAAGAGCAAAGCAACGATGTGTCGGTTCAGATGTTAAACACCGATCTGTAGGAAACTCTGCTGCTTTATTAGCGTCGGTCTCGACGCAAATGAACTTTTTCACCATGGTGCTCGATCGCCGTCAGGGTTCAGTACTAAACCCCGATCGAAGACTGCAATGACGAGCTGAGGCGTGCATAGACTATTCTTGATACATCCTAGTCGTGGATGATAGTCCTGTTTCAGCTGAAGTGTCCGTGGAAGCCCAATTAATAGGGTTCCTGGTTTAGGTCAGTGACTGGTAATTACATTTTAGAAAACACTCAGTCGGGGGTTTCACCAGATATAGTTACTGTATGTATTTTCCCAGTTAGCTAGTCACGCTCGGCCGCTAGCCAGGTGTGAGTAATTAACACACCAGTCCTCTATGGTTGCTGGTGCGTGTTCCCCACCTAATATGATGCACGGGTGATTACCTAGGGTTCCAAGGAAAGTTAATTAGCCCGCTTTTGCTATCGAAAAGACTTCCTTGTTTCGGAATGTCTACGTATGATCTCTCTACCAAAATATCATATTACCACAAAGCCTGAAAAGTCTTGTTTCTTCAGAATAAGACCTCACGGGAACTTCACAAGATCTGTGGACGACAAGTTACATTGGTAGAATAAAGGGCTTCGGTCGCGATTCGCAACTGCCATTAACTGCGCGTCTTAATGAATGGGTAAACATGCAGGCCTTGCTTGCCCTGCACTCAATCCAGGACTAGTAGATTTTTACACCACAAGTTTAGCATGTAATAAGTGGAATATCAATGAACTAATGCTACATCGGTCGCACACGTAGTACTCAATAAGTGGAGTACATCTTATGCTGTACTTTGTTAATTGGATGGTTGTAATTACTCCCACACATTAAATGAAGATCTTTATGGATAGAACCACAATGTCGAGGATTCAAACAATTCCACATTCCGTTTCCTTTTTATCTCGTGATATTTTACTTGCTCGAGATTGTTTGTCGGTATCACCACACCTAGTTTAATCTCACTCCCGGTAAGTAATGTAATTAAATGTCACCTTGTGACAAACTCGTTAATCACGTGCTTGCAAGCGGTGTAAGATAATTCATTACTGAGTAGGCCCAGAGTATATCTCTCTGTCATATGGAGGGAAAAATCCCAGTCTTCATTAATGCAACTCAACAAGTACTTTACGACACACTTGAAAGACATCATTATGATCACCCATTTACCAGTTAACGGTTGATGCCTCCACAGTATTATTCCCGTACTAGGGAGTAAAGTAATCTCATGGTCTATGGATTAGGATACTTGACACTGGAAAGCTACGGCAATTTAAACACAATGACACGATTCTTATTGCTTTGCTTATTTGGGTCTGTCCATCACTGTCATTCTCCTAATAACATGAACTCGTTATTAATTATCAAGACATGACTATGATTAGCAAACATTAACCATCATTAATCAACAAGCTAGTTTATCACAGGCTTACTAGGGACTTAGGTTGTTTATTAAACCACACACGTATTAATATTTCTGTTTAATACAATACTAGCATGGAATATAAACATTAATCATGAACAAGAAATATGACAATAACTTTATCATTGTTGCCTCTAGGGAATATTTCCAGCAACAATATAAGCCTATAAAAACATTTCATGGCACTAAGTTGGATGATGTCTTGTTTTCCTGCTACCCTTGCTACCATCAATTTTGACACTGATGTAGCTTTGTTAGTTTTATGTAGTCCTACTAGTTGTAGTTGGCTGGAACCTTTTATGTTTCATGAACTTCCGTCAACATACAGAATGGATCCTGTTTTCCCTTGCCCTTTCCCCCTTCATTAGCAAAGGTATGCCCAATCCAGGAACATCGGCAGGATGTGTAGGGTAAAGCTAAAAGATATGATGTTGAACATAGGTACATACATTTCTCTATACTAATTAATATGCAACCGAAACATTTTACGTGGACACCTCGGTGCCGAAGAAAGCCGAATTGTGAATCTAAACTCCAACTTGGACTATTGTTAGGACTATAGATTTTATATTTAATCTAAAGTTAGAACTATAGTTATATTTTGTTGCAACCAAAGTGCAATTGTATACATTGTGTGTATGTGAACCTTACATGTGTTTGTGAACCAAATAGACACACAAATCTGTTGATTATGTTGCCCCTTTGTATTAATCAAGATGAATTGACAACCTTACAACAACATGTAATTTTCTACACCATGTAAGAAATACTTGAGGATAGTTTTTTCTCGATTAATTGCCACGATATTTTTTTTTTGGTTGAGTCCCTTCATTCAGTTTTTGTATTACATGCATGCAAGACAAAATTATGCACAAGAAATATTTATTACCACTCTTAGTAGATATTATGGTATGGTCAATGTTTGTGCTAGTTTTTTAATAACAGTTTTAAGGACTAATCAATTAAGTTTCATTTGTTTTAAACTTTCATGCACTCCTAGTATGCTTACTGTGCATGAGGAGGTTAGGGATATATATGAAAATCTCAGCAAGCAAATCAGTCCTATGGACTTGGTTATTACTCAACGGTTGAGTATAAACACCGGTGAACACGATCCACAAAATACCTATGAGGTATATACAGATATTATGTAATACGAGTGAACACACACTCACAAAATATCTATGAGGTATATGCAGATATTACCCATATCGGTGAATCGTGGGCAGTGTATCCCAATGCACTAGATGCAATCTAGAATCACATACAATCGGTGACCATTAAGTATATTCCACATTTGCAGCCCATAAATGTCAAAGTTATAAACTTGGTTACCTGGTAGCCTAGATTTGACAGTTTTGTAAGCTTGCATGTATTTGCAGTTTCAGAGACGACTAAGATGAATGTAGAAAAAAATCGATCAAAGTCCTTCTCCATTTGCATTTACATTGGCATTTGCATGTTAACAAGAAAAATTCCTACACCACTTGACGAACATATAAATGAACAAGAGTACACAAGACGAGCACATGAAATGGGAGGGACCTCTACACCACTTGAGGAACATGTGACTGAACGAGAGAATACAAGCGGAACACAACACATTAAGAGCAACGGAACCCAGCGTTTTTAAAGGCAACTTCACCTACAGGAGCTATATCTACCATTCACCTAGTGCTTTGAGATTGGTGAGGCTTTTGATATTTATCTAACATAAAACCAATAATTGAAACATGAGTGAAAATTTTATGAAACTAAATTGATACATGGAAAATATTGTGAAACATTTTGACAAAAAAGTGAAAATGCTAACGTCACCGGGTGACGTCACTTCGATATGTTTCACAAAAATATCGTGTTTCAATTATGTTTCAGTTAAGTTTTAGTTTGGTTTCATAATTTTGTGAGTGAACTGAGTTAGCACATGGGTGACATCATGGATAACGTCACTGCTGTAGGTACCGTTCACTGTAAATAGAGGTTTTCGAAGAGCAACACAGGTGCACGACTGAAACGTTGCATGCCGTTAAGGCGTCAACGGCCGGAACACGGAGTTACACCACTGTTGTTATGTGCTCTACGCTGCTACCGCTCCACAGGCACGGCGATGTCGAGTTGCATGTTACTTCTCTCCACAGTCGTGCCCACTGTTGTGCGGTATCCCCCAAATTAGTCCCAACGGAATCGTTCGCGTCCAAGTCAACAAGATCATATCGATCCGCCGATGCATGAATCCATGTCCATATATATGCATCACGATCCTGTGCACCGTTGCCTTACTCGGCGTGTCACTGCCTCACTGGTAGAAAAAAGGGCTTCAGTCGCGGCCCGCAACTGCTATTAGTCGCGGTTGCGCAACCGCGACTAACGAAGCGCGACTAAAGGCCTCCATTTAGTCGCGGTTGCTTCGAACCGCGACTAAAAGCCCGTCCGTCGGCTAGTCCTTGAGTGAAGGACCTTTAGTCGGTTTGTAATAGCGACTAAAGGCTATTTCATTAAAAAAAATTAATCCATTTGGTTTTCTAATTATTTTTCATTCCCTTTTTTTTCTTTTTTTTCAGAATTTCTCATATTTCAATTATTGGCCAAGTTTAGTCACTAACACTACACTTAATCTCTAGTCAAATTTCTTACCTGTGGTCGAACTTCATTCCACCCATCCTCCCACTACTCCAGCACTAGCACGCTTAACTTCTAAGTTCCTTTCCCATCCTCCTTCCAAATGCTTCGCACGCATGTTGTTGATACTAGTATCATATCAATCATATTAACATGTTGGTCGATGTCACACATCTTTATTGTTTGAATGCCAAATAATTATTTTAATAAACAAAAGTAATGATGTAATAATAATCTTGAATAAATAAATAAATATTAACTTTTTAAATTTATATTATAATTAATTTTTTTTTTTTAATATTTTTTTGCCAAACCTAAAACCTGAAAATTTGAAAATCTAAAAATTGGCTAACTTTATGGTTAAGTAATAGTAATCTTTATGCAAGATGAAATTATTAATTTAAAATTTTAAAAAATATAAAATACGAATTTCTGCAAAAACTAAAATCTTCCGCTTTCATTTAGGTACTTTAGTAGGTTGGTGTCCCCAACCGCGACAAGGTTTTTCCTGACGCATCCTTCCATAGCCCTTTAGTCCCGGTTGGTGGGGTACCCTTTCGTCTCGGATGGAGCATTAGTCGCGGGTTGCCTCCCGAACCGCGACTAAAACCCCTTTAGTCGCGGTTCGAATATTTCCGCGACTAATGGGGCTGGACGGAAGCCCTTTTTTCTACCAGTGTGTGTGAGTGCCCCGCACCGCATCCGCATGTGACCAGAGCTCATCTCTTGGCGTGTCCTTTCACGGTGCCATGGAACGTCCACCCGCCCTTCTCCATCATCAGCATATCCATTAGTGAGAGAGAGAGAGAGAGTCAAACTCGTCTGGTTTCGAACCTGTACGACCAGGTAATTTCCACATAGTACACATACAATTTTCATGGTTTTCAAAGGATTTCAACATAGAGTGTCTGGCGCACCGAGCCCATTCCCGCTACACATGGGTCATTGCAGGGGCACCGGATGCAACACACGGGTGACGTGTTGAGTGCGCGCCAGCGGTGTCATCCACACATGGTTGTCACATGGCGTGTGGTCGCCTACATCTGTCCAAGCCGCGTAAAAACAAATGTTCGCGTAGGGAGATCGATGTCTCGTCGCGTGTGGCCATGCATGGAGATGTCCCGTCATGCTGGCCTTAATGAGCCACCACCCCCTCGTCTGCCTCCGGCGTATAAATTGGGAGTTCGCACATCGCCCTCTCACACATCCTAGCGCATGACATCCACAACCTAGCGCCACCCTCCACAACCCAAGCAACGCCCTCCGCCTTCTCCCCCCACACTCTATGGCGGGTTCTAGGGGTCGCGGTCGCGTTCGCCGAGACCAAGGCAGGGACCGTGGTGGTGGATCACCATCGCGTGCACGCTCGCCATCGCATGCGGAGGAGTAAAAAGAGTGCTTCCACGACATGGAGTTCTTCGTCCTCATCAAAAAGGAACCTTTTGGTAAAAAGAGGCTCCCGGAGAAGTTCGCGCGATTTCTCGACAGCCGGGGTCCACCTACGGGAAGCAAGATGTGGTTTTTGCCGATGACCCATTGATGTCCTATTCGATGGGAAAGGCCATAAGTACCTACACAGATGGTTGGGAGAAGTTTGTACGCGCCCACAACCTAGAAGTTGGTTGCTTGCTGAACTTCTTGTATGAAGCTGACGGCGAACTCTCCGTGAAGATGTTCGACGACACATCGTAACACATGCACTTCCATGGTAGCGATGACTATGGCGTAAGCGATGGAGACGATTAGCAAAAGCCTCTCTAGTTAGGGGCCCTGCCTCTAGTTTAGTTTTCAGACCGACGAAGAGGGTGTTCGACGATAGCTGTTTATGTTTGATTGTTATTTTCTTCTATGTAAGCAATGGATAAAGTATTAAAATTTCGTTGAAATAAATGTTTGCGAGATCGGGCAACACCGAGCGGCATCATCCGTTTGAACAATCCGACATTTTTGTCGGACGCGAGGGTAGATGCTTTCAATGACGCCCACGAGGTAGTTGCCTCGCGATTCGTGCTAATTTATCTTCAATTTATTATCTATTTTACTACCATATGATATATCTATAATATTTATTAGATATAAATAACAAATTTCTTATTTCAACCACATTATACATATATTTCGCGCATATTTGAATTGTTATAGTTATTTTTTGTTTAAAGTATCACGAATCACGTCTCATATAAAGAAAATACGAAAATTTACCAAAATTTCTTTTCAATTTTGTAGATATATTATATGGAAATGATACACACTAGATATAAAAAGGGAATGTAGCACGAATCACAAAGCAGCGAGTGGTGGATGAGGCACCGGTAGTTACCGGTGCCGTTAGGATAGACTTTCCGATGGGGCATGGCCCTGCACGTGCTGCCATCGGTCCGAGACGACCACCAAAAGCAGGCACAGATCCAGCAAGAGTAACATTCTTTCGTTTTAAATAATCTATGCCTGCAGCTTTGATCCTGACCGATCCTCCATTGCGCGCGCTTTTGGGAAGATTTTCCACTCCCAAGTGAATGAGACGATGCTATTCAGAGCATTTCCGTGGTAGGAGTAGTTTCTGTTGAATATAAATACACTGCCTAGTCTCATTTTGTTGGTTTGAATTTTGGGAAAATTTGCTACAGCACACTGTTATTTTACGTCGTTTGCTAAAACACACCGCTCGATATTGTCTTTGCCAGGTACCATTATAATTTTGTGGCACATTTGCCAGAACACACGACCTGTCCCAAAACGGAAACTTTTGCATTTTTTTTTTCAAAATCAGTCATGGCATGGTCATTCCAGCCAAAAGTGCCAAAATTTCCCTTTTTGGACAGGTGGTGTATTCTGGCAAATGTGCCACATAATTGTAATGGTACCTGGCAAAGACACAATTGAGCGGTGTGTTTTGGCAAACGCCAAGAAATAACAGTGTCCTGCAGCAAATTTTCCTTGAATTTTTGGATCAATTCACTAGTGCAGCAATCTTTCATGGTATGAGAGCCAATAGGTCTCAAGTTCAAGACCCTGCTCGTGCAGTATTAAAAACAAAAAAAAGAAAAGAAAAAAATGTTGCGGCATGCACCGAACTGACGCTAAATATTAAAATAGCCTAGACGTGAGGGAGAGTGTTGAATATAAATACAGTGGCTAGTCTCTTTCCAATTCGGACTTTTGGATAAATTGACTAGCATAACAATCTTTCAGTTTCAACAAACAGTGTCAGGAGCTCAGGATCAAAGCCCAAATACTGATGATGCACATGCCTATCTTTTGCACACTTGGGCACGCCTGATCGGGCGCCCATTGAATCCACCGTGACATGTTCTGAAATTCTTGTAGGTGATGTGGTCTCAGGCTACTAGTAGTCGCGGGTTAAGATAACGCAGGTGTCAGTGGGCCTTATACCTCTTAAATTTGCCGCAAGAACTTGCTGCACCGCGAGGGCTCCAGCGCTCTGAACCCCGACGGCTGACGACGCTTGTTCGGTGGCTTGGCCCTCGCAGACTGGCTGGTCGCATCGCATGTGGCCTTGCTGTGCTGGCGTGGTGTGCCGGGAAGGAGGGAGTGTGCCCAATGGAAACCCACGCAGCAAATGGAATGCCATGCCGCGCGCAGGGGAACCGACAACAACAGAGGACGCGCGCGACGGCAGTGCTACGCGAGGCCGCACGCACGCGCCCGGCGCCGCTCGCTCATCGCCACATGCGCTGCCTCGGCAATCATGCGCACGACGCCGCCATGTGCTAGCTTTCATGGACCAAACTGCCCGGCGATCATCCGCCAGCACCGCACTGCCATCACAGAGCTCACTCGAGCTCGAGCGGCTCTACTAGCAGGAGTATAAGAGCATCTCCAGTCGCGTCTCACAAAGCGTCTCCCAAATGGATTTGGGGCGCGCTGGACTAAAAATGCGTTCCAGCCGCGTCCCCTAAAGCCTATTTTTATCCGGCGCGTCCCTATACGGTGTCCGGCGCTCCGAGCCCGTCCCCGTCCCACAGGGGACGCTCGGGGCACGCCGGACACAAGGAAAAGCGAGGCGGGGAGTGGCGGGGCCGACGCGTCAGCGACACAGTTAATTTTAACCTAACCGTCGCCTACCTCGTGACGGAAGTTATTCGCACGTAGTGACACACGGCGGCATCTTTGTCTTAATGGCGACGGAGGGGCAGGCGAGACGTCTCGTCGGTGCTGTGCAGCCTCCACGCGTCGCCGGCGTTCGCACGCCACCGCCCGTTCCCGCGCGATCTTCCCGCCTCCCGGCTCGCCTTCCGGACGCAGCAAGAGTCCCGGCTCATCAATGGCCACCACACCCCGCCGGCAACAAACACAGCCTCCGTCTACAGCCGTCTCCTCCATCACCGGGCAATGGCCGCCCCGGCGATGGCTTCCACCTCCGCCCGCACTTCCGGCCCGCACTGCCGCTGAGCGGCAGGAGGCCCAGAAGGCTGGTCGCGCGGCGGCGGACGCTCGGCGGGCGCGGACCGCGGCCGACCGCCGCTGGCAAGGAGAGGAGGCGCGCGCAGGAGGAGCTGCGGCGTAGGGGAGGCAACGACGGGGCGGGGCCGTAGAACGCGCCGCCGGGCGGTCAGTAGTCTAGGTTTAGATGAAATCTAGCCGTTTTCATTCAAACTTTGTAATATATAATCAAAATTGAATGAAAACCTTTATTTTCATGCACAAATATTCATTTGGGGGTGGCGTTTGGTGGACGCGGCTGGGGAGCGACGTCCCCCAAATACGGCACGAACAAAACACGTACCCCAAACGCTCGATCCGACGCGATTTGGGTGACGGTTTGGGGGACGCGACTGGAGATGCTCTAACGTTTCTCCTAAATTTCTAGAGATCTATGCGACTTTCCATAAGGATCGACGACAAGATTCAGGTGCAATCAGTAACATGAAGCAAACGGGGAGTACGTCCTGCCTCCTGGTCATGGGCCAAGTTGTACATATCTAGCTAGTTTGGTCCATGAGAGGACGAATGAATCCATTTATTTGTCCATGTTCTCATAAAATGTCGATACCAAAGCGGGAACCACTACCACGCATGCAGAACAGAAGACTATGCATAAGGACATCTCCAACTGGCCGACTCAAATCGGACGTCTAAAGTGGCCGCCTTTGTCTATTTGTATCAACCCATGGACATGAAGATGGTCATATTTGGCCTCACATCCGTTTGCGTCTGGAGTGTCTCAGCGGCCCGACGAATTTGGTCCGCCGTAGGCCAATGTGTGTTTTTTTGGCCAAAAAGTTCAATATAGCAACTAAACAACGTTCATTACAAACACAAAAAAGGTTCAAAATACTTAATTATTACATTCAAATATTTCAAAATCTGCATGCATTTCGATCCATGGCAATGAGGTGATATTGATGACTACTCAATGTCTCATGGCCATTCAATGTTCACTGATGCTCAATCAAATTCTTATGTAGGCGTTTAGACATATTGTCGTCGGTGATTTCAACATTCATATTCTGCCAGCTTGATGTCCCAGTGCTTAGTTCAACCAGCTCATCCTGAAAATCTCATAAATGCTCATTGCGGCGATGAGGATGCTCATCCTTAACGATCATGTTGATGTCAGTGTTTGAACCGGCCATGCCAAAAAATAAATGCAAAATCCACAAATCTTGCAATATGACTGCCTCAGTGCATCCCTCAGAGTGGTCGCTAAACTAACCCTGCCATTGAAATGGATAGTTCATTCGCTCCCAATGCATGTAATATATGCTTGCAATCATGCCTGTGAATCCTCTAGACTCGTTGATAGACAACCGTCGTCTTATGTCCTTACTAGTTGGCTCCCTCAAGTAATATTCTCCGAACACAGTAATCACGTCTCGGCAAAATTGGTACATAGAATCAAGGCAGGTTCTCTCTCCCATTCGCAGATACTCATCGAAAATATCAGCAACCATTCCGTACGATAGCATGCGAATAGATGCGGAACATTTTTGGTAGGAGGTAAAGCCTAGCGCACATGTGGCATCGGGCATGCATTGGAAGTATGAGTCGTATTCTCTAACGCCCCGTAAAATGACAAAGAACAGGTCCATTGACATCCGGTACTGGTGCTGAAACATTTTTTTCCGGGAACATTGGATGTCGCGGTCAAAGTAGTCTTCGTAGAGCCGGAGGTGCCCATCGACTTTATTGTGCGACAGGATTCTTCTGCGACACTTCGCAGAGCCCCGGTACACTGGCATCTGGCTGGCATTGTGCTCGTGGAGGATGGAGGCCGCTGCAACCATGACCTGAGTCGTCTTGTCAGACTTGTTATCGGACAAGGAGTCAATGACCTCACCGTGGAACTTGTCGAGCGACTACCACATGCCCATCTGCGTGGGCACCAACAACTGATCAATAGTGGCCTACAATGGCGCTAAAAATGAATTTGGGAACCTACCGGCACAATGGACCGAACAGGTCCTGGGCGACGAGGCTAGTCGGTGCACCCAGTAGATGTGTGGCCACCAAAGACGCGACCGATGCGGTCAAGGGGCTGGAGGTTATACCCCGGCGCCTATCCTCTATTCCGGCGCGACGAGACCCGAACAGACGTCCAGTACTACGGTAGTGCGGCGGGGTGGGGATGGGTTGGCGGCGTCGGCCTAGGGCTACAAAGAAGGAGAGGAGGAAGCAAAATCTACGCGGTTGTTTTTACGTGCGAGGCCGGGTTGAAATAGCAGGTCACTCGGCGCGACCGCGCAACGTCCGCGTAGACGCATTTGCGGTCACATCTATATTCGGCCTTGAGATTTTTTTCTCATAGCCCGTAAATTAGTCCAAAGTAATGGTCTGGTTCAGAGTTGCTCGCCGTAAGAGCAAGAAACAAAACAAATAATCGAGACGGTGATGATTAGCGTGAATCATTGATGGAGAGGGAGCTGTCAAGAGTCCTAGCGATGCTTGGAGTTGGAGGTCGACACACTTAAGAGCAAAGCAAAGGTGTGCCGGTTTAGACGTTACAGCCCGATCTGTAGGAACCTCGGGTCTTGATGCAGATCAACTTCACCGCGGTGCTGACTGTGTGGGTTCAGTAAACCCGGAGAGTGTAATGATGTGCTAGGTTGTGCATAAACCAAACAATCTTCACGCATCGTGATCGTGATAGCCCTGTTTCAGCGGAAGTCCTTGGCAGGCGAATAGGGTTTTCAGTTTAGGTCAGTGTCTGGTAACTGCTCATTAAAGTTTAGAGCGCACTTGATTGATGTTTTTGCAACATTCGGTTGGGGTGTTTTTCGCAAAAAAATAAAAATCAGCTGGGTTTCACCAGATACATGCATACTCCCTCCGTCGTCGAATTCCTATTTTTAGAAATCAAACTTTTTCAAATTAACCATGCTGTCGGTTCAGATGTTACAGCCTGGTGATCTGTAGTAGGAAACTCTGCTGCTTTATTCACCTCGGTCACGATGCAGATCAGCTTTCCGGGTTTAGTAAACCCCAAAGAGTGTATTGATGAGCTGAGGTG
The DNA here is from genome assembly GCA_030979885.1 of Lolium multiflorum. Taxonomy (NCBI): domain Eukaryota; kingdom Viridiplantae; phylum Streptophyta; class Magnoliopsida; order Poales; family Poaceae; genus Lolium; species Lolium multiflorum. The sequence goes on along the minus strand of CM061752.1, from coordinate 197,688,587 downwards.
TGCATAAACCACACAGTCCTGACGCATCGTGGTCTTGGATGATAGCCTTGTTTCAGCGGATTTTTTTTTTTTTTTTTTTTTTTGTTTCAGCGGAATTACTGTCCGTGGCAGCTGAATAGGGTTCTTGGTTTAGGTCACTGACCGGTCACTGGTCATCACGTGTCAGAGCACGCTTGCTTGATGTTATTGCAATATTCAGCTTGGGGTTTCATTTCACCAGATAGTAGCACTCGGCCGCTAGCCATCCAGCCAGAGCCAGATGCGATTAGTTAACAATCCAGTCCATAGGATTGCTGGTGCGTGTTCCCCACCTTATATATGCACGGGTGATAATTAACTAGGGTTTGAAGGAAAGTTAACCAGACCTCCTTTTGCTAATGAAAAAGGAGAGCGGTTGCTACCAGAAAGCCTCAGAGTCTCTGTTTCTTCAGACACATGTGGAGGACAAGTTAAACGTGCAGGCTTTGCTTGTGCTGCACTTCAATGCAGGACTAGGTTTTTACACCACAAGCTTAACCTGTCTGCCGTAGAATTGCTAGCTTATGCTAATTATTAAACGTTGATTAATAGGGGAAGAATTCTTCCTTTAGCTACATGTTATTAGATAGATGAGATCTTTTATCCACGAATTTATACGCGTTAGATAATATCTAGTTCAATTCAGTCCCTCTTGAGACTCAGACCTGAATGAGCTGGTTACGCACTTGCTACCGAGCTAGCACTTGTTATAAACACGCTAAGTAAATAACAAAAAACGAAAAAAATCGCAGCGGAGACATAAGATTTTAACGTGGAAACCCCTCCAACACATAGGGGAAAAAACCACAGGCGTCAACTAGCAAAACTTCACTATATCGGGAGTGTTTACAAACTTCGTGGGTTATAATCTGATCAATCCAAACCGGCGGCTTACAAGAAGTATATATAGGCGGTGGCATTGGCCCAAGCCTACCCGGCGACGGATCTCGTTCCACTCGTCAGAAGTTAGCCTCCTTTTATTATGAATTTGGATCACAATATAATAAACTCCACCTTGCGACAAATTCCATCTTGTAGATCTTCAACAATCTCATGAACAAGAAAGGAAAAAACACTTGCTGACGCCAACAACCACTTAGGCTAAACAATTATGTCTACCAAGGTCGAGCAAAGCTCAAACTTGGCATTAGAAACTAGCTTTGTCATCATATCAACATGATTATCATGAGTACTTATCTTGCATACGTTCAGTTTACCTTGTGCAACAATGTCGCGAACTTAATGGTACTTGACATCACTGTGCTTTGTCCTCTCATGAAACACTTGATCTTTAGTAAGGTATATGGCACTTTGACTATCACAAAACAAGTTAATGCAAGAATCATCTTCTCAAAGCTCAGCATACAAACCTTTCAGCCAAACAGACTCTTTGCAAGCTTTTACAATAGTCATATATTCTGCTTCGGTGGAAAATTGAGCAACAAAAGTTGTAACGTTGCCTTCCAACTCACAGCATATCCACCAGCAGTGAACACATAACATGTGAGGGACCTTCTCTTATCCAAATCGGCAGCAAAATCTAAATCCACATAGCCAGCGACTCCCTCATCAGTCTTGCCAAACTTCAAGCAAGCTTTAGATGTGCCACGATGGTTCCTGAAAATTCACCGAACAACTTTCCAATGTTATTTACCAGGATTAACCATGTATCGACCGATCAAACTTATAGCATATAACAAATCAGGGCGAAAACAAACCATGCCATACATCAAGGGACCAATAGCACTAGACTATGGAACTCGTGACATGCACTCAATATCTCCATCAGTACTAGGATATTGCAATGCTGGCAATTTGAAGTGAGGAGCAATATCTGTACTAACAGACTTTGCATTATTCATATTAAAACTTTGAACGCTTCGATCCAAACCTACCTGGCGACGTGTCTCCTTCCACTCGTCAGAAATTAGCCTCTCTTTAATATGAATTTGAATCACAATATAATAACACATAGTTCTCAGCTTATGCTGATTATTAGCTAGCTGGCTCTGATGTTGCGCCTGACCGGTGTGTATTTAGCTAAGATGACAGGCCTGCTTTGTGCGCGGTCACATGAACTTTGTGTGGCTCGTGCTATATGCCATCGATATGATCTGGTTGACGCCTTCGTCTACAAGTGTGGCTAGTTTCTCTCAAAATAAAAGTGTGACTAGTGATCCTGTCTGAGAATTAATCGCCTTGTCGAATCCATAATCCGGCACGCTGCACTGTCAAATGTCAATACTAAAAGCGTCTCCACCGAAAATCTTAAATAGGCACCGGCAGGTGTGTCAGCAGTGGTCTATAACAGTAACTAGCTTGCGAGCTATAACACTAGTAACTAGGTCAAGACTTGATAACTTTGTCACTTTTTGGCTATTTCGATTGTAACATGATTTTTTTTTTTGAGAAACACAGTACAAACGTAGACGTCCACATACACACGCATACACTCCCCATATAAACGCACAAACGCACACCGTACCCCTATGAGCTGTAGCATGATATGAACCAATGATTTGGCCTCTTGTTTATATTTGTGTATTGACACTAGTAGCAAAAGCCTCATCAGTGGCGCACCAAAAATGGATTCTGTGGCGCATGGTTGGTGCGCCACAGAAACGTCGCCACAAAAATAAGGTTTCTGTGGCGCACCTGCCCATGCGCCACAGAATTAAGGTTTCTGTGGCGCACTTTTCTTAGGTGCGCCACAGAAAAGCGTGCGCCACAGAATTGGTTTTTAGTGCGCCACAAATTTGCTTGTATTATACACGATTTTGTGCGCTGCTATACACATGCAGTATAGACAGCAATATACAGATACACAGGTTATATACAGCAACATTCAGATATAATATAAATATCATGTACATTGCACAGATATAACATAGACATCATCATCACATTACTTAGAGCCCGATCGAATACATATATAGTGGCAATTAAGTGTCAAATGTTTTGCATACAACTCTTAATTCATACAAATTTCACAATTTCGAGATACAAAGTAGTCTTCATCCGGTTCCTCCTTTGCTCCCTCATCTCTACCCACCAGGCTCGCTTGCATCGGGGTCTTCATATCCAGTTCCTACTATGATGAAAATGGAAGAAAGTGAGACCAACAAGTCCGATGCACAAGAGAAATGGAATAAATGCCTCATACATTGTTGGTCAACACAAATATTAACATTTAGGGATGGCGTAAGTGAGACCAAGTCCGATGCACAAGAGATTGATATTTGTGCTATCTTACCGGCTCACTTACGCCACCCCCAAGTGTACGGGGACCAAACATTTTAATCATCGGCATTTTGAAAATCTCAAAGCAAATGGAATGACAAAATGGAATAAGTGCCTCATACATTATTGGTCAACACAAATACTATGGTCGAAACCATAGTTGCAGTATACACCCAGTATACTTTGCAGAAGGGCCCCTTTAGCCGCCGTTCCGTGAATGAACGGGTCCTTGACGAGACAACAACGATCCCTCTCGGTGCACCACGGCAGTCCCAACCGCCTCCCTTGTGGCCGTGTGTCCCGCCCGCACTGTTCGCCTTCTTGCCCGGTGAACGAATAGACTGATCGTAGGAATAAGGAAACCGATGACGGTCGGTCGCAAGATAGATTGCGATCGGCCGTCATCGGCTTCCTCCAACGATCGTCTATTGTTCACGGCGAAGCCGAAGAGTGCATGGCGCGGAGACGCGGCCACAGAGAAGCGGCTGGACTGGCGTGGGTCTGCGCGGGAGAGGCATGTCGGCGTTGTTGTCTCGTCAAGACTCGTTCACGAACGGCGGTCGGGAAAGGGCCCGTCTACAAAGTATATTACGGCGTATAGGTGACCAAACATTCTAATCATCGGCACTAAAATGGAAGAAAGAGCCAAGTGGTATCTCAACTAGATATCATATGCCTCATACTTTGTTGGTCGAAAGAAATATTAACATTCAGGGATGGGGTCAGCGAGGAGGTAGGATGCACAAGAGAGATTGATAGTTGTGCCATCGCACCAGGCTCACTGGCCCCACCCCAGAGTGTACAAGTGACCAAACAATTTAATCATCGGCACTAGAATGGAAGAAAGGCCAATGCAATTAAGAAGTAGCTAGTATGAACTAAATGGAATGCCTCATACTTTGTTGGTCGAAACAAATATTAACATCCCGGGATGGCGTTAGTGAGGCTAGGTAGGATGCACAAGAGATTGATATTTGTGCCATCACACCAGGCTCACTAGCGACACCCCGGAGTGTACAAGTTGACCGAACATTCTAATCATCGGCACTAAAATGGAAGAAAGAGCCAAGTGGTATCAACTAAATAGCATATGCCTCATACTTTGTTGGTCGAAACAAATATTAACATCCAGGGATGGAGTAAGTGAGCCAGGTAGGATGCACAAGATATTGATATTTGTGCCATCACACCAGGCTCACTTGCTCCACCCCGAGTGTACGAGTGATATCGACCAACCATCTAATCATCGGCAAGTACAAAAACACCACCAAACCAGAACCATGGTGACATAAGTCAAGATGCACAAACACACATAGCATGCATGGAGCAGATGCTCCAAAGGGATTATTCATCACTTGGTATATAGACCAAGTGATGCTGGCAAAAGAGAGGCCAATCAAGAACCAGTAAATCCAGTAAGTGATAGATATGCCTAAACAAGCAACAACACATAGCATATCCCAGCTAACCAGATGAGACAAGTCTTGGTAGCCAACTTAATCACCTAGCACCACCTAGCCTTTTAAAACCATCAGAAACAGTCCTTTTTCTTCAAAGGATACCACAGTGGCATTCATTTACATGATCCCCTACTGTGGATATCTCTATTTTCATCAAAGCCAACAAGAAATAGATCATAAGGCATCAATTAAGGAGGCAACCAGGGACAAAGGCATCAATTGGGGTAATGTTAAAATGTTTGTCTCCATATTTGGGAGAAATTTTTAATATTGGAGTCTAGCTAATGGAAATCAAGAACTAGTCTTGATCTCCAAATGGTGATTAGAGGGAATTTATTCATCTTAAGCAACATTAGGGACAAATGGGATCATGCAAGGGACTTGGGTCATTTGGATCATAAGGCATCAATTAAGGAGGCAACCAGGGGACAAAGGGAAACATTTGATGATCCATTATCATAGGCAACAAAGCAGCAACTTTTCCCCTCTAATCTAGCTAGAGTCCTTAAAAGTCCCAAGCCAGGCTACACACACACACAGCCAAACAGCTCACCAGGCAGTGTGCATGCCCAACAGCACACACAGGCCAGTGAGTCACCACATGCTTGCCAGGCCAAAATGGGTAGAATACCCAGTTTGTATCATCATCTGGCTACTAAGCCATTTGGTGGAAGCAAACTGAAGATCAGCCAGAAGGAAATCACCAAGGGAACATTGGTATGTCAGTATGGTGACACTACCAGAGAAATCCAACATGGATTAATCCCTAACTAGCCATCCAAACTCACCTAGCACCACACAGCTAGTTATACCATCAGAATATAGACATTTAAATGTCTATTTTGTTTTCAACAGCAAAAGCTACTGGTAATCTAGTCATGGATCAACCAGATAGCATGAGAGAGTCACAACAACAGCCACAGTAAAGGGGAGCCACCCTTGGACAACATAAAGGCTGTCAGGGCTACCTCAAACCCATAGGAACATTCACTAAGCCACTGCATCATAACCCAATAGGGCTCAGCATGAGCTAGGGTACCCAATCAATGATTGGCAACCCTCTAGCTACATCCAGTCCATCCATGAGATCATTACTGCTCAGCAGTTCATCTCATTTATCTAATCAATCAAGTTAAACTAACCAGATAAATGAAATGCATAATTAACAGTGCACCAGACTATTGCAAATGATCCAGAGGACATTTAAATCCGACAAAGTAATTTGGAGAGCAAACAAGCAGTAGCCATATCACTTGGTAATTTGGAGAGCAAACAAGCAGTAGCCATATCACTCAATCCGACAAAGTAATTTCGTCGAGCACTTTGTGCCCGCACGGGAGAGGAAGAGGGAGGGGAGGGGAGAGGTGGAGCTCACCGACGATGCTGTTGGAGGAGCGGCCGGGTAGAGGAAGAGGGAGGGGCCGGGTAGGGGTGGACGAGGAGGTCGACGATGATGGCAGGGGCGGCGGCTCCTCCTCCTTGACGCGGAGCCGGCCCCTCCTCCTCCATGCGGCGGCCGCCCCTCCTCCTCCACGCAGCGGGCTGCTGCTGGTGGCGGGGATGGGTGGAGCGTGGCGGCATGCGGCCCTCGCGGAGGAAGGAGGCGCGGCGGCGGCACGCTCACCATGGAAGGCAGCGGCGCGCGAGGGAGAGGAAGAGGGGTGGACGAGGAAGTACGGCGGCGGCGCGCGAGGGAGAGGAAGAGGGTGGAGGAGGAAGAAGTACGGGCGGCGGCGCGCGAGGAGAGGAAGAGGGGTGGAGGAGGAAGAAGTACGGGCGGGGGAGTGGTACGGGTGGTTATAGAAGGCGCTATTTCGTGGCGCACCAGCACAAGTGCGCCACAGAATGCAGGCATGTGCGCCACGAAACACTTCTGTGGCGCAGAAGCCATGTGCGCCACGAAATACCTACACTAATTATTGGTGGTGGCAGGATGTGGGCCCACATAATTTCTGTGGCGCACGGCACGGTATTGCGCCACAAAAATAGCTTATTTTTGTGGCGCATTCTTCCTCGTGCGCCACAAAAAATCTTTCTGTGGCGCATTTTTTTTGGTGCGCCACAGAACTAAGCTTTGCCTATAAGGGTTTTCCTCCTAGTGTGATGCCATAATTTCATGTTCAAATGTATGTGTTTCTATACTTCATGTGTATTGGTACAATATTATTTGTGTACTCGACATGTACAACTACGTCATATAAATATGCTAGAAAAATTATGGAAAAAAGCAAAAAAAGTACCGCCAGCGCACCATTGTACGTACTGCCGGCGCATCATTGTGCGCCACTCGCTAGATATATTATCGCTGACGCGCTAACCTGGAGCGCCAGTGTACGTGGTACTGCCGGTGCTCCAGGCTGGTGGGTCGGTGGTAACAGCGCTACCGTTGGTGTACTTGGCTAGTGCGCGAGTGATAAGCCGTTACCATTGGTGTGTTGACGTTGGCACGCGCTGGTGCGCCTGCGGTAGCTCGTTTTCGTGGACCAGTGGTAGGGTGTTCCCTAGTAGTGTCTCATTGCTAGCATTTTTGGTTTGGTTCTTGGTTTTATTCGCACCAAGTAGATTTTTTTTGTTTTTATGCCGCGAATCCCATGATAAACTGTCATCTATTGTTACATCATGCAAATCAATCAATACGAATAAACAATATGATCCATAAATCCACAAATCTACCCAATCCTCTACTCAGATCTATGACATGTTTAAGAAGTGAGCCTAGCTCACTTGGTTAGGAAAGTGGATGTACAACCCAGACACCCAGGTTCAAGTCCCCAGAGAAGCGAATTTGGTTCTTATTATTTAAAAAACAAAATCACTGTAGGGGCTTCCCCTACCGTATTCCTTTCAAAAAAAAGATCTATGACATGGTCAAAGATCCTACCTAACTAGGGTTTGAAGTACTCATCACCACTAGAGAAAAAGGAAGCGACAAGCTCAGAGAAGACGTGGAAAACCGTTTGCCGCCACCATTGTCCCAACATCTACCGAGGTAGATGACGCAACTCACTTGCTTGTCGGTGAAGCTCCTCGATGGGGCGAAGAGAGCGAAGGGGGAGAAATTGTTGTGTGAGGCATTTGGCGGTGAGCAGAGTAGTTATATAAAGGGTTCGAATCGGTGGTAGGTGATGAAATATCTCCCGCCGACTTCTCGTGGACACGCGCGAGCTCGTGCGATCTCCGAGCCTGCACGTTGACAAGGGATTAACTTGTCAATGCCTACAAGTTGTAGACTAGGGTTTTGTCGGAAGTAGAGGGCAAGTAGATCTCGAAGGTTTCAGCCGGAAAAGTACTTGACTGCTATGAAAACTAGGGTTGTGTAAAACAATAATTCGATCCTCTCTTTGTCCCTCGACTCCCCCTTATATAGGAGGTGGAGCCGAGGGTTTCGTGATGTACAAGTTACAGAGTTCGAGAGACTATCTGAGTCTGTCCCGTAATAGTTACAACTCGATATTCCTAATACAACTATATCTTTCCAAACTATCTCTTGACTAGGCCTCCGGGCTTCATAAAATTTCGGGTCGTGGGCCTCCAATAAACCCCGGGTACCATCTTCGGTAGGCCCATTGGGGATGCCTATGTCAGTAGCCCCCGAGATTTTGCTTGAATCGAAGAGTCAGGGAAAATCTCCCTTTTTACAATTAGCATATGATTTCTTTGACTCCACAAATAACCTTTATAAAGTAATTATTTATTGTACAGGGATGATGATAATTGGGGCTGGTTCATCTGACGGATCAGGTACCAGTTAACTGCTCTTGTGACAATCCGCAAAAACCTACTTCAAAATCACGTCCCTGGACATGATCTCGGGATACTGGCGTAATTCGACATGTGCCGCTTGGTCTTACCAGATGCCGAATTCCAGTCATGTTTTATCGGGTACCTAACGCGTCCGTTATGATTTTTCTTCGTATCTATTGATACGGAAAAAGTAGCAAAGCGCCGTCACAGGCGGTGCCACGCCGCACAGGATAGATCCCGGGGACTTACTTTCGCAAAGTTTTGCGGCATTCAGAGATTATTTCGCGATGGAGGCACTCTTAGAATATATTGTCGAGTGCCTTTTTCGGCTGCTGGATTAGCACATTTATTCGAGTCAACAGATGACTTATATTGTTTTAACTTATCCTCCCAATGGGAGTATATGAAGAGTTATTTGATAACTCGAAATATGCCCTCCATGACTTATTGAATTTCATCGGGCACGCGAACAGCATTCCCGATGGGAGTAGCCCCCGAGGCTACAGCCAAGTGTCTGTACTTGGTTGTAGGCTCGCCGTTTTATCACCTTTACCACTATATTGCCTTCTTTTCGAGTTCTTCCATCTTTATCGGGTGCACGATCAGCGCTCCCGATGGGAGTAGCCCCCGAGGCTACAGTCGATTATTTATACTTGGTTGTAGGCTCAATTTGTTGTACTGATGAAGATCTCTATATTTTATCATCCGCTTTTACCTCTTATCAGAAGTATAAACAATACTTCTGATAAGAGTAGCCCCCGAGCATATGAACAAATGCTTGTATTTGATCATAAGCTCTCATGTTTCTTTATTGTGCTGCCCGAAGTTTCCCCGTCGATATTTTTGACAACATCTCCTTTAAAAAGTATCCCCCATGCGTTTGAACAAAAACTTGTATTTGGTCAAAAGCTCTCGAGATTATCAGTATTCCTTCACTGTCGCCAACCTCCATAACACCGCAGCCGAGATTTTTCCATTGGTAAAGTGACGTCAGTGCTGACGATAGCCACAACCTCTGTATCGGGAAAACGCGAATTCCATCTTGTCACTGACCTGTGGACCCAAAGTCTGCGGCTCCTTGACACGTTACGCAAGTGGGGGACACATGGCATCTGCTTTTTCTGACACATCGTAGTAAAAATACTTGTTTACCCCTGAGCCACGTGCAAAGCGTCAAGCCCATTCCCATACCATCCGACGGTGCGGCGGTTCAGTTTAACCTTCTTCCTCCGTCAATCCCCTTCGCTGCGCCGCGCTCATACCTCCTCTGCCAAAATCTCCCCTACAACCAAGCACTTGCGCCCTTTCTCTCTCCACCACCTCCATTAATCTAGTTAATGCCACCGCGGGCGAAGCTCTCCAAGCACACCGCACCAATGAAGACCGAAGATCTGAAGATTTCAGAGTGGGAGAGATCCAAGATCTCGAACCAGGACGTGAGCATGCTCAAGAAGCTGGGGCTCATGAAGAAGAAAGAGGCGATGCGCTTCCCCAGCGAGGAGATCTGCCCTTCGCCTCCTATGGAATATCGGGTTAGCTTTGTTGACCATCTCATTCGCGGCCTCTCTGCTCCTATCCATGATTTTCTCCATGATTACTGTTCGTCTATGGGTTGCAGCTACATCAGCTGACTCCCAACTCCATCCTCCACGTTTCTATCTTTATCACCCTTTGCGAGTGCTTCCTCGGGGTCCAACCCAATCTGATTCTGTGGAAGCGCATTTTCTGCCTTCGCCGCAATGGCTCCCACAACAGTACCTATAACATAGGTGGTGTTGTTATCTGTGTTCGTCCTGACGTCGATTATTTCGATATTAAATTCCCCGACTCCGTTCAAGGGTGGTGAAAAAGATGGTTATACGTCCGCGAGGAATTCCCCGACTCGCTGGAATACAACATCGCCCCCTTTGACGGTAGTGAAAAATCCTTCGCCACCGTTCCTGGGATGTAGAGGCCACCGAAGAAGAGAAAATGGCGACAAAAGCGCTAATGACGCGTATCCATGAATTGCAAAATACCCAAGGCAAATAATTGTCGGGTATCCAGATCACCGCCTACTTCCTCAGGATTAGGGTGCAGCCTCTTCAGGCTCGCAAAACCCTATTTGGTTGTACGCTAGCGAAAAAGATGTCGACCGCCTATCCAAGGATCTTTCAGTAAAGTACTTGGAGAAGCTTGTCCGAAAAATCTCGTCGCTCAGAAAGAAGTACGCCATTGCAACTTCTTGTCGCGTGGAGCCGTATAGCGGCACCAACGCCCTCCCCCAGGTAATCTATCTTTGTCGACTGCTAACTTGCTATTCACTTTTCGACTGCTATTTTGCTGTTGACTGACACAATTCCTTGTCGATATATCCTTGTCTTGTACAGAAGCATCAAACTGCATCGTCTCTTCCTCCTCTTCCCGAAGGTGGAGAAGTCGAAGAACGAACATTCGTTACCGATGACGCCCAGGTCACTTCTCGTCCTGAGAGCGAAGTCGCGGTATCTCGCAAATCCGTGGCTTCCTCTGAAAGAGAAGCTAAATCCGAGGCTTTGGAGTCAACCCAGTCTATCCCTTCCGCCGTTTCTCGGAGGAACAAAAGGAAGAGGGGTGATGCGGAAGGCTCTGGCACCTCCAAGTCTAGCAGTTCTCCTATCGAGGAAACTGCTCCAGATGAAACTTCTCCCGAAGAGGAGGAGTCCTTCAACGCTTATGACGCTGCCCTTGTCAGCTCGTAAGTCACCTTATCGCCTTTTTCTCCTTAGTCATTTTGTTTCGAATAATCTTACTCTATTTTTTGCGCAGTGGTGACGAAGAAGAAGAAGAACCCGCCGCCAACATGACTGCTCCTATGAGCACGTAACATACTTTGGCTTTATCGGAGACACACCGCACGGCGGAGGAAACCTCGACTCCTCATCAGGATATTCAGAGGTCAACTCCTGCCACCAGCCCCCGAGCTTTTTCGCCAAAGAGATCGAGGATTGAGCTAAGCAAGGAATTCAACATAGCCGGGGGTTCGGCGCCTCCTTCTCTGGATGATGTAAGTTGATACGTCCAAAACGTATCTACTTTCCCGAACACTTTTGCTATTGTTTTGCCTCTAATTTGTGTATTTTGGATACAACTAACACGGACTAACGCTGTTTTCAGCATAATTGCACTGGTGTCTTATTTTTGTGCAGAAACTCAACTTTCAGGAAAATCCCGAAATAATCGCAATGGGCCTATTTTCACGAGAGAACTCACGGGGCCAAAAGGGCAAGCGGGGGGCCCACGGCCCCACACCATAGCCTGCGCGTCCAAGGAGGGGCGCGCCGCCTTATCGTGAGGCGCCTCGGCCGCCCCCAGCTCTCCTCTGGACTATTTAAGGCTCGACCTAAAAACGCCGGAGGGGTCGACTTTTTCCAGAAGACATCCGAACTCCGCCGCCATCGCGAAACTCAATCTCGGGATCGAAACTCCGTTCGGCACTCCTGCGGGACAGAATTGGAGGAGATCATCACCATGCTGTCCGGAACCCGAGGCCCCAAAATGACAGAAATTAGGACAACCGGAGGGGAAGGCTGTGATGTGAGGATCACATGTGTTCACGGTGTTAATGCTTTGCTCTGGTACTCTATTAAAAGGAGTACCTTAATTACCGATAGTTTCCTAGAGGCACGTCTCCAACGTATCGATAATTTCTTATGTTCCATGCTACTTTATTGATGATACCTACATGTTTTATGCACATTATATGTCATATTTATGCATTTTCCGGAACTAACCTATTAACAAGATGCCCGTGCCAGTTCCTGTTTTTTGCTGTTTTTGGTTTCAGAAATCCTAGTAACGAAATATTCTCGGAATTGGACGAAATCAACGCCGTGTTCTATTTTGCCCGGAAGCATCCGGCACCCGAGAGCCGCCGGAGGGGGGCCTGTGGGCCCAGATGATAGGGCGCGGCCAGGGCCGGCCCGCGCCACCCTATGGTGTGGTCGCCCCTTCGACCCTCCCTGCGCCGCCTCTTCGCCTATTTAAAGCCCCTGCATCGAAAACCCTTACGGAGGAAGCCACAATACGCAAAACCTTCCAGCCGCCGCCATCGCGAAGCCAAGATCCGGGGGGACAGAGTCTCTGTTCGGCACGCCGGGCGGGGAAGTGCCCCCGAAGGCTTCTCCATCGACACCGCTGCCATCTCCACGCCATCTTCATCACCGCCGCTGCTCCCATGAGGAGGGAGTAGTTCTCCATTGAGGCTCGGGCTGTACCGGTAGCTATGTGGTTCATCTCTCTCCTATGTACTTCAATACAATAATCTCATGAGCTGCCTTACATGATTGAGATTCATATGATGATGCTTGTAATCTAGATGTCATTATGCTAGTCAAGTGAGTTTTACTTATGTGATCTCAGGAGACTCCTTGTCCCACGTGTGTAAAGGTGACAGTGTGTGCACCGTGTGGGTCTCTTAGGCTATATTTCACGAATACTTATTCACTGTATGAATGGCGTAGTGAAGTGCTTATTTATATCCCTTTATGATTGCAATGTGTTTTGTATCACTATTTATCTATGTGCTACTCATGTGATGTTATTAAAGTAGTCTATTCCTCCTGCATGGTGTAATGGTGACAGTGTGTGCATCGTGTAGTTCTTGTCGTAGATTATGATCATGATCTCGTAGATTGTGGAGTTAATTATCATTATGATAGTATTGATGTGATCTATGCCTCCTTCGTAGTGTGATGGTGACAGTGTGCATGCTATGTTAGTACTTGGTTTATTTTGCAAAGATCTATTATGCTCTAAGGTTACTTAAACATGAATATCGAATGTTGTGGAGCTTGTTAACTCCGGCATTGAGGGTTCGTGTAATCCTACGCAACGAATGGTGTTCATTATCAAACAAGAGTGTATGTAGCACAAATGAGAAAGAACTTATTAATTATGTGATCAATGTTGAGAGTGTCCACTAGTGAAAGTATAATCCCTAGGCCTTGTTCCTAAATACTGTTATCGCTGCTTATTTACTGTTCTACTGCATGTTTACTTCCTGCAATATTACTACCATCAACTGCACGCCAGCAAGCTATTTTCTGGCGCCGTACTACTGCTCATATTCATTCATACCACTTGTATTTCACTATCTCTTCGCCGAACTAGTGCACCTATTAGTTGTGTTGGGGACACAAGAGACTTCTTGCTTTGTGGTTGCAGGGTTGCATGAGAGGGATATCTTTGACCTCTTCCTCCACGAGTTCGATAAACCTTGGGTGATCCACTTAAGGAAATTTGCTGCTGTTCTACAAACCTCTGCTCTTGGAGGCCCAACACTGTCTACAAGAATAGAAGCACCCGTAGACATCAAGCACTTAGGCATGGTCTTGGGAGGAAAGGTAAAAGGCACTCATACTTCGGTTCAAGGTACTTTTCTGGCGCCATTGTGTGTGTGCTCGAAGCTATTTCCTTTAGACTCTGCAATTGCGACATTTGGTTTCTTGTTTACACTAGTTAGGCATAATGGAAAACAACAAAAATATGAGAGATCTTTATGAACTTTATCTTGAATTAGGACATGATGTGTTTGAAGAAAGAATTAAGAAACCCATGGAACTTTATATGCATGCTAATGGGAATGTTGTTACTATGAATGCTTTGAACACCATTGTTGCTAATGCTATGGAAAATTCTAAGCTTGGGGAAGCTGGCTTTGATGAGCATGATATTTTTAGTCCCCAAGCATTGAGGAGAAAATTTACTTTGATGATACTTTGCCTCCCATTTATGATGATTATAATGATAGTAGTCTTTTGTTACCACCTGTTATGGAGGATAAATTTGATTATGATTACAATATACCTCCTATATTTGATAGCTACTATGTTGAATTTGCTCCCACTACAATTAATAAGAATGACTATGCTTATGTTGGGAGTAGTAATTATTTTATGCATGAGACTCATGATAAGAGTGCTTTATGTGATAGTTATATTGTTGAGTTTGCTCATGTTGCTACTGAAAGTTATTATGAGAGAGGAAAATATGGTTGTAAAAATTTTCATGTTACTAAAATGCCTCTCTATGTGCTGAAATTTTTGAAGCTACACTTGTTTTATCTTCCTATGCTTGTTACTTTGCTCTTCATGAACTTGTTTATTTACAAGATTCCTATGCATAGGAAGCATGTTAGGCTTAAATGTGTTTTGAAATTGCCTCTTGATGCTCTCTTTTGCTTCAAATACTATTTCTTGCGAGTGCATCATTAAAACTGCTGAGCCCATCTTAATGGCTATAAAGAAAGAACTTCTTGGGAGATAACCCATGTGTTTTTTTACTACAGTACTTTGTTTTATATTTGAGTCTTGGAAATTGTTTACTACTGTAGCAACCTCTCCTTATCATGTTTTTGTGCCAAGTAAAGTTTCTATGTCAAAGTTGATGTTATATTTGGGATCGCTCGCAGAAACAGCATTGCTGTCTATCACGAATCTGGGCACAATTCTCTGTAGAAAATTCGAAAAATCTGCCAATTTACGAGCGTGATCCTCAGATATGTACGCAACTTTCATTAGTTTTGAGTTTTTCCATTTGAGCAAGTCTGGTGCCATTTTAAATTGTCTTTACGGACTGTTCTGTTTTTGACGATTCTGCCTTTTATTTCGCATTGCCTCTTTTGCTATGTTGGATTCATTTCTTTGATCCATTAATGTCCAGTAGCTTTATGCAATGTCCGAGTGAAAAGAATGTTTGTGTCACCTCTGAACATGTGAATTTTTTATTATGCACTAACCTCTAATGAGTTTGCTTGAAGTTTGGTGTGAAGGAAGTTTTCAAGGGTCAAGAGAGGAGAATGATATACTATGATCAAGAGGAGTGAAAGCTCTAAGCTTGGGGATGCCCCGTGGTTCACCCCTGCATATTTTAAGAAGACTCAAGCGTCTAAGCTTGGGGATGCCCAAGGCATCCCCTTCTTCATCGACAACATCATCGGAGTTCCTCCCCGAAACTATATTTTATTCAATCACATCTTATGTACTTTACTTGGAGCGTGTGTGTGTGCTTTTATTTTTGTTTTGTTATCTTAGTTCTACTGAATAAGTTCATCCTTGTGTGGGAGAGAGACACGCTCCGCGGTTCGTATGAACACATGTGTTCTTAGCTCATAATATTCATGGCGAAGTTTCCTCTTCGTTAAATTGTTATATGGTTGGAATTGGAAAAATGCTACATGTAGTAATTGGTAAAATGTCTTGGATAATGTGATACTTTGCAATTGTTGTGCTCATGTTTAAGCTCTTGCATCATATACTTTGCACCTATTAATGAAGAAATACATAGAGCTTGCTAAAATTTGGTTTGCATAATTGGTCTCTCTAAAGTCTAGATAATATCTAGTATTGAGTTTTGAACAACAAGGAGGACGGTGTAGAGTCTTATAATGTTTACAATATGTCTTATATGTGAGTCTTGCTGCACCATTTCATACTTGAGTTTGCTTCAAATAACCTTGCTAGCCTAAACCTTGTATCGAGATGGAATACTTCTCATGCATCCAAATACTTGAGCCAATATTCATGCCATTTGTGTCCACCATACCTACCTACTACATGGTATTTCTCCGCCATTCCAAAGTAAATTGCTTGAGTGCTACCTTTAAACAATTCAAAATTTATCACCTCTTATTTGTGTCAATGTTTTATAGCTCATGAGGAAGTATGTGGTGTTTTATCTTTCAATCTTGTCATTTACTTGTGACAGACTTTCACAATGGACTAGTGGCTTCATCCGCTTATCCAATAATTTTGCAAAAAGAGCTGGCAATGAGGTTCCCAGCCTCAATTAATTAACTTGCATTAATAATTCTCTTCACATGTTTTGCTCTGATCTATCAGTAAGCAACTTAAATTTGCAAATAGACACTCCTCCATGGTATGTGAATGTTGGAAGGCACCGGGATTCGGTTAGCCATGGCTTGTGAAAGAAAAGGTTGGGGGGAGTGTCATCTAATAAATAAAACTAAAGTACATGTGTAAACAAAAGAGAAGAGGGATGATCTACCTTGTGGTAGAGATAACGTCCTTCATGGGAGCCGCTCTTGAAAGTCTGGTTGATAAGGGGTTAGAGTACCCGCTACCATTCGTTGACAACAACAAACACCTCTCAAAACTTTATTTTTATGCTCTCTTTATGTTTTCAAAATAAAAGCTCTAGCACAAATATAGCAATCGATGCTTTCCTCTTTGAAGGGCCATTCTTTTACTTTTATGTTGAGTCAGTTTACCTATCTCCCTCCACCTTAAGAAGCAAACACTTGTGTGAACTGTGCATTGATTCCTACATACTTGCATATTGCACTTGTTATATTACTTTAGTTGACAATATCCATGAGATATACATGTTATAAGTTGAAAGCAACCGCTGAAACTTAATCTTCCTTTGTGTTGCTTCAACACCTTTACTTTGATTTATTGCTTTATGAGTTAACTCTTATGCAAGACTTATTGATGCTTGTCTTGAAGTACTATTCATGAAAAGTCTTTGCTATATGATTCACTTGTTTACTCATGTCATTACTTTTGTTTGATCGCTGCATTCATTACATATGTTTACAAATAGTATGATCAAGATTATGATGGCATGTCACTTCAGAAATTATCTTTGTTATCGTTTTACCTGCTCGGGACGAGCAGAACTAAGGGGATGCTGATACGTCTCCAACGTATCGATAATTTCTTATGTTCCATGCTTCTTTATTGATGATACCTACATGTTTTATGCACATTATATGTCATATTTATGCATTTTGGAACTAACCTATTAACAAGATGCCGAAGTGCGGTTCCTTTTCTGTTTTTGGTTTCAGAAATCCTAGTAACGAAATATTCTCGGAATTGGACGAAATCAACGCCCGGGTTCCTATTTTGCCGGAAGCATCCAGAACACCGAGAGCCCGGCCTGTGGGCCCCAGATGATAGGTGGCGCGCGGGCTGGGCCCGCGCCACCCTATGGTGTGGTCGCCCCTTCGACCCCCCTGCCGCCTCTTCGCCTATTTAAAGCCCCCGCATCGAAAACCCTTAGGAGAGCACAATACGCAAAACCTTCCCGAGCCGCCGCCATCGCGAAGCCAAGATCGGGGGACAGGAGTCTGTTCCGGCACCTGCGGACGGGGAAGTGCCCGGAAGGCTTCTCCATCGACACCGTGCCATCTCCACCGCCATCTTCATCACCGCTGCTGCTCCCATAGGGGGAGTAGTTCTCCATTGAGGCTCGGGCTGTACCGGTAGCTATGTGGTTCATCTCTCTCCTATGTACTTCAATACAATAATCTCATGAGCTGCCTTACATGATTGAGATTCATATGATGATGCTTGTAATCTAGATGTCATTATGCTAGTCAAGTGAGTTTTACTTATGTGATCTCCGGAGACTCCTTGTCCCACGTGTGTAAAGGTGAGTGTGTGCACCGTGTGGGTCTCTTAGGCTATATTTCACAGAATACTTATTCACTGTTATGAATGGCGTAGTGAAGTGCTTATTTATATCCCTTTATGATTGCAATGTGTTTGTATCACTATTTATCTATGTGCTACTCATGTGATGTTATTAAAGTAGTCTATTCCTCCTGCATGGTGTAATGGTGACAGTGTGTGCATCGTGTAGTTCTTGTCGTAGATTATGATCATGATCTCTCGTAGATTGTGGAGTTAATTATCATTATGATAGTATTGATGTGATCTATGCCTCCTTCGTAGTGTGATGGTGACAGTGTGCATGCTATGTTAGTACTTGGTTTATTTTGCAAAGATCTATTATGCTCTAAGGTTACTTAAACATGAATATCGAATGTTGTGGAGCTTGTTAACTCCGGCATTGAGGGTTCGTGTAATCCTACGCAACGAATGGTGTTCATTATCAAACAAGAGTGTATGTAGCACAAATGAGAAAGAACTTATTAATTATGTGATCAATGTTGAGAGTGTCCACTAGTGAAAGTATAATCCCTAGGCCTTGTTCCTAAATACTGTTATCATTTGCTTATTTACTGTTCTACTGCATGTTTACTTCTGCAATATTACTACCATCAGCTGCCTTGCAAGCTTGCCTGGCGCCGTACTACTGCTCATATTCATTCATACCACTTGTATTCCTATCTCTTCGCCGAACTAGTGCACCTATTAGGTGTGTTGGGGACACAAGAGACTTCTTGCTTTGTGGTTGCAGGGTTGCATGAGAGGGATATCTTTGACCTCTTCCTCCCTGAGTTCGATAAACCTTGGGTGATCCGCTTAAGGGAAACTTGCTGTTGTTCTACAAACTCTGCTCTTGGAGGCCCAACACTTCATCTACAGAATAGAAGCCCAAATGACATCAAGGCCCGGCTGCCACCAGCTGGTAGGAAAGAAGATGTTGTGCAAGTTTCTCATTTCGAGCACGTACGACTATATACGGAACACATGCCTATGGATTGTTTAGTACTTGGATACCGTTTTATTATTATCTGCAAATGCCTTGCCTTGATTATTACATGAGTTCTCTTATCTATGCAGCGTCCGTTCATCCATCCCTATGCCTACAGTATTTTTTAATCCTGCTGTTTACTAAAATCATTACTGCTGTCTTTATTACACTGCTGCTTATATTTCACTGCTACTGCTATAAAACTATTGCTACTGATAAACTCTTGCGAGCAAGTTTGTTTCCAGGTGCAGCTGAATTGACAACTCCGCTGTTAAGGCTTAGAAATATTCTTTGGCTCCCCTTATGTCGAATCAATAAATTGGGTTTTATTTCCCTCGAAGACTGTTGCGATCCCCTATACTTGTGCGTCATCAAGACTATTTTCTGGCGCCATTGCCGGTGAGCATAGCTTTATTTTCAAGTTCACCTGAATTGATATTGTTCGCTGCAAATCCTCCATCATGGGTAAAACTCGCGATGCTAAAGTCGCCATATTACCATCCACTACAAGAAAAGATACAACTCTGAGTACCTTTGCTGCTCTTGATTCTCCATCTGTGATAAGTCAACTTGTTTCACCACCACAAGCTTCACGTGTTAGTCCTTTTCTAGATGCTACAATTGCTAGGCCTAGACAAATTAAAAATACTGAAACTCCTAATGAAAATACTGTTACACCTGTTAACTCAGTGATGATCTTGATGAAGATTATGTGGAACTTGATGATGATTTTATTGATAAATGCAATGCTACTACTGGTACAAGTAACCTTAAAAAGCTTATTGCACAACATGTTAGATATAAATTGTCTCCTGATCCTAAATTTGCCACATCTCCTATAAACATTAAGGATAAGGATTATGATTTTTCTCTTGATTTATCTCATATATCTATTGTTGAGAAAACACCCTTATGTGGTACTGAAAGAAAGTGTTGTAGAGCACATGAATGAACTACTTTGAGTAGCTTATTTCTGATGATGTTAAGATGCGTACTTATTTTGTTGCTAAATTTTTCCTTTCTCATTAAAGGATGATGCTAAGATTTGGTATAATAGTTTGCCTCCTGATTCTAATGATAGTCCAAGTTGTTTGCTTGATGTTTTCTTTCGAAAATATTTCCCTGCTAGTGCTCAACATATTGCCTTGCAGAAAATTTATAGTTTTGATCAAGAAGATGGAGAGAAATTGCCTGAAGCTTGGGCAAGGTTTTGCTCTCTTATTAGAGCTCGGCCTGGACATGATTTGGAAAAGCATGATTTACTTGATATATTTTATAGTGGACTAACTATTGAGTCTAGGGCATACCTGGATAGTTGTGCTGATTGTGTTTTCAGGAAAAGAACTCCGGACGAAGCTGAAGAATTATTGGCTAGAATAAGCCAAAATCATGATGATTGGACTACACCTGAACCAACCCCAACACCAATATTGAAGAAGAGGGGTATGATTGAATTAAATGATGAAGATATGAGGGAAGCCAAGAAATCTCTTATGGAGAAAGGTTTTAAATCTGAAAATGTGAAGAATTTATCTCCTATAGAAGATCTATGTAAGATAATTCCCCCTTCATCCATGATTGAGGTACATTCTCTTCAACGCTTTGATAAAGGAGACATTCCTTACTCAAAACCTCCTGATCAATGTTTAGATGAATTTGATAATTATGTTGTTAAGCAAGATAACTTTAATATGAGAGTAGAGAATCATCTAATGGAAAATTCTCAAGCTATTAGTAAATTGCATGATATTGTGGAGAGAACCTCCAATGATGTTAAGATGCTTGTTAAACATTTTCATATGATTCAAACTCAAATTGATCAACTTACTAAAGTGCAAAAAAATACTCATAAAGAAAAACATGCTTATGAAGTAACAACTAGAGGTGGTGTTTCTACCCAGGATCCTCTATATCCTGAAGGGCATCCCAAAAGAGTTGAACAAGATTCTCAACGAACTAAAGAAACTAGTGCTCCTTCTAAGAAAAAAGAAAAACAAACATAAAACTGTTGTAGAATCTTCTGAACCTGTTAATGATCCTAATAGTATTTCTATTTATGATGCTGAAACTGAAAGTGGTAATGAACATGATAAAGATAATGATAAGAATGATGTTTCTGATAAAGAAGAGATTGAAAATGAACCGGAAAAGCATGCTAAAAATAAAAAGGGATTTCTATTTTCGTGCCCTCAGGTCCTTAGTTGTACTCAGTTTTCCCCAGCTCCTTAGTTTTCCTCAGTTTTCCCCAAGCCCTTGTCTGAACCGCAGAAGGAGCTCGGACGGAAGGAATCCGTTAAGTTGACCGTTCCGTGCTGACGAGTGGGGTCGTGTCGTTTGTGGGGTCGCGTCGTGTGGGACCGCGTCGTGTGGGGCTGGTAGGAAGGGACCGCGTGGGACAGGACAGGCCGTGTTTGTGTGGCCGTAGCGTGTGGGGCCGTAGCGTGTGGAGCCGTGTGGGTCCGGGACGGGGGCACAGTGGTTTCTGTCTCTTTCGCCCAGATTAGCAGTTTTCAATGTACCTTTTTCCTCTCTATCGCTCGATCTCATTCATATTTGATAGCCCAAATTGGTAGCAAACCTAGAGCAGCTTCTCCTTCTGTTTTTAACGCCATTCATTTCTTTATGCCTTCGTTTTTACCCAATCAGGTAGGAAATCTAGGGCACAAATCGAGAGAGAAAATATAGGATAAGCTGCATACAACAACCAACATAGCATAGATATATTCAGGACAGATCCAAAAGTAGTACCGATAGATCCAACATAAGCTACATTTTACATGAATTTAAGCTGCTCTACAGATAGAGCAGTCACATACAGAGAGTGCAGTAGGCACGTTCAACGCCTCCAGGTAGCGCGTGTGACTCGCTTGGAGGTTGCGCAGGTGAATCCCAAGTGCTTTGTGTTTGGCCATGTACGCATGCACGTTCACGGTCCTTCCAACTCTAGCGCCACATCTGCCAATGGATTCAGCATGGTTCACCAGGGAGTTGAAGTCGGTGGCGCGGAGCTTCCTGTTGCAGAAGGGGCACTTGTAAATGCCTCGAGCAAAGGGGCCATCGTAATGGCCGGACTGCAGCCTCCTGAGGACGTGACGAGTCTTGGTGTGGAAGGACTCGTCGTCGCTGTCGACGTCGCTGCTCTGCACCTGTCACGTAGCACCAAAGATCGTGCAAAAAACACGGAGTCAATTGCAACGATGATGGAACAGAGAGTGAACAAAAAATCATGCATGATAATATGGGCTCGAAAAAAAGAGGTAGCCTCAGTTACATTGGACACACTTATATCCAGGATTTGAGTCAGTAAACCAAAGATCATGCACAACAAATTTGTACACACCAATTGTTTACTGACCAAACCCTGAATCAATTTATGCCCAAATATTCATCATCATCGGCACAAATCTTAAACAAAAGCAAATCACAAACACTAATAACGCAAGATCTAACACAAAAGGATCGAACTAGGAACAGACGAACAGTAATAACGCAAGATCTAACACAAAAGGATTGAACTAGGAACAGACGAACAGTAATAACGCAAGATCTAACACAAAGGATTGAACTAGGAACAGACGAACAGTAATAACGCAAGATCTAACACAAAAGGATTGAACTAGGAACAGACGAACGTAATAACGCAAGATCTAACAAAAAAGGATTGAACTAGGAACAGACGAACCGTAATAACGCAAGATCTAACACAAAAGGATTGAACTAGGAACAGACGAACCGTAATAATGCTAGATCTAACACAAAATGATTGAAATGAGATAAGAACAAGGGAACAAAGGGTTACCTCCGGCTCGTTGTCGACGATGGTGGTGTCGTAGGGGTTCTCCGGCGCGTCGTACTGCACTGGTTCGTACGGGTCCCAATCGATGGGGGCCTGGACGGTGGCGGCGGCCGATGCGCCGGCTGCTACGTTGGAAGCAGCGACAGGGGCCAGGCGGGCGGCGGCCGATGCGCCAGGCTGCTACGTTGGAAGCAGCGACGGGGGCACGGACGGGGGCGGCCGATGCGCGGCTGCTACGTTGGAAGCAGCGACGGGGGCACAGGCGGCGGCCGTGCGCCGGCTGCTACGTTGGAAGCAGCGACAGGGGCCTGGACGGGGGCGGCGGCTGATGTGCCGACAATGGGCATCTCATTCTTCTCCATCGCCGGCGGTTTTCTTGGGTTTCTTCGGTTGTGGAGAAGATGATGGGACAGGAGAGGCGGTTGAGCCAGTGAGAACGTGCGTCGGGGGAGAGAAAGAGGGGCTCTATAAAGACGAAGGTGGCGTGTACCGCAACACGCGTCCGCTATGCACGGCTGCAGCGTGCACCGCTACACGAGTCTAACCCTGGGACGTTTGGTGTACTCAGTTATAACCTCATGCCTTATACAGAAATTTTATATGTACTCAGTTTTCCCCTCGAGGACTTAGACCGGCAAGTGCAATATACTCAGTTTTACCCTCAAGTAGCTGGTCAACAGAGAGTCAACAAATGAGATTAACATAGCTAATTGAGTCATTTCATGCGCAAAAAAATCCAAAAAATAAAACATAGTGGCAACTACTCATGGAGTCTTCCTACGCAACCTGCCACCTAGAAAACCTTAACAAACATATATAAATCAAGTTTTACCACAAATTGCCACTTCTCAGAATCACTAGTGTAGCTATGAAGATGCATGGTTTTCCACCCAAACCCCTTTGCAAAACATCTTTCCCAAAACATAGTTTGTCTAAATGATGCCATAATTATCACACTCATGTATATTTGAATTGCAAATAATTTGATGTAGCCCAATATGAATTATATTGTACAAAACACACATTTTTCATTTTGTAATTCTTTTGTTTGAATCCCTTAGTCTATTTACTATTTATGTGCCCTTGGATTCTTAGTACTACTCAGTTTTGCCCTCAAGTTCTGTCACAAATGCTCTCAGAAGCCCAAACTTATCCTGATTGGTTGAGCCGTTGTCACACGGATCGACTCCACGAACCGTTGATCCACTGATCTAACGGGCAGTATACCCCTATCCGTCTCTTAGTGGCAACCTCTCTCTCTCTCTTCGTGGCCACCCATCTCTCTCTCTGTCGGTGGAGAATGCAATAACGAGTTTGCCACTTAATATAGTTTGGGATATAGTATTTGTATAAACATGAGGCATACATATTTGCGGATTTCGGTGATTGCATTATTTGTCACCCCTCTAACAATTATCAACTATCTTGAGCTGTCCTTTTTCTTTTAGGGAATATAGTTTGGGATATAGTATTGGTATTTTGAAACGGCCTAAAAGTGGTATAATTTTGTTATAAACATGAGGCATACATTTTTGCGGATTTCGGCGATTGCATTATTGTCACCCCTCTAACAATTATCAACTATCTTTAGCTGTCCTTTTCTTTTAGGGAATATAGTTTGGGATATGGTATTGGTATTTTGGAAAGGCCTAAAAGTGGTATAATTTTGGTATAAACACGAGGCATACATATTTGCGGATTTCGGGGATTGCATTATTTGTCACCCCTCTAACAATTATCAACTATCTTTAGCTGTCCTTTTCTTTTAGGGAATATAGTATTGGTATTTTGAAACGGCCTAAAAGTGGTATAATTTTGTTATAAACATGAGGCATACATTTTTGCGGATTTCGGCGATTGCATTATTTGTCACCCCTCTAAATTATCAACTATCTTTAGCTGTCCTTTTCTTTTAGGGAATATAGTTTGGGATATGGTATTGGTATTTTGGAAAGGCCTAAAAGTGGTATAATTTTGGTATAAACATGAGGCATACATATTTGCGGATTTCGGTGATTGCATTATTTGTCACCCCTATAACAATTATCAACTATCTTTAGCTTTCCTTTTCTTTTAGGGAATATAGTTGGTAATTTTGGTGAATGCACACACTAACTTTGAAAACAACTACAAGTACATGTAACTGAATAATGGATTTGTAACAAGGTATCCCTTGTAACAACTTCTAGCGCCTAGTGAGCAATGATAAGAATCCGATCGTAATTATACAACAAAAAAAAACAACCAGCCATCAGATTAGCTTGCTTCTTCAACTCGATCAGCTGCCTTAACTGCTTGTTCATTTTCTTCAGTTCTCCCTTCACTTCCACCAGTTCTGCATTGGGAGCATTAGGCATAATCGGAAGGTCCCTAATCGGAACGGCTCCTCTCTCCGCCGCATTCTCTACAGCAAGTCCCCCCCTCCCAAATTGCGCCCCCCAATAGCGCCAATTGATTCCTGCAACTGAAGCCTCTGAACGTACACATCGATCCACTCGAAATGCCTGCATTTCTTCAAGATCTGAAAACAACAACGTGAACCCTAAATCCCAAATTCGAGGGAATAACAAGAAAATCGAGAGAAAACAGAGAAATTGGAGCGAGATCTAACCTTATCCCCTCTCTATATGGCAAGCTCTCGCATGCAACGAACTCACGTCCACGGTTGCCGTTCTCGTCCGTCTTACAGATCGACCGCTTCAGAGGCTCCTGGCGTGGGCAGTCAGGGCATCTTGTCAAAGGCACGGGTCCATACTGCGGCCATGAAGAACGGGAGGTCGAAGAGAAACTAGACATCACCCGCGTGCCGGAGAAGGGCTGCCGCTGGCGGAGAAGAAGAACAATGGGGCGCGGAGAAAGAAAGGGGAAGCAATGGCACGGGCACGGGCGCGGGGCTAGCTCGGGCTCCCATTTTGCAACGGTCACCTGGTAAGCTGTGGGTCCGGCGCGCTAACGTGGACAAGTTGTGGGTCCCACGATGATCTGGATAAGTGGAGACGTGTCCACTGCGGGGCACCAACAGCGGCCCCACTTGCCAGCACCAACCAACGTCAACTAAACGGGATTCCTTCCGTCCGAGCTCTTTCTGCGGGTTATAGACAAGGGGGGGGGGAACTGAGGAAAAACTAAGGATCTGGGGAAAACTGAGTACAACTAAGGAGCCGAGGGCACGAAAATAGAAATCCCAAATAAAAAGTACACTAAAGAAGATTTTATTGCTAAGAAACATGGTAATGAAAGAGAACCTTGGGTTCAAAAGCAAATGCCTTTTCCTGTTAAGAAACTAAAATCAAAGGAGGAGGAACACTATAATAAATTTTGTGATTGGATGAAACCCTTTTTTTGCAAATCCCTTTGACTGATGCTATTAAATTGCCTCCTTATTCAAAGTATATGAAAGATATTGTCTCTAACAAAAGGAAAATTCCTAATGAGGAGATTTCCACTATGCTCGCTAATTACTCTTTCAATGGCAAGGTTCCAAAGAAGCTAGGAGACCCAGGTATACCAACTATCCTTGTTCCATCAAGAATAATTATGTTAGAACTGCTCTATGTGTTTTGGGAGCAGGAGTTAGTGTGATGCCTTTTTCCCTTAACAAGAGACTTGATTTAGATAAGTTGATACCAATAGATATATCTTTGCAAATGGCTGATAAATCTACTGCTGTTCCTGTTGGTATATGTGAAGATGTTCCTTTCAAGTTACTCAGCATTGCTTGATATAATTGATTTTGTTGTGTTGGAAATGCTGAAGATGATAATATGTCTATTATTTTTGGGAGACCTTTTCTTAACACTGCAGGGGCTGTTATTGATTGCAATAAAGGAAAAGTCACTTTCAATGTCGATGACAAGGAACATACTGTTTATTTTCCCAAGAGGATTGATAAAGTATATGGAGTTAATACAATTTTTAATTTGAGAACTATCAAGGTGGGAACTATTGATTGTCCTATATATGAGCCTAAAGAAGAATATCAAACTATTGTGATTGGATCCATATCAATACAATATAAGGTAACATGATTGATTTGAGGTTTATTTCTTCTTATGTCATGTAAAATTTATTTGGTGGCAAGACTTGATCAACCTTATTAACAAGTATATTTTAAATGCATGGAAGAGCTAAACAACATTTCTTTCCTTCTCCACTTGTTTTACTTGCTGTAGTACTATTTGGTTTGCAAGATACTTTAGTTGTTTAAAATTTTGGAAATCATTTTCCTGCCCTGAAATAATTATTTTAACACCCAGAAATGTGCATTTTTCGAAATTTTCAAAAAATTACAAAAATTATACCGTTGGTCCTATTTTTCGAAATGCAACCTGGGAGTGCCTGGGGCTGACCAGTGGGGCACCCCAGGGCGGCACCCCATGTGCCGGCGCGGCCAGCAGGGGGGCGCGCCACCCTGTGGTGAGGGCCCCTCCTGGCCCCACTTCGTCATCCCTTCCACTCATTGCATTCTCTCTCCCGAAAAAACTCGTACCAGTTCGTTCTCACTCGCGTTTTCGCCCAAGAGCTCAGGAGATTTTTGATCTCCTTGCTCAGCCCATCTTTCTTGCTGAAATTTGGAGCATTTGTTCTTGATGTACTGATGCAATTATCCAATTATAATTTTGAATGGTTGAGTATATCTTGAGAAATTTGCTGCTGTAGGTGACATGTTAAGTGAGCTTGCATGCTTGATTCAAGTTGTAGAAATGAGTTTTGATGCATGTTTAGTACTCTAGCAAGTTCCTATAGTAGTTTCCCTCAATTATATGTCTTGAAATCAAGTTTTATAATGATTGTTGAAAAATTTCAGAAAATGGAGTGGAATAGACATCAACTCAATCAACATGAATTGGAGGTGCATGAAGTTATGAGAGTCCACCGTGAAGAGGGGGTATACCCCTCCTACTACCCATGCACCGATTTCATGAAGAGTGCAGGGATCTTTCAGGATGTTCAAAGTCTAATTTCTAATGCAGGGTTAGAAGATTTTGTTGTTGGTGAACCTTACCAATATGCAAAACTAACCATGTCAGTGGTGCAGGATTTTGAATACCATTGGTCCCAACCTAACCCCATGGTTCAATATAAAATCTACAATAAAACTATCAACTTGCCTCTTGATGATTTTTGTGCAGCTATCAAAGTGCCACAGTGGGGATCATGTGAGAAGATTAGGGGGCAGCCACCGCAACTCTTGAAACTTTACGAGATGATCTGTCAAGGGAGAAGCTTCTCGGATGAGAGTGGTAAAATTCGTAGTATTCAACTCCCATCTATTCGCTATTTTGCTTACTTTATCACCAAGTGCGTCCTTGCTAGAAAGAATGCAAATAAGTTATCCATCCATGATTTGGTTTTCTTAGCTGCTGCATTGCAACTTGATAGAACTTATAATTTGGGTGCTTTGATAGCTTTTAGGCTTGCTACTAACCGTGATAAAGGAGGAATTTGTGGGGGTCTCATTGCCTCTCGTTTGCTAGCTATGCATGGTGTAGAACCTCATCCTCTTGATATTCAGCTCTCTGTAGAGAAACTTGATATTGTTTCCATGATAAAACATGACTTTGTTTCTAATTGGTCTAACTCGAATAACTTGTCCTATGAGATAACCTTTTTCAAGAAGAAGTGGAGAGTAACTAAAACTGAAAGACTAGTTGGATTGCACCTGCTTTGTTTAACCTTGATTCCATAGGGTGGCTAATCGAGGTGGTTCCTAATGGTCTCACGGTGGTATCCGGAAGCGGGTATGGGCACGAGCGACACGGCGACGTACCAGGTTCGAGGCCCTCCGATGGAGGTAACACCTCTACTCCTGCTATGAGTGTATATGATGTGTAACACAATACAATGGTGCTCCTCGAGCTGTATCCGGCTGCTCTGAGGTGGACGAAGGTCTCTCTCTCGGGCAGCTCTAAGACTAGTGAATGAGAACTGATCGATCGTCCCCGCACGAGGGGGTAGCCCGGCTTATATAGGCACCGGCACTTTACATATAAGTCCCTAGAGTCTAGTGGCCAGCATGGGCCGGCTTCGGCTCCCGTCCCTTCCCGGCGCGCGCCGAGCCGTTGAGCGTAGTGGCACGTCCCATCCGCCTGCCCAGGTCAGCGGCGTGGAGGTGCTGTCGTTGTCGTCATCATGCTCTGTAGCGCGTACGGCTCGACGTACGCCATGATGGCCTGTCCGCGCGTGGCACTTATTGCTCTACAGTGCCCCGTACTTTACGGGAGATGGAGTCAGCGTGGACCTTTGAACCCGGCTCACCTACCCAGGTTCCTTCCAGTGCAAGGCTACACCTCGAGTCGGCCTGACCCCCGTCGGATATGGCTTGTAGAAGCCGGCCCAGCTACAGCGTCGAAGGCCGCAGCCAGGCCGACTAGGACTTAGAGCTAGCCGGCTCCCGAGGCAGCCGGCCACGGCTCCAGCCGGCTGCTCCTCAGCCGGCCTTTGCGCGAGCCGGCCGACCTCAGCCGGCCGCTCACGTCCATTGCCTACCCAGGGTCTTCCCCGACATTAGCCGAAGCTGGCAAGGTCACTGCGTTAAGAGGGACCTAGGCAGGTTTCACGGCTTTTGCATCTCTCGCTCGTTCTGACGGCTCTGGAGGGCCAGCGGGAATTTCAGCCATGCGCTCATCCGGCTCGCCCCGTCCGGCTTCCTCCAGCCGGACGCCTTTTTTGCTTCTGTCGTTTTCACTTTTTCTTAAGTGTTGAAGACGTTTCCGGCTTGTTGCCAGAGACTGGAGCCGGGTCGATTTTATCGTCCGGCTCCGGCTCGGGTGCAACGGCAACTCCGCCGCCTCGAGTCCCGCGCCCGACTTGACCGTTCTGACGGCTTCGTCAGCGCGGTCGTTTCGTATGGTCACATCACTGTCCCCTTCCGGATTTTCTGCGGTCGTGGGCGAAGTGGTGCGGCCGTTTCTGGTAGCGCCGGCGTCGTGGGGGTAGTTATGGCCGCAGTTAATCCCATCGTGGCCCACGATCGCCACGTGGCGGCGTAACGGGCGCGCGGGACGGCTATAAATGCCCCCCGCGCGGTACCGAGGCAGCCTTCTTCTTCCTCGCGCCCTGCCTCTTCTCTCGCTCTCTTCGCTCGAACGCTCTCGCGCGCCGTCGATTCCTCTCCGGCGACTCCTGGCGAACCCCGGCGACCTTTCGCGGCCGGAGTTCTCCGCCGTTCGGCAGCCGTCCGCACGCCTAGCCGGCGCCACGGGGCCCCGCGGCTCGACGCTGCGCTCATCGCCGCCGCGCTCTCCTCCGGTGAGGAGTGGTTCCTCCTCTCCTTTCGCCCTTGATTGGTCTTCCTCCTCCTCTTCTTCGTCAATGGCCTCCGCCAGCGGGTCTGGAGGGGCTCGTATATGAACGGGAGACGACATCGAGCCGCTGGTGCGCCTCCGCCCGGTTCCTCGGGAGGTGGTCACGCGGGCGCCTGGCGCGGAGATGGAGCCCAAGCCGGAGCCTGGCGAGCGCGTCGTCTTCGGCGCGCATCTCGACCGCGGGCTGGGTCTGCCGGCTTCGGCCTTCTTCCGGCGATTCTTGGAGTTCTTCGGCCTGCAGCCCATCATCTGCCGGCTAACGCGTGCGTCCTCCTTAGCTGCTATGTGGCTTTTATGGAGGGCTACGCCGGCTTGTGGCCGGACGTCGACTTCTGGAGCCGGCTCTTCTACCTCAAGTCGCAGATGACCCAGGGCCGCCTGAGGACCTGCGGCTGCGCCTCCATCTACCCCCGCGCCGGCTCGCTCTTCCCGAAGATACCGACTGTCGACTCGGTGAAGAACTGGCAGATGTCGTTCTTCTACGTGAAGAACGCCAACCCAGCCTTCGACCGGATCAACCTGCCGGAGTACGATCCGGCTCCTCCGACCACCCGGCTCAACTGGGGGCGCCAAGTCGGCGGATCCGGACGCGGAGGTCAACCTCCTCTGGGACTTCTTGGGCAGTGCGTCAGCAAGGGCCGGCTGAGCGCCGAGGACCTTCTGCACCTACGTGGAGCGCCGGGTGATCCCGCTCCAGCGCCGTGTCCACAAGATCGGGCTTATGTCCGGCCGGCTGGATCCGACCCGGACGTCGAGGATAGCGCTCACCAAGGCCCAAGTCGCTCACCGGGTGAACAACATCACCAAGGCCAACATGCCGGAGGACTGGGCGTGGGGGCTGCCGCCCTACGACCGGGCCGCGCCGCCTGAGCGGGTAAGTTGTATTTTTAGCTTGTGCCTTTCGGCTTGCGGCTGCGTGGCTCGCTTGTTATTCATCTGTTCTTGTTTTCTAGATCTTCCCTCGCCAAGAGCTCGAGGACGGCAACTTGGCGCACAAGATCTGGACGGCGGATCTCGTGGATCCGGCTGATCCGGCGACCAAGCCGGCGACCAAGCCGGCGATGACGACCTGCCGGTGGTGCCCGACCAGGGCGGCCAAGGGGAGCACAACCCGCCGCCTTCGCCGGAGCAGCGGGAGGAGGAGGAGGCGGAGCCGGCCACGTCCACCACGGGGCCGGGACCGGTCCGGGCGGTGCCCCTGGCCGCCTGCCGCCTCGGCGACTTCCGCGCCGAAGAAGCGAACGCCGGGCGGGAGCACGGCCAGGCTAGAGGGCAAGGCCAAGAGGCAGCGCCAGCGAGAGCCCAAGAAGGTTCCTGAGATGGCCGGGTAAGCCCTTTTTGTTTTCTTTGTTGTTTGATTCCTTTTCTTTCCTTACTTTGCATTTATCTTCTTTTGTTTGCTTGACTAGGGCCGCCATCAAGTTCGCCCAAGGCGGCAGCTCTGGGCCGGCTGCGCGCGTTGCGCCGCCGTTCCGCCGGCAGAGGGAGCCGACGCCGCCGCCTACGACACGTGCGCGCACGCCGCCCGTTGTCGTTGTGCCGCCTGGCGCCGCCTGCGGCTTCGCCGCCTCCCGCGGGGGCGTCTTCTTCAGCTGCGCCTCCTTCAGCGCCGGGCCAGGACGCCCAGGGCGAGTCGGCCCAGAGGCCCACTCTTGGCGACCTGTTTCCGCATCGCGCGCCGTTGCTGGGGCCGGCTGCTGGAGCCGGCCGAGGTGTGCCACCGGCGGCAGGAGCTGGAGCCGGCGGAGCTGCGCCGCCTGAGGGGCCGGAGGTGGTTCCCACCGGGCCAGCCGCGCCGCCTCCGGCTTCGGAGCCGCCGAGGGCGGAGCCTCAGCAGGAGGAGCCAGCGCGCGCCAGGGACGCCGACTCCCAGGCGTTGGTGAAGGCGAAGGGCCCGGCGGTGTCGCCCACTGGCCTCCACGTGGCCAAGGGTGCCGGCTGGTGAACGTGCCGTCCGCCTCGGACTCCAGCTTCGGCTCGGCTGGCACCATGGAGCGGGCCTGGAACCAGGCGGACTCCTGCGAGATATTCAGCCGGGAGGGGCAGCCTGGCACGGCGCCCCTGAAGATGCTCTTCTCTGGCTACCGAGCCAGCTTGAAGACCAAAGCCGCCGAGGCCGTGGCCCAGCTGTCGACTTTGGAGGAAGCTGACAAGGTAGGTGGCGTCTCATCTTGTTTTCTGCGATTTTATTGTTATCCTGGTAGCCCTCCGAGGCATGGGCCGGCTGCTCGAAGCCGGCCCAGGTTTCGCCTAAACGATTAACTCTTTTTCAGGCGGTCGACGAGCGACGCACCGCCTTGTACAACAAGGTGGTGACCAGCTACCATAAGGCCAAGCTTGAGCGGGCCACCTTGGCTCGTGAGCTGGAAGCCGCCAAGGGTAAGCTCCTGTTTCTTTTGGCTCGATGTCTTCTTTCTTTTGGCTGACATCTTTCCGGCTGCCTCCGGCCGCCAGGGTCCCGCAGCTGGAGGAGGACCTTCGGGTTGCTCGCGCTCAGTGCGCCGAGAGCGAGGAGGCGGGCCGTGCTGCCGCCGCCAAGCTCAGGGTGGCTGATGGGGAGTTGAGGCGGCTGCGCGCGCTGGAGAAGAACCATCTCGCCGAGCTCACCTCCCTTAGGACGGCAGAGAAGGAGAAGGTGGATGATCTGAGCCGGCGGCTGGACGAGGTGGAGAAGCAGCGGCTTGCGCTTCAGCAGGAGGTCACCGACAAGTCCACGGAGCTGACGGCTACTGCCAAGCATTGGACGGACCTTATCGGCGCCATCGATACCGGTTTTTCGGGTGAGTTTGTGTTTCCTTCCCCTTTGCCGGCTTTCGGCTGTCGGCTGCCAGCTTCCGGGGTAGCCGGCTGCAGAAACTTATCTTTTTCGCTATCTCCATCTTCGGGCTGGGGGCAGTCGGCTCGTGCCGGCTGCCGCCAGTCTTTTTCTTGTCCTTCGAAATCTCCATCTTCGGGCTGGGGGCAGCGGCTCGTGCGGCTGCGCCGGTCTTGCCTAGACTTCGAATCTCCATCTTCGGGCTGGGCGATCGGCTCGTACCGGCCCGCCAGTCTTACTTTAGGACTTCGAAATTTTGCATTTTTCTTATTTCGGCTTTTATGACTTCTGACATGCTTCCTTCTTGCAGCGGCCTTCCCGGAAACGCAGGACGTGGCCTTGGATGCCGTTGGCGCTGCGCGCGAGGCCAGGGGGCGGGCGACTGGCGAGGGCAGCTCGGCGACCTTCACCATGGAGGACCATCTGTCGTCCCTGGCTGCCCGCGTCGAGCCCATCACCAAGTTTGGCTGGGAGCTCCGGAAGGCGGCTGAGGAGCTGGTTCCGATGCTGTGGCCCGACAAGGAGGCGCCGCAAGACATTTCCAGCCTCACTTCCCTGATCGAGCAGGCGCCGGACCGCTTCATCGACTGGAAGGGGTCAGCCACGCGTGCCGGCGCCGACATGGCGCTGTCTTTCGTCCTCTCCTGGTACAACGAGGTGGACTTGGGGCAGCTCGAGTATCGGCGAGCCGGCGTGGAGGAGGAGCTTTCAGCCGATCAGAAGGCCGCCCGTCTTGCCCGAGCCAGCGCCATCGCCGACTTCGTCGACAAGCGCCTTTTCATCGCGGATCCAAACCCTCACTCCGATGAGGAGGAGGAGCTTGAAGACGAAGGGGTCGAGATGGACTCTCCGCCGCCTGCTGTTGATCCGGCTGTTCCTCCTCCAGCCGATGCTTGAGCTTTCCTGCTTATATAGCTTTGCTTTTGCCAAGACAATTTATTAAATCCCCGGAATGCCGGGTGCTTATGTAAAGACAATATTATCTCTCTTTTTATTATGACGCACTTTAATGTGTTTGTTAATCATTTGTGTGCCGGCTTGCTTTCTTCCGGCTTGTTCGCTTTTTCCCATCCGCCCCACTCTTTGGCTGTGCTTGCCGATCGTACGTCCGACTTGCGGTCCGTCGCCGGATCAAGAGCGTGCCGCTGGGTGAGGCCGATAGTATTTCAGTCGAACGAGTCGATTTCGGCAGTCCGACACTTTTATGAAAGGTTGCAAGTCAACTCGCTTTTACTCTTTCCTTAGCCGTTTTTCGCGTGCCAGCTCCCTAGGCCTTACTCCCGCCAGCCGGACAGCCGGGTTGCGGTCTGTAGCTGGTCGGAAGCCGGCTGTCGGAAATCAGATCACGTTACTAAGCCGTCGCGTGAAAGGGTTCAAGCCAATTGGCGAAACGAAATAGAGTGCGCGAAAAACTTGTCGGAAACGGCGCTCTTGGCGCGTGCTTTTTCATAGCTTACAAAAGGGATACAAGGGATACATACATTCCTCCTCTCAAGTGTAAAATGGTCGAAGCAACCTGACATTCCAGGGACGTTTTGTCTCCTCGTCAGTTTTGCTCGCCTTGTTCTTTTTGGCCTCTTGGGCATCTATGAGATAGTAGGAATCATTGCCTACTGCCTTGCTCACGATGAAGGGACCCTCCCATGGGGATGCTAGTTTATGCTGTCCGGCTGTCCGTTGGATCAGCCGGAGCACTAGGTCTCCTTCTCGGAATGCTAAGGACTTAACCTTCCGGCTGTGATAGCGACGGAGGCTCTGCTGGTATACGGTGGATCTGGATTCAGCCATCAGCCGGACCTCTTCAACCAGGTCGACTCCATCTTCGCGAGCTTCTTTGGCTTCAGCTTCTGTGTATAGCTTGATCCTTGGCGCGTCGTGTTCGATGTCGTCGGCAGGACGGCTTCGGCCCCGTATACGAGGAAGAAGGGCGTGAAGCCGCGAACGGTTGGGTGTTGTGCGCAGGCTCCACGGCACGCTGGGCAGCTCCTCAATCGGCGGCCGGCTGAACGCTCAGCGGCTCTACCGGCCCAGGGTCGGATGCGGCTAGGATCAAGCCGTTTGCTTTTTCCACTTGGCCGTTGGTCTCGGGTGTGCTACGGATGATAGGTCCATTCGGATCCCCATCTCCCCGCAGTAGCGCTTGAAAATGCCCTCGGCGAAGTGCTGCCGTTGTCGGTGATGATGCTATGCGGGTAGCCGTATCTCGCGATTATCTCCTTGAGGAATGTACGGCTGTGGAGCCATCCAGCTTCTTGATCGGCTTGGCTTCGATCCACTTAGTGAATTTATCAATCATCACCAAGAGATGTGTCATGCCGCCTGGAGCTGTCTTGAATGGGCCCACCATATCCAAGCCCCATACGGCAAACGGCCAGGTGATGGGGATGGTTTTAGGGCGGAAGCCGGCGTTTGCCTTTGCTTTGCGGCCTGGCAGCCGTTGCACTTCTTTACCAGGTCTTCTGCGTCCCTGAGCGCAGTCGGCCAGTAAAAACCGTGCCGGAAGGCTTTGGCCACTATGGCTCTGGAGGAGGCGTGATGGCCGCACTCTCCCTGGTGGATTTCCCGTAGGAGTTCAATCCCTTCAGCCGGCTCGACACACCGCTGGAACACCCCACTTACGCTGCGTTTGTACAGCTCGTGGTTGATGATTGTATAGGCCTTGGCCCTTCTCTCAATCTGCCTAGCTTGAACCCTGTCATTGGGCAGCACACCATCGGTGAGGTAGGAGAGGAATTCTTGTGCCCATGATGGTACGCATTTTATTTCAAACACGCTAACCACCAAGGCCTCCATCTTCGGAGCTTCCGGTTTCGCCTGCGTGGTCGCCGGGTTCGGCTGTGAAGCCGGCGGGTTTGGCTGATAAGCCCCCGAGTTTGGCTGAGAAGCCCCCGCGTTGGGATAAGCCCCCGGGTTCGGCTGAGAAGCCGGCGGGTTTGGCTGATAAGCCCCCGACTTGCGATCGGTTGAGCGAGAAGCCGGGTCAGCCGGCACGAATATGGAATCCGAGTCCGGTGACGGTATGATGGACGGTTTCTTGAGAATCGCCAGGGCAACGCCCGGCGGAATGGCTTGCCGGGTCGAGATCTTGGATAGGGCATCTGCCGCCTCATTGTTTGCTCGTGGCACATGGTGGAATTCACAGCCATCGAAGAAGCCGGATAGCTGCTGGACGTGGAAGCGGTATGAGGCCATGTTGGCGTCCTTCGCGTCCCAGTCGCCTGATGCTTGTTGTATAACCAAGTCGGAGTCGCCGAAGCAAAGGGCGGCGCACACCAATCTCCTTGGCCAGCTTCAGCCCGTGGATGAGCGCCTCGTACTCCGCCACATTGTTGGATGCGGCGAAGTGGATCTGCAGGACATAGTCCAGCCGGTCTCCCTTGGGGGAAGTGACGACGATGCCGGCTCCCAAGCCGTTTCGCATCTTCGAGCCATCGAAGTGCAGCTTCCAGTGCGTGGAGTCAGGCACAGGCGGCAGGTATTGCATCTCGGCCCAGTCGACGAAGAAGTCCGCGAGGATCTGCGACTTGATGGCTGTGCGCGGCTCGTAGAGGATGGTGTGGGCGGCTAGCTCCAGGGCCCACTTGGCAACCCGGCCGTTGGCATCCTTGCTGCCGATGATTTCCGCCAAGGGCGCTGTGGCCACCACTCTGATGGGGTGCTCTTGGAAGTAGTGCTTGAGCTTCTTGGCCGCCATGTACACGCCGTAGGTGACCTTCTGGTAGTGGGGGTAGTTTTGCTTCGACTGGGACAGCACCTCGCTGAGATAGTAGGCGGGCGCTGCAGCTGCTCCCTGTTGGCTGCTTCTTTGCGCTCCACCACCCGGACAACGCTAACCACTCGGTTGGTGGCTGCGATGTACAACAGCATTGGCTCCATTGAACCTGGCGTTGCGAGGATTGGCGCAGTTGAGAGCACGCGCTTTAAGTCACGAAAGGCTTCATCCGCCTGCGGTGACCAGACAAATTTGTCCGACTTCCTCATCATTGATACAGGGGCAGTGCTTCTCCCCCAGCCGGCTGACGAAGCGGCTCAAGGAGGCCAGGCATCCGGTGAACTTCTGGACGTCCTTGAGGCACTGCGGCAGCTCCATCTTCTCAATGGCACTGATCTTCTCTGGGTTGGCTTCGATTCCTCGCTGAGAGACGAGGTAGCCCAGGAGTTGGCCGGCGGGCACGCCGAACGTGCATTTGGCCGGGTTGAGCTTCATCCGGAATCTTCGCAGATTGGTGAAGGTTTCTCTCAAGTCATCAAGGAGGGTAGGCATCTCCTTGGTTTTTACAACGACATCATCCACGTGCGTGAACATTTCTGCCGATTTGATCCTGCAAACATTTTTGCATGCACCGTTGGTATGTGGCGCCTGCATTTTCAAGCCGAATGGCATAGTCGTGTAGCAATAAGCCCCATACGGGGTAATGAACGAAGTCTTTATTTGATCAGCCGGATTCAAAGGAATCTGGTGGTAGCCTGAATAGGCATCTAGAAAAGACAACAGTTCACAGCAGGGGGAAGGGGTCCTTCGGGCACGCCTTGTTGAGGCTGGTGTAGTCGATACACATGCGCCAGGAGCCGTTCTTCTTCAAAACCAGGACCGGGTTCGCCAACCAGTCCGGGTGCAGTACTTCCATGATGAAGCGGCAGCTAGGAGCCGGGCAATTTCTTCACCGATGGCCTTCCTTCGTTCTTCGGCGAAGCGCCTAAGCTGCTGGCTTCAGGCCTGACGTGGAGGTGGTGCTGCCAACTCCCTCGGTACACCCGGCATGTCCCTTGGAGACCATGCGAAGATGTCCCGATTCTCACGGAGGGAGCTGGTGAGCTCGCTTTCCTTTGTTGCTCAAGCCGGCACCGATGGTGACGTACTTGTCCGG
Source organism: Lolium multiflorum (assembly GCA_030979885.1). NCBI lineage: Eukaryota > Viridiplantae > Streptophyta > Magnoliopsida > Poales > Poaceae > Lolium > Lolium multiflorum. The sequence goes on along the minus strand of CM061752.1, from coordinate 197,650,914 downwards.
GGCGGGTCGAGCAGGATCCTCTTGGTGTTGTCGGCCGGCTGGAAGTGGTCGTCCCAGGCGGGTTGCCCACGGCCGGCATCTCCTCTGCGCGCGGCCTTGGCCAAGGCAACGGCGTCGTGGATGAGCTGCTTCTCGGTGGCGATGACCGGCGTCTGGGCCATCTTGGAGCTCTGTGTGGCGGTCCATGGAGCGGTAGTCGCCGTCTCGGTGATGACCCCTTTAGGGCCGGGCATCTTCATCTTCCGGTACCCATAGTGGGGCACCGCCATGAACTTGGTCAGGGCCGGCACGCCCAGGAGCGCGTGGTAGGGGACTCACGAGGTCCACCACCTCGGGCTCGATGTTCTACGTGCGGAAGTTGTCCGGCTTGCCGAACATGACCTCCGGGGGTGATCCGGCCGATTGGCTGGCAGCAGTGGCCTGGCACAATGCCATGGAAGACGGTGGGGGTGGGGCGCAACTCGGCCTCCTGGATGCCCAGCTTGCGGGCGGTGTCGCGGTAGAGGATGTTGATGCTGCTGCCCCCATCCATGAGGACGAGAGCGCACGCTGCGCCGGGTTGTGCCGATGGTGGGGTCGAGGACCATGGCGTAGCTGCCCGGCCGGTAGGACAGCCGGTGTGTCGCGGCGGTCAAAAGTGATGGCCTGCTCGACCAGTTTAGGTACTTGGGGACCGGCGGCATGACCGCGTTGACTTCGAGGGAACGGCTGCTGGCTCGTCTTGTCCTCGGGCTCGGTGGTGAAGATGATGTAGGTGGCGTCCTCGCCAGGTACCGGCCGCCATGGTGCACTTGGTTAGCCTCGTGGTGCTCGAGGTTGTTGGCCTCTGCCGGCTTGGCCACCCGGCCCGCCGGCTGGTGGAGGTGGGGAAGGGGCTCGCCACTCGTCAGCCGCTTCATGAAGTGGCGGTCGCGGGTGGGTGGTTGGAGGGGTTCTTGCCGTTGTGCTTGCACGGCGAGTCGAGCATTTGCTCGAAGGTGTACTTCGGCTTCCAGGGCCGGTCCGTCTGCTTCTGGCGCCGGCTTGCGCCCCGCGTGGTCTGCTGCCGCCACGTGGGCGGAGCCGTACCGGCGGTCCGGCTGGTCGCTGTGCCTCTTGCCGCGGTGTTGTCCCGCCGGCTGCTGTGGTGGCCGGCCTCGGCCGGCTTGTTGTTGTCCCTCCTGGATGGAGCCGGCGAAATCTCAGCCGGCGTGCTGCTGGTTCCTTCAGCCAGCGCATACTTGTCTGCGATGGCCATCAAGGCAGCCATCGTCTTGGGGTCACTGCGGCGCAGCTTGTGCCACAGCATGGTGTTTGGCCGGCAGCCGGCCATGAAGAAACCGACTGCCTGGATCTCGTGCACTCCCTCGCAGGAGTTGCGCATCTCGCACCAGCGCGTCAGGTATGCGCGGTCCGTCTCGTCCGCGCCCTGCTTGCACATCTCAAGCTGTTGGGCGACCCGGCCGGCGGTAAGTGCCGGTGAAGTTGCTGATGAAAGCCGCCTCGAAGTCGAGCCAGCCGTTGATGCTGCCGGCTGGCGGGTTGAGCCAGGTGCGGGCGGAGCCGAGCAGCATGAGGGGGGAGTAGCGCACGGCCCAGCGCTTGTTGCCCTTGCCGATGCCAACTGCAGTGGAGTAGTCCTGCAGCCAGTCCTCCGGCTTAGCCGTGCCGTCGTACTTGGGCGTGTCGCGGGGGAGCTGGAAGCCGTCAATCATGGGCTCGTTGATGATCCGCGGCCCGAAGCACTTGGGGCCGGCTGGCCCTTCTTCCTCCGCGATGCGGGATTCGACCAGCCGGTCGAGGCGATCTCTGGCGTGCCGGCTCGACGCGCGGGCCCAGCCGGGAGCGAGCCGGCTGGCGTGCCGCTGGCCTCTGGAGCCGCGCGATGCTTGATGGTGGATGGCCTCTCGTACTCGTACTCTTCGTCGTCGTGCCGGCTTGAAGGTGGCCGGCTGCGGCCGCTGTTGCCGCTGGGCGGCCGGTTTGTGCGGCTGGAACTCGCGTGGGTGTTCCGGCTGTCGGCTCCGCCGGCTTGGTGCGGGGAGGTGGACTCGGCCGTGTCCCTCGGACCGTCTCGATCCTTGCCTGCAGCGCCATGAGCGTGAGAAGCTCTGGGGGCATGGGCGTACCTGGGGTCCTTGGTCATGTGGTTGGCCGCCTTCAGCAGCTCAGTCACCCGCTCAGTTTGGCGGCGTAACTCTTCGCCTTCGAGGCGGTGCAGCTCTTCCGCGGCAGCTTCGGCCGCGAGCATGTTCTTGTCGGGGGTGTTGTAGATGGGTAGCTCCGTAGACGGAGCCGGCGATGCTGCGCCGTCCCGGGCGATCTCTGCGCCCAGGCCGCCTCCTCTGCGGCGGATCTGGCCGGCTCGGCTTGGGTTGTCGCCGGCGGGCGTGAGGCCGTGGGCGCGGTTGAACTCGCGCTGGGAGATCTCCCACCGGCGCTTTGCAGCAGCCAGCTCTTCGTTTGCTTGAGAAGGGGGCTGGCGGTGCTCCTCCAGGTCCTTCTCGATGGTGGTGGGGTCGGCACCAGGCGTGAGCGGAGTGCTCAGCTTGGCCCGGACTTCGTCCAGCCGGGATGGTGGTGGCGGCGCCTTTGCGCCCGAGGCGGATGCGCCGGTCTCCTTGTTGCGCTCCAGCTCAGGACCACGGATGCGCGTGGACTTGCCTCCGGCGTCTTCGCCGGTGGCCATGACCTCCTGCATGATGCGGGGGCCGGTGGTGGTGAGGCTGGCGCCGGCTCCAGGGGGATTGCGCAGCGCACGATCTCGCGCGGGTAGCGCGGTGGTGCGACGGTGGCGACGTAGACGTCGAAGCCGCCGAAGCTGATGATGTTCCGCCGGCAGGGAATGGCCGGTCGGCGAAGCAGCCAGCGTTGTCGCTGGCGCAGTCGAGGGAGCCGAATCTCCAGACTAAGCCTGAAGCGACCCGCTCGCCGGTGGTGGTGGTGAGGCCCGTCCGGATGAAGACACCGGCAACGGACGAAGGCCCCACGGTGGGCGCCAAATGTCGTGTATCGTCATGACATATGCGTAGGGTGGCTAATCGAGGTGGTTCCTAATGGTCTCACGGTGGTATCCGGAAGCGGGTATGGGCACGAGCGACACGGCGACGTACCCAGGTTCGAGGCCCTCCGATGGAGGTAACACCTCTACTCCTGCTATGAGTGTATATGATGTGTAACACAATACAATGGTGCTCCTCGAGCTGTATCCGGCTGCTCTGAGGTGGACGAAGGTCTCTCTCTCAGGGCAGCTCTAAGACTAGTGAATGGCAACTGATCGATCGTCCCCCGCACGAGGGGGGTAGCCCGGCTTATATAGGCACCGGCACTTTACATATAAGTCCCTAGAGTCTAGTGGCCAGCATGGGCCGGCTTCGGCTCCCGTCCCTTCCCGAGGCGCTGACGCCAGGGAGCCGTTGAGCGTAGTGGCACGTCCCATCCGCCTGCCCAGGTCGGCGGCGTGGAGGTGCTGTCGTTGTCGTCATCATGCTCTGGAGCGCGTACGGCTCGACGTACGCCATGATGGCCTGTCGGCGCGTGGCACTGCTGCTCTACGGTGCCCCGTACTTTACGAGATGAGGTCGGCGTGGACCTTTGAACCCGGCTCACCTACCCAGTTCCTTCCTGTGCAAGGCTCGCCGGCCTCGAGTCGGTCTGAGGTACAAACCCCAGTCGGATATGGCTTGTAGAAGCCGGCCCAGCTACGCGTCGAAGGCCGCAGCCAGGCCGACTAGGACTTAGAGCTAGCCGGCTCCCGAGGCAGCCGGCCACGGCTCCAACCGGCTGCTCCTCAGCCGGCCTTTGCCGCGAGCCGGCCGACCTCAAGCCGGCCGCTCCGCGTCCATTGCCCTACAGGGTCTTCCCCAGCAGTCTGCACCCTTTGTTTAACCTTGATTTCAGGGAAAATTGGTCGGTCACAGAAGATGAACTTGATGCATACATAGAGAGGTGCAGCCATCAAGCAGGGGATGGCGTGGAGGAGGCCGAGGACCCCCTCGACTTGCCATCCGACGCAGCAAGTTCTTCACATCAGTATTCTGGACATGTGGAACCTTCATCCTTCTCTTCTGCACAGGGATCTTATTATGACCACGCCATGTATGATCCACCGGCGTGGAACCCTGACCCTCGCTGGGGTTGACCTCCATTTAGGCCAAAAGTCTAAGCTTGGGGGGAGTTATGCCGGCATCACTCATTCATTACAATTTCGGTCATGCGTATATACTTGTTTCACTTCTTTCGGTTGTTTCTCTTTCGTTTATTTTTATTTTCAGTAAGTTTTTATTTTTAGTTTTTGAAGGTTGTTAATACTGTAGTAATCTTTACTTTTACTTTTTATTTCATTTGTGTGCCGATGGTTTCTCTAATATGAGGAAGATGATATTTGGGGAAGTGCTGTCTAAAAAACAGATTCTGGGCTGATACTAAAAAAATTCATGTGCGTAGCCAGAACATTATTTTGAGCTGCCAATTTTTGTGCATGTTCCCCAGGTTGTTATCTAACTTTAATTAGTTGAGCACTTTTCTAGTTGAGCAGCAGAAGATTTTTGTAAAAAATGATTACTGCACTGCTGTCAAGTTTTGGCAGATTTCTGCCAATTTGCTTTTCTGTGTTTCTTTTAGTTTTCGTTCTCTTGTTTTTGCTTTGTTTCTTTCCTAAAACACAAAAAGACCAAAAATATTTCTGTTTTTCTCTTCATCATTTGTTTATTTGGTTCCTTGTTCCTATTTTGCTTTTTTGCTATTGTTGGTTTGCTATGAGAAAATCCAAAAAGATTTTACTTTCATTCGGTGACTCTAATATAAAACGCCAAAAATATTTGTTGTTCTTCTTCTGTTTTGTAAAGTTTATTAGGGAGTTCAGCGGTCTCCGGTGGTTGGAGCTTGGTTTTCATTCCATATTATTCAAGCCACACAAGTGAAAGGCAATAATGACGATCTACGACAATCTGATTGTGGTGAGAGGCTGGTATGAACTCTATTTGTTTTCATTTTTGTACATATACTCATCCATGTGAGCATGCTTAGTTGGTTCATGTGAGGTATATGTCATTTAATGAAAGTCTATTAGTTCATGATCTCTCATGTTTAGCTCCAATTTATTAATAATGAGTAGCATGTCATGAATATCTGCTTGCATTGTTTTATTCATAAATAGGTATGGCATTGTGGTATCCTCCTCTGAATAATTCATTTGGATTGACTTGGCACATGCCCGCGCATGCATAGACTGAAAAACAAAAAGTCAATTAAGCCTCGATGATTTACTTTGTGAGTTCTTGTATCACTTTTATGCCTCCGTTAATTTTATTTTGTCGCAAGCATGATTATGTCAGTTATTACTCTCTTGATTGTCGCTTCCCAGTCTATTTCTAGCCTTCACTTGTACTGAGCGAGAATGCTGCTCGTGCTTCCAAATCCCTGAAAACCAAGTTATTCCAGAGTGTCCACCATAAATACCTATGCATGGCATTTCATGTGCTACCTTTAAACCTTCAAACTATTTCTCAATTTGTGTCAATGTTTTATAGCTCATGAGGAAGTATGTGGTGTTTTACCTTTCAATCTTGTCGGTCAGACTTTCACCAATGGACTAGTGGCATATACATCCGCTTATTCAATAATTTTAGAGCACCGGGGTGCCCAGCCCCAATTAATTACAACTTTCATTAATAATTCTCTTCACGTGTTTTGCCTGATCTATCTAAGCAACTTAACTTGCAAATAGACACTCCTCCATGGTATGTGAATGTTGGAAGGCACCCGAGGATTCGGTTAGCCACGGCTTGTCTAAGCAAAGGTTGGGGGGAGTGTCATCCATAATAAAACTAAAGTACATGTGTAAACAAAAGAAGAGGGATGATCTACCTTCCTGGTAGAGATAACGTCCTTCATGGGAGCCGCTCTTGAGAGTCTGGTTGGCGAGGTAGTTAGAGTACCCACTATCATTCGTTGACAACAACAAACACCTCTCAAAACAATTTTACTTCTGTTTCAAAAATGAAAAGCTCTAGCACATGTTAATCCCTGCTTCCCTCCGCGAAGGGTCAATCTTTTACTTTTATGTTGAGTCACCATCCTTTCTTTGAGCACCTTCTTGAGAGCATAGTTGTCATTCTTAGTGTAATATGCTTGTCCCAGAATATAGATAACTGTGGTATAACTTTGATGCTTTTATCTTTGATAGTCTCTACTTCTAGTCTTCCCATGAACTTCAGAAGTGCCTGGGCATTTATGTTTTGCTGTACAAATACGGGCAAGCGAGATACCACTTTATCATATCTTTCTATGAAAATTACAATCCTGCTTATAGAAGTGTTTCATGATGCTTGTTATTAGTTTGTTGGTATCTTTTTCATGATTGATGCAGCTATTAGATGACTTTATTTGCATTTATCTTATTATGAATTGCCTAGTATACGTCCTGTCATGAAATATTTCATCATATGAGCAAATGTATTCGTGAAAGTTCTTTATCGCTCAGTTGTTAGCTGAATTGCTTGAGGACAAGCAATAAGCTAAGCTTAGGGGGAGTTGGTCCAAAGCGTATCTACTTTCCCGAACACTTTGCTATTGTTTTGCCTCTAATTTGTGTATTTGGATACAACTAACACGGACTAACGTTGTTTTAAGCAGAATTGCCTTTGGTGTCTTATTTTTGTGCAGAAACTCAACTTTTAGGAAAATCCCCGGAAATAATCGCAATGGGCCTATTTCACAGAGAACTTACGAGGCCAAAAGGGCAAGCTAGGGGGGCCCACGGCCCCCACACCATAGGCCGACGCGGCCTGGAGGGGGGCACGCCGCCCTATGGTGAGGGCGCCTCGGCGGCCCCCCGACACTCCACTTTCGACTACTTAACCCTTTCGACCTAAAAACGCCAGGGGGTTCGACCACTTTTCGAGAAGACATCCCGAACTCCGCCGCCATCGCGAAACTCAATCTCGGGATCAGAAACTCCGTTACGGCACCTGTAGGGACGATTAATCGGAGGAGATCATCACCATCATCACCATAACGCCTCTCCATCGACTATCCATGATTCCCCCATCCATGTGTCCCCCGTTGTAGGCTGAAGGGGGTGGTAGGGATTGGATGAGATTTGTCATGTAATAGTCATAAGATTAGTTGTTAGGGCATAGTGCCTAGTATCCGTTGTTGGTACTTTTATGATATTGTTGCAACTTGTTATGCTTAATGCTTGTCACTAGGGCCCGAGTGCCATGATTTCAGATCTGAATATGTTATTGATTCATGTTGATATTCATTGTTTTATGATCTTATTCCAAGTTGTATACACATATTGCTGTGGGAACCAGGGCCCCAAAGTGACGAAATTGGGAAAGCCGGAGGAAGGAGTGATGTAGGGGATTTGTGTGTTCACCCAGTGTTAATGCTTTGCTTCTCAGGTACTCTATTAAAAGGAGTACACTTAATTGCCAGGTAGTTTCCCTAGAGGCACATTTGCCCACAGAAGTGATGAGACCGAGAAGATGTTGTGCAAGTTTCTCATTAGAAACACGTACGACTATATATGGAACACATGCCTGTGGATTGTTTAGTACTTGGATACTATTTTATTATTATCTGCAAATGCCTTGCCTTGATTATTACATGAGTTCTCTTATCCATGCAGTGCCCGTTCATCCATCCCTATGCCTACAATGTTTAATCCTGCTGTTTACTAGGAAATCCTCTGCTTGTCTTTATTACTGCTGCTTATATTCCTTCAACTCTGCTATAAAGCGTACTGCGATAAACTCTTGCGAGCAAGTTTGTTTCAGTGCAGCTGAATTGACAACTCATTTGTTAAGGCTGCAAATATTCTTTGGCTCCCTTTGTGTCGAATCAATAGGTGGATTTTACTTCGAAGACTGTTGCGATCCCCTATACTTGTGGGTCATCATAAGTCTACTACTTTGTGGTTTCTATCTGTCGAGTTTTTCACCGCTCTGAACTTTTTCCTGCTTTTTTCCTTTATCCACGAGTCCTAAATTTGTTGTTCTTGATCTCAGTGCTATTTATTGGAGTATCTTGTGGTGTCGATTGAAAGGAATTTGCTTTGCATATGAACTATCTTATCTTTCGTGTCGCAAACTTGCATTGGCCTCACGTTATTTTAACTCCTATGTTTCCTTTCAGCTTGAAGATCTTATCGTGGCTAACAAACATTTGATGACCTCGCCGTCAAGCTTAAGGAGAGCGAAGAAGCTCGCGCGAGAAAGCCGAGAAGGATGCCACCTCCATTGAAGATCTTCGAAAAGAGGCTCCATGAGGCGGAAAGCTGCTTTGAGTGACAAGATCACTCAGCAGATTGCTCGCGAAGAAATTAGTCGACTGGAGTCGCAGAGTCGGCGTTTTGTTAGTAAGTTCCCTGATCACTCTTTATTATCTCTGCACCAGTTTTCCTCTCCTTCCTCTTGCTGAAAACTCGACGTTACAGCAGGGAAGATGAGTCAAGACTTCGAGGCTATAAGCACAGAAGATGACCGTCTCCTCGCTCTTTCTCTTCTCGAAATTCATGGGGATCTAGTGCGCCGCAGTATCACTGATGCTCGGGCTGCATTTTCACGCTTATTCCTATTTCTTCCCGAAGACGAGCAGCACAGCACCTTCTTGCTGTGCCAAAAGCGCCCGTTCCCAAAGAAGATCTTTGGCTTGCTCTTAAATCAAGAAAACTTGAAGATAGGCGTGGAGGGCACCATAGCTTTGGTTGCCGAAAGCCAACAAAGCGTCGACTGGGCAAAGGTTGGTGCAGCCACGAAGCTGAAGACTGAGAAGTGGCAGGCCCTGATCAGGGCTGCTAAACCTCACTCGAAGAAGATCCTCGCCTTCCTCGGGTACAAGCCAGCACCCTCCTCCAGTTCTGCCAAACCGGAGGTCAAGTAGATCATCCTGCCTATCTTTTTCTTTTTCTTTCTTTTGACACTGTCGCCGTAGTTGTAGCTTGCGACAGCGTATCATTGGTTCATTAGGATCCAATCTTTTGTAATGACTATGTAAATATCTTGAAAGTCAATGGAAGTCTATTTTGCTTGATGATTGATGTCGAGATTTTCTTTCCAGTTGGTATTTGACAACTATACTGCAACTCCTCACCCTTCCGATGCTTTACCTGCGTCCTCTTACTCGAAGAAAGCGTCTGTTGACGATTTTGCGGAGGATTTCCCAAACGCAAACCTGTCGCTAGAACTAAGTGATCTTCGGCAGCAGCTTCAGTCGATAAAGAAACATTCTATTATGATCATGGACCGATTTCGCAAATCGTCGGAACGAGAAAAGGTAGCTCTTCAGGAGGCCAAAGAAGCTTTGGCGCTAAAAGATACTGCTGTTGCTGAAGCTGCGCAGGCTGTATCTCGTGAAGAATATATGCTGTACTTGCTGACTGACGCGAGCTTGGACATGGCAGGTGTGCCTCTCGAACTTTAACCTGCCGTGCAAGTTTTTCGTCGACTTCTGCTCGTCAATTTTTCTTTTCCCTCGACAGGTTCCTTTCTGGACGCTGCTGCTGAAGATCAATGAGGTGAGACAAGGTCAAATCTCCTTGTGAAACTTGCACTGGAAAACAATTCCAGTTTTTGGTCAAACCCAGATCGAACCGGATTGTTCGATTTCAAGACCGCGCAGGCCAAGTTCGTGAGTATCTTGATTTTTGCACAAAAACGCTAGCCATGGTTTACAATGCTATGTTCCCTCGAAACCCTCAGCCTGCAAATCTCACTGAGCTGATGAATAAATTCAAGAATTCTGGCTAATCCACGACTTTATTGAAGGCTCAGTGATAGGCGGCGCAGTTGCCACCAGTTATGCCACGAATCTGTCACTCAAAACTCCAAGGTGGTTGAAACTATCCACACCAAGCTGAGGATCGACGGAGGGGCGTCGACAAAATTGATGAAATAGTTACACCGGTGTGGAGATGATTGATGACCTCCTTCGGATGGATGCTGACTCTTTGTGGACGGCCGTTATGCCGATTTCATGGGTGCGTCTGCCGAAGAAGACAGAGTAAATATAGATGACCTGATAGGTCGTGACTGAATCTGTTTCTTCGATAGATACTTATCTTGATGGAGATAAACATGTAAAATTCAAGTGCTGTGTATATTGTAAAACAACTATATGTTCTTTTTTCCTTAGCCCCCGAGTATCTCGGTGGCTAGTGCCGTTATTTTCGTTGGTTTGCGAGGTGTTTTAAACCAAGGCAAGAACTTGTGAATTTGTATATTGTATGAATTTCTTTTTTGTAACGAACTTTGTCGAGCAGTAAGCCCCCGAGCCTATCAAAGAAAAAGATGTATATCATCAATATCTTTACTATATTGCAGCACCGCGAGCCCGCCTCATTAAAAACCTTCCAGCCCCACTCGGTGCCCTGAAAGGAAAAGAGTGCGTCTAAAAACTCGCGGGTGTTTCAGTACATTGTATGTTTACATATATATATCTTGGTTCAAGCGTAGAAACGCCTAAGTTGCGCCACGTTCCGGGGGGTTTGGCTCCCGCGACACTGTCTTCTTGTCCTTTATCACATACGCTCCTCCTTCAATTACTTGATGACGATGTATGGTCCCAGCCATGGTGACTCGAGCTTTTCATGGCTATCTTGTGTGTCGAAGAACTAAGTCACCAACTTGAAAGATCTTGGTCTCAAACGTCGACTGTGGTAATTTTCATGTCTTGATGGTGTTTAACGACTCTTGATAGTACCTCGTCTCGAGCTTCGTCGAGTCGTCCCATCATCTTCGATTGCCTTTCTCGAGGTTTCTTCGTCAAACTCCGCCACTCTCGGGGAATTATAGCCCGATTTCTATCAGTATGCGTCATTTCACTGAACGAGAAAAATGGAAGTTTCCTATGTTCTTTGTATTGGGTGTTATTTATGTCTGCTCCGCAGCACGGCCCGGGTAACTCCTCCGGCCAAGTGTGTCGGGGCTTTTCCAATGGTGCTACTTGAGCGCTTCTTGATCTTGGTGCAGATGACGCCGTTTGCTTTCTTGACTTGACCATTGGTTTGCGGGTGCGCAACTGACGCAAAATGTACCTTGATACCTACCTCTGCACAATAAGCCTTGAATTCCTTTGAAGTAAAATTGCTACAATTGTCTGTGACGATGCTATGAGGAACTCCAAACCGAAAAACGATGCTCTTGATGAACTTGATCGCTGATGCTGTGTCTGGCGAATTTATTGTTTTTGCCTCGACCCATTTGGTGAACTTTTCGAGAGCTACGAGCATATACTCGTATCCTCCTGGCAACGCCTTGTGCAATTTTCCCACCATATCAAGACCCCATTGAGCAAAGTGCCACGACAATGGTATTGGCATCAATTCTGCTGCCGGAGAATGAGGTTTTGCGGCAAACCTTTGACACGCATCACAGGTATGTCCTTCGCATCCTCGATGGCTGTTAGCCAATAGAACCCTGCTCTAAAAACCTTGGCCGCAATAGCTCGACTGCTTGCGTGGTGTCCGCATACTCCCTCGTGCACATCCTTTAAAAGCACTCGAACTTCTTCAGCTGTGACGCACCGCTGCAAGACTCCCGATATGCTTCGCTTATAAAGCTCGCCCTTAACCACAATGAAGGCTTTGGACCGTCGAATAATTCGCCTTGCTTCTACTGGATCTTCGGGTATTTCCTTTCTTGAGATATATGCAATATAAGCCTGCATCCAAGGGATTTGTACTACCATCACCTCATGCAACTCTTCTTCATCTCCCGATATACTTGCTTCTGTTGCTGCTGGAGCCCCAGAAAGCCTTTCTCGACTTTTCCTTTTCTTTTGTGTTTCCTCGCCTTAGTCGACCTTTCACTTATCTCTTCCCAAATACTCCGGGTGGTATCGCTAAACACCGTGACCCGATGTTGACAATCGGCTTCGTCATTGCGAGTCTACTAACATGATTCCACCTCGCACCCGTCCAGCCCCTCTAGTTCATTGTATAACTCCTTGTATGCTATCATCTTTGTCGTTGAGCTTGCGTCACATTTGATTTATTACTGTTGGGCCACCGGTTGGGAGTCGCCGACTATTTTTTTTTGGCTCCGGTCGCACCACAAGCTTTGCATCATCTTCATCCCATGTATCGATTAGCCGTACTCTGCCTCGTTGTTAGGTGCGTTAGGGAACGTCATCCGTAGTACATGCCGCCTTGTCTCCTTGGAGTGAAACTAGTATCACGCCTGCTCCAGCTCCTTCTAACCTCTTGGACCCGTCGAAGTTCATAGTCCAGGTTCTCGATAAATCAGGAGGTCCCGTATTTTGCAGTTCCATCCACTCCGCGACGGAGTCTGGTAAAATCTGCGACTTTGTTGCTTTTCTTTTTTCATACGTGATGTCAGGGGGAAAGCTCTATTCCCCAAAGGGAGACACGAACCGTAGCTCCGGGTTATTTAGTATATTTGATAATGGTGCCTCATTGACCACTATTATCGGATGTGCCGAAAAGAAGAAATAGTGTCGCAACTTTCTTGCTGTTGTAAAAACTCCATACGCCAGCTTCTGATGAGTGCGGGTATCGGCACTTTGAAGGAGATAAAACTTCGCTGATGAAGTAGACGCTGAACTCCATGGATCTTCCCTTCTTCTTCCGCTCAACCCATAAACCTTTGTGCGACCCTGAGGTGTGGCCGCCTTTATCTTGACCAGTATTAGTAGTGTCGAAATTGTCTGGCAGAGATCCTCGAAAGCTCCTATACGCTTCTTCGTTCCACTCGAACTTTTCTCCCTGTTTAATCAAGGCGTAAAGCAGCAGCGCCTTTTCTCCAAGCACAGCCAGAATGCTTAAAGCTCGGCTCGTCCGATTAAACTGTTGTATCTCCTTTAACTTTGTTAGCTTCCGCATCGTTACAATGGCCTGTATTTTCTCGGGGTTAGCCTCGATTCCTCTTCTTGACCCGAGAAGCTAGAAGTTCTCCCGCAGGGACGCCGAAAGAGCACTTCGTCGGGTTTAGCTTGAGGCAGAATTTTTTGAGATTGTCGAAAGTTTCTCCGAGATCATCGATCAATGTTGATCCTTTCTTTGTTGTTATGACGACATCGTCAATGTACACTTGAATCGTTCTTGTCAATCGCATTGTTAAGCATACCTCATCATCGCGTGATATCTTGCACCAGCGTTTTTCAACTTGAAAGGCATTGTTCTCTTGAGAACACACCATAGGGTGTTATGGCTGTTTCACTCATCCTCTTCCTTGATCGAATCTGGTTGTAACGGTATGCGTCCAAGAAGGAAAAGCGTTCCCCAACCTGCCATGGAGTCGATAATTTGATCGATCCTTGGGAGGAAAGTGATCCTTTGGACAATGTTTATTGAGACACGTAAAGTCGAGACACATGCGAAGATCTCTGTGTTTTTCTTCGGGACCAGCACTAGGTTTGCTACCCACGTGGCTATGTATCTCTTTGATGAACCCGGCTTCTCTGAGTCGATTGATTTCTGACAGCATGGCTCTGCGGTTTGGTTCCGAAAAATGCCGCAAGGGTTGTTTGTTGGCCTAGCCAATGGATCCAAGTTAAGGGTGCTCGGCAAGTTCCCTGGGTACTCCTGGCATGTCGGTGGACACCATGCGAAGATTTTCCGGCGCTCACGGAGGAACTCGTGACGCGCTTTCCTATGCGAGTCCCATGTTTTGTGGCGATAGGCTGGCATCGTCTTCTTGGGATCACATCGGTGTATCTTGCACTTCCTTCGAGTTCTTGGTGGTATCAAAGGTTGGTTCCTTCGAGAAGCCTCGAAGAAATACGACAACAACACGTCGTGATACATTTAGCCGACTGATGCATATATTACTGCATCCCGAAAGGTTTCCCCGATGGCAAGTGGAAATCCTTAGCACTTGTCCGCTAAGCGCTCTGTGCCTTTCTTTATGGTGGTCCCTTAGGTCCGAGGGGGCCGCCACAACAAGTATGCGTAGTGTGGTGCGCCATGAATACGGCATATGCGGGTCGTCCAATGACATGGTATTGTGATGGGGAAATCCATGACTTGGACTCCGACCTTTCTATCCTATAATTCTCTCGAGTTCCAAAGCCCAGGCAGTAAATTGATCTTTCGAGTGGATAACTTGGCTTGTACGGTGTGATACCATGGAAAACGCATATCCCGGTTTAAGTTATGAGATATATTCATCTTCCTCAATGTCGCTGGTAAGATTAGTGTTGATTGTCCAGGTCGAGGAACTTGCTGCGGGTGGTCTGCTATGGTGAAGCCAATGTCCTGTCCCGATCAATTCAGATACTCTATTGTTGGTGGAGGCATCTTCTCTTCCATGAAAACTTGTCGCGAAATTACTTTTCGAGCTCTATTGGATGGCCTGGCTCTCTGAATCATCGAGACCGCACCGTTGGTGTCGATATAAGGAGGTGGATGTGGAGCTGCCGCTATTCGTAGCTGATGCCGATTTTCATCCGTAATTGCGGGAGGAGGCGGAAGATGAACCTCGCTCCTTGGCCCCTGAGGGTATCTGTTTGCTGCCTGTGCGTTGGCATGCCCTGCAAACCTGTTCAACGCCTGAAAAGTTCGACAGTCTTTCTGCAAGTGTCATGACTGCCTCTTTCCATTGTTGTCGAGATAAAAGTGCATTTGGCATGGTCCGTTCATCATATCTTCGGGAGATATATACGACCTCTGGAACCTTGGACCATTATTTTGTCTACGAGGACCATCCTGTAGACACTACATTTGCTCACCACTCTTTTGATAATCATCTCGATTGTTCCTCCATTATTTCCTCGGAAGCTTCGACGATACTTGGCCGGGACCGCCATGATACGAAAGGCGGCGTGGCCGTGCTGTTTCGAATGTTGCAGTACGATCCTCCTCGGGCGACCTATGTCGCTCGTTGTGTATAGCCCTCTCCATCTTCCCAACGATTCGCTATCTCCATGAGTGCTGATATTGTCTTTAGTCCTTCCGAGGTCCTCGATGAAATCCTTTCTTCAGATCCCAGCAACAAAAGCATCTATCTTTCTCTCCGTGAGATACATTTCTTTGCCAAATTTTTGATAATATTCCACCTCGCCCATGTACTCCCTCATTGACTCGTCATACGCCGACAGGGCTCTCAATTCCCTCTATTGGCGCAGGTTTCTTGCATGTGGACAAAGAAATTCTTCCACGAGCAGGTCCTCGAAGAGTTCCATTTGTCGATGAGCCAGTGGTAGCTTCTTAATCCATGATCGAGCTGCACCACTTAAATACACTTGGATACTTTGCATAGCTGTTGTAGTTCCACCCGTCAGTTTTACTGTCTCTAAGTAATCAACCAACCAATCTCGGGATCTTGCAATCCGTCGAATTTTCTTATATTTGTCGAGCAACTTGAAATCGAGACGGGACTGCGTTACGGACTCCGTCGAGTGAAGCGGGGAGTCTAAATATCTTCATCATCTGCTTCGGTGACGCGACGTTCTCTCCTCTCATGTCGCGCTGTCGACCCGTGTTTGCGCAGCTGTGTCTCTTGCCCACGTTCTTGGGGGTTCTTGCGCACATGGGTCGTGGTATTTTGCCTTGCGCACCTTCGGGAGGTGTGCTTGTACCCGCAAACGCTGTCCCCATGACTCCAACTCCTGCCAAAGCCATGTTGTAATGCCTCTCTTGGATCTCCTGCGGGTGGCCTGTTCGCCAGTATGAAGGCATGTGCCGCCATATATCCTGCTTCCGGGGTTTTAGGGATAATGTTTCCTCTTGTGTCGATCGACATGAAGGACATGTCGAGATGAGATCAGATGCTCCCCTCTCTGCCCCTCAGTATGTTGCGATCGAGATCTTCCCTGACACGGGCATCTCTTGGTTGTCTCCGAAGTTCATAAATGTCGGCTCAGCTCGGCGCTTCGCCCTTGACGCGAAGCGGCGGCTCTTCTCTTTTCGAGTTTGATTCTTTCTTTCGAGTTCCCTCCTGCACGGGCTAATTTATACTAGTACGCCATGATCTGCGACTGTTGCGGTGGTATTCATCGGCTCCGTGCCATTCATGGCTCTTGCCGCTCTATCCCTAGGCTTCTTGCGGGAGTTGCACCTTTTCTCTTGGTTCAGGACCGATGTATTTGGTACCCAAGCCTCGCATCAGATCAGCGGGATCGACGTATGGATTTCCCAAATCATCGAAAGCCTCTGACGTCTCCGGCTCTGCTCGGCTCACTTCCCCAATGACGTACACTTGTTGATGTGTTGAAGCTTGATTGTCATCGATATTGGTGACACCGTCGTATAGATCGGGAAGACCTCAGAAGTAGACCGGTCGATGAAATCGAAAGTATCGACACTATCCAGTCGCTGCTTATATTTGAGTCCTGAACGACCGACGGATATGTTGCTGAAGATCTTGACGAGTTCTCCGCTTGAGGCGATCTTGGTGGAGATTGTCGACGAAATCTCTTCATCGTCGGACTCGAACGATGACACCGATCCCGAGGTATCGGAACCAACTGCAACCGATCTCGCCGAGTCCGATATCATGAGACGATGAGATCCCTCCTTCCCGACGCGGAAGTGGAACCTTCCGAACGCCATGTCCATGGTCTCCTCCAGATACGCACATGCATCCATACGGGAGGGTGGGTGAGGAACAAAATCGAGTAGAGCGGTTTCGATCTGTTTACCTCGATCCATCGTGTTGCTTGCTACCGAAGATGTTGATGATGTTGAACGTGCCATCGAGATCAGATCCTTGTCGCCTCTAATTCCCACAGACGGCGCCAATTGACAAGGGATTAACTTGTCAATGCCTACAAGTTGTAGACTAGGGTTTTGTCGGAAGTAGAGGGCAAGTAGATCTCGAAGGTTTCAGCCGGAAAAGTACTCGACTGCTATGAAAACTAGGGTTGCATAAAACAATGATTCGATCCTCTCTTTGTCCCTCGACTCCCCCTTATATAGGAGGTGGAGCCTGATACGTCTCCAACGTATCGATAATTTCTTATGTTCCATGCTACTTTATTGATGATACCTACATGTTTTATGCACACTTTATGTCATATTTGTGCATTTTAAGACTAACCTATTAACAAGATGCCGAAGTGCCGGTTCCTGTTTTCTGTTTTGGTTTGAGAAATCCTAGTAACGAAATATTCTCGAATTGGACGAAATCAACGCCCAAGTTCTATTTTGCCGGAAGCATCCGAGAACCCGAGCCGCGAGGAGGGGGCCTGTGGGCCGAGATGACATGGTGGCGCGGCCGGGCTGGGCCCGCGCCACCCTATGGTGTGGTCGCCCCTTCGACCCTCTGCGCCGCCTCTTCGCCTATTTAAAGCCCCATCGAACCCTCACGGAGGAAGCCACGGTACGCGAAACCTTCCAGGAGCCGCCGCCAACGAAGCCAAGATCCGGGGGACGGGAGTCTGTTCCGGCACTGCGGGACGGGGAAGTGCCCCGGAAGGCTTCTCCATCGACACCGCTGCCATCTCCACCGCCATCTTCATCACCGCTGCTGCTCCCATGAGGAGGGAGTAGTTCTCCATCGAGGCTCGGGGCTGTACCGGTAGCTATGTGGTTCATCTCTCTCCTATGTAGTTCAATACAATAATCTCATGAGCTGCCTTTACAGGATTGAGATTCATATGATGATGCTTGTAATCTAGATGTCATTATGCTAGTCAAGTGGGTTTTACTTATGTGATCTCAGGAGACTCCTTGTCCCACGTGTGTAAAGGTGACAGTGTGTGCACCGTGTGGGTCTCTTAGGCTATATTTCACGAAGTACTTATTCACTATTGAAGAGCGTAGTGAAGTGCTTATTTATATCTCTTTATGATTGCAATGTGCATCGTATCACAATTTATCTATGTGCTACTCTAGCAAAGTTATTAAAGTAGTTTTATTCCTCCTGCATGTGTGCAAAGGTGACAGTGTGTGCACGGTGTTAGTACTTGGTTTATGCTATGATCATGATCTCTTGTAGATTGCGAAGTTAACTATTGCTATGATAATATTGATGTGATCTATTCCTCCTACATATGCATGAAGGTGACAGTGTGCATGCTATGCTAGTACTTGGTTTAGTCTTTTGATCTATCTTACACTTAAGGTTACCTAAACATGAGCATTATTGTGGAGCTTGTTAACTCCGGCATTGAGGGTTCGTGTAATCCTACGCAATGTGTTCATCATCCAACAAAAGTGTAGAGTATGCATTTATCTATTCTGTTATGTGATCAATGTTGAGAGTGTCCACTAGTGAAAGTGTAATCCCTAGGCCTTGTTCTAAATACTGCTGAGTTACTACTGCTTGTTACTGTTTTACTGTGTTACTACTGCTGCAATACTACCACCATCAACTACACGCCAGCAAGCTATTTTCTGGCACCGTTGCTACTGCTCATATATATTCATACCACCTGTATTTCACTATCTCTTCGCCGAACTAGTGCACCTATTTGGTGTGTTGGGGACACAAGAGACTTCTTGCTTTGTGGTTGCGGGGTTGCATGAGAGGGATATCTTTGACCTCTTCCTCCTGAGTTCGATAAACCTTGGGTGATCCACTTAAGGAAACTTGTTTGCTGTTCTACAAACCTCTACTCTTGGGGCCAACATGTCTACAGGGAAAGGAGGGGGAACGTAGACATCAAGCTACTTTTCCGGCGCCGGGGGGGAAAGGTAAAAGGTACTCACACTCACGGACCTCGGCTACTAAGCTATTTTCCGGCGCCGTTGTAAGTACTAAGCTATTTCCTTTAGACTCTGCAATTGCAACATTTGGTTTCTTGTTTACACTAGTTAGGCATAATGGACAACAATGACCTTTTTATTCTATTTCCTGATTTAAGACATGGATGGTTTGATGCAAAAATTAAAAAACCCATGGAACATATTAATATGAATGCTTTGAACACCATTGTTGTTAATGATATGGAAAATTCTAAGCTTGGGGAAGCTGGTTTTGATGAGCATGATATTTTTAGTCCCCAAGCATTGAGGAAAAATTTACTTTGATGATACTTTGCCTCCTATTTATGATGATTATAATGATAGTGGTCTTTTGGTGCCGCCTACTATGGAGAGTAAATTTTATTATGATTATACTATGCCTCCTATATTTGATGATGAGAATAATAATGATAGCTACTTTGTTGAATTTGCTCCCACTATAATTAATAAGAATGACTATGCTTATGTTGGGAGTAGTAATTATTTTATGCATGAGACTCATGATAAGAATGCTTTATGTGATAGTTATATTGTTGAGTTTGCTCATGATGCTACTGAAAGTTATTATGAGAGAGGAAAATATGGTTGTAGAAATTTTCATGTTACTAAAACACCTCTCTATGTGCTGAAAATTTTGAAGCTACACTTGTTTTATCTTCCTATGCTTGTTACTTTGCTCTTCATGAACTTGTTTATTTACAAGATTCCTATGCATAGGAAGCATGTTAGACTTAAATGTGTTTGAATTTGCCTCTTGATGCTCTCTTTTGCTTCAAATACTATTTCTTGCGAGTGCATCATTAAAACTGCTGAGCCCATCTTAATGGCTATAAAGAAAGAACTTCTTGGGAGATAACCCATGTGTTTTTACTACAGTACTTTTGTTTTATATTTGAGTCTTGGAAGTTGTTCACTACTGTAGCAACCTCTCCTTATCATGTTTTTGTACCAAGTAAAGTTTCTATGTCAAAGTTGATGTTATATTTGGGATCGCTGCGCAGAAACAGCATTGCTGTCTGTCACGAATCTGGGCACAGGCCTCTGTAGAAAATTCGAAAAAATCTGCCAATTTACGAGCGTGATCCTCAGATATGTACGCAACTTTCATTAGTTTTGAGTTTTCCATTTGAGCAAGTCTGGTGCCATCTTAAATTCGTCTTTACGGACTGTTCTGTTTTTGACAGATTCTGCCTTTTATTTCGCATTGCCGCTTTTGTTAAGTTGAATGAGTTTCTTTGTTCCATTAACTTTCAGAAGTTTTGTGCAATGTCCAGAAGTGTTAAGAATGATTGTGTCACCTCTGAACATGTGAATTTTTGATTATGCACTAACCCTCTAACGAGTTTGCTTGAAGTTTGGTGTGAAGGAAGTTTTCAAGGGTCAATAGAAGAGGGTGATATAATGTGATCGAGAAGAGTGAAAGGTCTAAGCTTGGGGATGCCCCGGTGGTTCATACCTGCATATTTCAAGAAGACTCAAGCATCTAAGCTTGGGGATCCCCAAGGCATCCCCTTTCTTCATCGACAACTTATCAGGTTTCTTCTAGTGAAACTATATTTTTATTCCATCACATCCTATGTATTTTACTTGGAGCGTCTGTGTGCTTTTATTTTTGTTTTTGTTTTGTTATCTTAGTTCTCTGAATAAGTTCATCCTTGTGTGGGAGAGAGACACGCTCCGCTGGTTCGTATGAACACATGTGTTCTTAGCTCATAATATTCATGGCGAAGTTTCCTCTTCGTTAAATTGTTATATGGTTGGAATTGGAAAATGCTACATGTAGTAATTGCTATAATGTCTTGGGTAATGTGATACTTGGCAATTGTGGTGCTCATGTTTAAGCTCTTGCATCATATACTTTGCACCTATTAGTGAAGAAATACATAGAGCTTGCTAAAATTTGGTTTGTATAATTGGTCTCTCTAAGGTCTAGATAATTTCTAGTATTGAGTTTGAACAACAAGGAAGACGGTGTAGAGTCTTATAATGTTTACAATATGTCTTTTATGTGAGTTTTGCTGCCGGTTCATCCTTGTGTTTGTTTCAAATAACCTTGCTAGCCTAAACCTTGTATCGAGAGGGAATACTTCTCATGCATCCAAAATCCTTGGGCCAACCACTATGCCATTTGTGTCCACCATACCTACCTACTACATGGTATTTCTCCGCCATTCCAAAGTAAATTGCTTGAGTGCTACCTTTAAACAATTCAAAATTTATCACCTCTGATTTGTGTCAATGTTTTATAGCTCATGAGGAAGTATGTGGTGTTTATCTTTCAATCTTGTTGGGCAACTTTCACCAATGGACTAGTGGCTTCATCCGCTTATCAATAATTTTGCAGAAAGAGTTGGCAATGGGATTCCCGAGTCCCAAATTAATTAACAAAAATAGACACTCCTCCATGGTATGTGATTGTTGGACGGCACCCGAAGATTCGGTTAGCCATGGCTTGAGAAAGCGAAGGTGGGGAGGAGTGTCATCATAATAAAACTAAAATAAAAGGCACTCCTTCATGGTATGAGATTGTTGCCAGGCACCCGAGGATTCGGTTAGCCATGGTTTGTGAGAAAGAAAGGTTGGAAGGAGTGCCACCCAAAAACAAAATAAAATGGGAGCCGCTCTTTGAAGGTTTGCCTGGCAAGGGGGTTAGAGTACCCATTACCATTCGTTGACAACAACAAACACCTCTCAAAACTTTACTTTTATGCTCTCTATATGTTTTCAAAATCAAAGCTCTAGCACAAATATAGCAATCGATGCTTTCCTCTTTGAAGGACCATTCTTTTACTTTTATTGTTGAGTCAGTTTACCTATCTCCCTCCACCTTAAGAAGCAAACACTTGTGTGAACTGTGCATTGATTCCTACATACTTGCATATTGCACTTGTTATATTACTTTATGTTGACAATATCCATGAGATATACATGTTATAAGTTGAAAGCAACCGCTGAAACTTAATCTTCCATTGTGTTGCTTCAATGCCTTTACCTTAAATTATTGCTTTATGAGTTAACTCTTATGCAAGACTTATTGATGCCTGTCTTGAAAGTGCTATTCATGAAAAGTCATTGCTTTATGATTCAGTTGTTTACTCATGTCATTACCATTGTTTTGATCGCTGCATTCATTACATATGTTTACAACAATATGATCAAGTTTATGATGGCATGTCACTTAAGAAATTATCTTTGTTATCGTTTTACCTGCGTTGGGACAGTTTAGGGATGCGATACGTCTCAACGTATCGATAATTTCTTATGTTCCATGCTACTTTATTGATGATACCTACATGTTTTATGCACACTTTATGTCATATTTGTGCATTTTCTGGAACTAACCTATTAACAAGATGCCGAAGTGCCGGTTCCATTTCTGTTGTTTTTGGTTTCAGAAATCCTAGTAACGAAATATTCTCGGAATTGGACGAAATCAACGCCCGAGTTCCTATTTTGCCCGGAAGCATCCAGAGACACCCGAGAGCCGCCGGAGGGGCCAGTGGGCCGGATGACATGGTGGCGCGGCCAGGGGGCTGGGCCGCGCCACCCTATGGTGTGGTCGCCCTTCGACCCTCTGCGCCGCCTCTTCGCCTATTTAAAGCCCATGCATCGAAAACCCTTACGGAGGAAGCCATGGTACGCGAAACCTTCAGAGCCGCCGCCATCGCGAAGCCAAGATCTGGGGGACAGGAGTCTCTTCCGGCACCTGCCGGACGGGGAAGTGCCCGGAAGGCTTCTCCATCGACACCGCTGCCATCTCCACCGCCATCTTCATCATTTCTTGCTCCCATGAGGAGGGAGTAGTTCTCCATCGGGCTCGGGGCTGTACCGGTAGCTATGTGGTTCATCTCTCCTATGTAGTTCAATACAATAATCTCATGAGCTGCCTTACATGATTGAGATTCATATGATGATGCTTGTAATCTAGATGTCATTATGCTAGTCAAGTGGGTTTTACTTATGTGATCTCCGGAGACTCCTTGTCCCACGTGTGTAAAGGTGACAGTGTGTGCACCGTGTGGGTCTCTTAGGCTATATTTCTCGAAGTACTTATTCACTGTTGAAGAGCGTAGTGAAGTGCTTATTTATATCTCTTTATGATTGCAATGTGCATCGTATCACAATTTATCTATGTGCTACTCTAGCAAAGTTATTAAAGTAGTTTTATTCCTCACTGCATGTGTGCAAAGGTGACAGTGTGTGCACCGTGTTAGTACTTGGTTTATGCTATGATCATGATCTCTTGTAGATTGCGAAGTTAACTATTGCTATGATAATATTGATGTGATCTATTCCTCCTACATATGCATGAAGGTGACAGTGTGCATGCTATGCTAGTACTTGTTTTAGTCTTTTGATCTATCTTACACTTAAGGTTACCTAAACATGAGCATTATTGTGGAGCTTGTTAACTCCGGCATTGAGGGTTCGTGTAATCCTACGCAATGTGTTCATCATCCAACAAAAGTGTAGAGTATGCATTTATCTATTCTGTTATGTGATCAATGTTGAGAGTGTCCACTAGTGAAAGTGTAATCCCTAGGCCTTGTTCCTAAATACGCTGAGTTACTACGCTTTTGTTTACTGTGTTACTACTATTGCAATACTACCACCATCAACTACACGCCAGCAAGCTATTTTCTGGCACCGTTGCTATTGCTCATATATATTCATACCACCTGTATTTCACTATCTCTTCGCGAACTAGTGCACCTATTTGGTGTGTTGGGGACACAAGAGACTTCTTGCTTTGTGGTTGGGGTTGCATGAGAGGGATATCTTTGACCTCTTCCTCCACTGAGTTCGATAAACCTTGGGTGATCCACTTAAGGAAACTTGCTGTTGTTCTACAAACCTCTACTCTTGGAGGCCCAACACTGTCTACAGGAAAGGAGGGGGAACGTAGACATCAGAGCCAAGGGTATCGTGATGTACAAGTTACAGAGTTCGAGAGACTATCTGAGTCTGTCCCGTAATAGTTACAAGTCGATATTCCTAATACAACTATATCTTTCCAAACTATCTCTTGACTGGGCCTCCGGGCTTCATAAAACTTCGGGTCGTGGGCCTCCAATAAACCCCGGGTACCATCTTCGGCATGCCCATTGGGGATGCCTATGTCACCGGCAGAACAAAACCTGGCTCGTTGAAACTGTGGAATCTATCGTGCCTCCACATGAGAGTTCTATTTATGGTATGTGGTTGAGAGAACTTGTTCGGGATAATTACGGCAGTGTCTAGAATTGTTCCAGAGATTTTATGACTAAGAGAGAAACTTTCGGAGTCGCTTTGAGCTTGTCGTAAGGGATTTGGGGTAACATCGTAACTGTGCTGGTACCATATATATGAAATTATTCTCGTGATCAATCTGATGATATTTTGTATTGGGGAGATCTCATTCCAATGAAGTCTCGAGGTTCTAGGGGAAGAGAGGGCAGTGCAGGGCGGCTGGCGGCCCAAGCACTCAAGTTGCAATGTCCTAGGAAGGCCACCGACCTACGAATTCTCCGGAAGGAGAGCCCTAGGATTTTGGTAGACCGGACCACCTAGGCAACTGACCAACGGGAGAGGGCTTGCAGCTAGCCCAACCCTGGCTGCTCGACCTAAGGAGGCGGCGGCTAGTCTTAGGCGGGTGGTCACCTGCCCCTTCTCCAAGTTGGCCCCCTCCCCTCCACCTATATGTATAGGTGTCCCGCCTCAATTAGTGTGCAATTTTCTATCGGAGTTTATCCTAGCTCTTTTGTTGGTTCTCTCTCTCTCTCTCTCTCTCTCTCCATCTCCACATACGCCAAAAGGATGAACCAATCTTTCCGTGATCGCCTAGTAATGGACGACGAAACCCTCCCAGGTTGTACCTCTGTACGCGTGGGTTGCGCCGGAGAAATCGTCCGTTCGATTTTTGGAGCAAGGAGGAGATATCCTCGTGGTTGGGAGGATTTGCCTAGATCTAGGGATCACCTAGATCATCATCTTCATCAATCTCTTCCGCACTGGTAGGTGAGTTGATATCGATCGAACCCTGTTATTCCAACTACATAGAATAGATCTTGGGTGTTCGTGTAAATTTATATTTTTAAAATACATGCACAATCCCCTTCAAAAATGTTTTCCTCCTCAGAAGAGATGTCTTGGGTTTCGTAGTGCCATACTCCAATACGTTCGTTGTATGCTCTAGTGGAGAAAAACATGCCATGCTTTTTGTGCGCACATTTTATGAAGGAGATGTCAATAGGAGGTGCAATAACATCATTTCGCAACATGGAGTTAGATGGGGCCTAGTTTTTGCGCTAGCCTGATGCCGTCAATTTTGACACTACTGTAGCATTGTTAGTCTCCTATGGTCCTAATAGGGGTATTTAGGCGGCGGCGCTTATGCTTCATGAACTGATGGTAATAGACGGAATGGATGTTGTTTACTTTCATTTTTTCCTTAATAGCGGTGTCCTGCACTATCCAGCAACATCAGCGGGATGTGTAATGTAAGCCTAAAAGATATGACGTAAAATAGATGTATATCTATTTCTTCATGATAACTAATTTGTAACTGGCACATGTTACTAGCACACCTCGGCGCCAAAGAAATACTAATTGTGAAGGGATGCCACAATAATTTGTTGTCTCTAGCTACACCTCAGGTGGGTTAGCACAAAACATATCAAAACTTCAATTATGAATATTGATTTGCTATTTACTCTAAAATTAGAACTATAATTAGATTTTGTTACAACCAAATTGTAATTGCATACATTGTGTGTATCTAAACCTTACATGTCTATATGAACCCAAGACACACACAAATCTGTTGATGGTGTTGCCTCTCCCTATTAATCAAGATGAATTGACAACCTTACAACAACATATAACTTTCTACACTATGTAATAAATACTTGAGGATAATATTTTCTTGATTAATCGCCATGATATTTTTTAGTTGAATCCCTTAATTCAGTTTATGCATTACATGCATACAAGACACAATTCTTCCGTAGAAATATTCATTACCATCCTTAATTGATTTGTGGTATGGTCAATATTTGTTCTAGTTTTAACTGTTTTGAAGACTTATCAATTAAGTTTCATTTATCTTAACCTTTCATGCACTCTTAGTACGCTTAGTGTGAATGAGGAGGGTAGGGATATATATGAAAATCTTAGCAAGTCTATCATCTGCCGTGGACTTGGCTATTACTCATCACTTGAGTTGAGTAGAGATACTAGTCAACACACTCCACAAAATAGCTACGAGTTATATGCAAATATCATAAAATACAAGCGCACACTCTCCGCAAAGTATCAACATATATGCAGATATTATCCACATATGTGAATGTCACGAATGTAGGCACTGTATCCCCTACCCTAGATGTAATTTAGAATGGTACATGTTGATGACCATGAAGTATATTCAACATTTGCAGCCCATAGTTGTCTAGTTATAAACTTGGTGACATGGTAGCCCAAATGTTCCACGTTTGCTCTAGATTTGACAATTTATTAGCTTGCATGAATTTGCAGGTTCAGAGATGACTAAGATAAATGTAGCAAAAAAAGTCGACCAAAGTTATGTAATAGTTCAACAACATAAATTCAATTCGGATCGTGTTTGCATATTCTCCCACCATCTAAAAGAACATTGTTGAATGTAAATACAGTGCCTAGTCTCTTTTCATCAGTTTTAACTTTTGGTTCAATTGGCTTGTGTAGCAATCTTTTATGGTGTCAGAACCAAAGAGGTTTCAAGTTCAAGACTCTGCTCGAGCAGTATTAAAAAAAATTGCGGCCTTCACCGAACCCACGCTAAGGACTAAATAGCCTAGACGTTAGGGGGAGTGTTGAATATAAATACACTTCCTAGTCTCTTTCCATTAGTTCAAACTTTTGATTCAATTGACTAGTACATCAATCGTTCAAACATATTTTTAACTGTTAGAAAAATCCAACAGAAAATTAGCATGTACATCTCAACAATCGACGTGTGTTCGTATAGTTTCATGAAAAACCAGTATTTTTGTGATTAATGTAAAAACCATATCTTCCAAAAAGGCTTATTTTAACACTATTTGGTTTCCGATTTTTACAGACATTGTGACTTGCAGGAAACGGCCAATGTCCCATGCACTTGGATATATTGTTGGATGGCACCGCTAGTACTCTAGGAGGCGTCGCTTCGCTGTATTAAGCCATCTCCAGCGTCCTCGCGACATTTTAGACTCGCAATGTGTTTGTTTCAGTTCGTTTGCGTTGAGTCGCGAACATAAAATTGGCCACGAAGCGTCTTCTGTCTGTTTGGGTCAGGGCCTGCCTTTCACCCTGACACAAAAAATGAATTATTTCATTGATAGGAAACACAATTTATATAGACTAAAAAAAGAGACATACGCCTCCTACTTCACGTGCGTGAGCGGAGCGTCGTAGTTATTCGTCATCGTCGAATAATCATGATCGGCACGGCGGATGCCATTTGGGATGGCCGAACTAGTCCCACAACAACAAGCTAATGCCATATGCAGGGTCGGCGAGGAGCTCCGGTGGAAGCAGGACCGACGCCGGGCGATCTTCTACCGCTGCTCGCGGCACCAGTGGCATGGGAACCCTCAGGTGACTAAGGAGAGCCAGCCACCTGGGAGGTGGACATCGTTCCACACTGGAGCGCATGGCGAGCGGTTGGGGTAGAGGGGCCGGGTCACGTTGACTGTGACAGGGAAATGGTTGTGCATCTCTTCTTCTTGTTGGTCGCCGATGACTGGACCTCGTGGTCGTTCTTCGGCTTCTTGAATGGCCATCCCTTCAGCATGGCCGTGGTTGCGCTTCCTATTCTCTAGGAAACAGAAAGGGACAACTATGGAGGCTAGATGGTGGCAATGGATGGGCAATGCCGCTGCCCTAAAAAATGCAAGGACGCAACCATTATGAATGTTGATGCTAGATTTCTGATGGCTCCCAAGTGCATGAGATCAATTGTAGTACTTTTCATAAGAAAGATTGTCGAACCCACGAGGAGATGAAGTACTGGTTAGCAGAAACGACAAGAAAGCAGTAAAAGTAAAGTAACGGTTTTGGTGTTTTGGGATATATAGTTTGCGATAAAAATAAAGTGTGGAAAGTAAATAGAAAATAAGTAGATGCTCTCAACGAGAGAAAAGCCAATCCTCTATGCAGCAAGATGACAAACTTAAGTGTGTGTGCTTATATGAGACTAAAGTTCCCGAGGGCAGCATGGATTCACTAGCATCTGAGTTCTAAACAACATGGTAAATATCTTGTCAAGTTTTATTCAATTAGGGGTGGAGCCTTAGTTAGGTGCAGTCATATGCATGTGCAAATACACCCCTTATGATGGGTCCTAGAGTCATTTTCATGTGCAAATATAGGAATCATTAAGATATAAATATTCCATCATAGCCATAAGATTTAGGGTCCCCGACATAAACCCCTCTAATGCAACCCATTGTGTTGAAAGACGGTTTCTGTCATTCCGGCCGCTCCAACACTAATGCATTACATCAAAGTGCAGCCCATATAGGTGAAGTAATATGCAATCGAAGTTCGCATAAAACCATCATAGATCAACATAAAAGATAGAAACTTGACCAAATACTCATTGCACATCATATAGTATCATAGCCAGATCATCATATGCCCTCAGGAACATGGGGAACTACTAACAAGTGTCAAACATGATATGGACCAGAGGCATAATGGTTCTAACACAATCTGAATGTATAATCTCCCCACCAAATAATGACAAAGTATCAATCACTAACATGCAATAGCACTAAAAACAATAATCGGGGTTCAATTCAACACAAACTATGAGGGGGGTGACGTCGATCTCGTAGATGGAGATGGTGGTGATGATGGTGCTGATGAAGATGTTGATCGAGATGCCTCCTCCCAAGTCAAGGAGGAGTGGGGATGTCGATTTCCCCTTCATCGGAGGCACCGGTGCAGCAGGATATGTCCTCTCCCGGAGTAGGAGAGGACTTTCGCCTCCGCCGCCGCCTCATTAAATCTCAGAAAAACATGGCTTAGGTTTTTGCGCGAAACGGAGCTTCTGGAATAAAAGGGGGCCCGAGGCGACGCTCGAGGGGTGAACGAGCCTGGGTGGCGCACACTATCTGTTTGGGCGCGCCACCTGGTGTCGTTCGCACCTCGTGGCCCCTCTCGCTTGGTTCTTTCGCTCATGGCCTTTCTTCGGGTGAGAAACTGATCAGGTATTTTTTCCACGATTTTTAGCGATCGAGAAAGTTCTGAAAAAATATGAAAAAGGAGGTTTTCTGCTTCCCAGGAATTAATACCAAAGAAGGGGACTTTGTAGTAAAGTCTCGGAAATCATCTAAAAATGCATAAATAACAATGTATGAATGTAAATAACAATAAAAACTAACCCTATATGTAGCAATAATTATGATGCAAACACTAGAAGGAAAAGCCTCATTAGTGGCGCACCAAAAATGGATTCTGTGGCGCATGGGGGGTGCGCCACAGAAACTTCGCCACAAAAATAAGGTTTCTGATGTGGCGCACCGACCCATGCGCCACAGAATTAAGGTTTTTGTGGCGCATGGGTGCTTGGGTGCGCCACAGAAAAGCGTGCGCCACAGAATTGATTTTCAGTGCGCCACAGAACTTGCTTGTATTATACACGATTTTATGCTGCTGCTATACACATGTAGTTTATAGACAACAATATACAGGTTATATACAACAACATATAGAAATATGCAGATATAATATAAATAGCATGTACATTGCACATATATAATGTAGACATCATCATCACAGTACTTAGAGCCCGATCGAGATACATATATAGTGGCAAGTGTCAAATGTTTTGCATACAACTCTTAATTTATACAAAATTCACAATTTCGAGATACAAAGTAGTCTTCATCCGGTTCCTCCTTTGCTCCCTCCTCTCTACCCACCAGGCTCGCTTGCATCGGGGTCTTCATCCGGTTCCTACTATGATTAAAATGGAAGAAAGTGAGGCCAACAAGTCCGATGCACAAGAGAAATGGAATAAATGCCTCATACATTGTTGGTCAACACAAATATTAACATTTAGGGATGGCGTAAGTGAGACCAAGTCCGATGCACAAGAGATTGATATTTGTGCTATCTTACCAGGCTCACTTACGCCACCCCAGAGTGTATCGGTGACCAAACATTTTAATCATCGGCATTTTGAAAATACCAAAGCAAATGGAATGACAAAATGGAATAAGTGCCTCATACATTGTTGGTCAACACAAATATTAGCATTCCGGGATGGCGTAAGTGAGACCAAGTCCGATGCACAAGAGATTGATATTTGTGCTATCTTACCAGGCTCACTTACGCCACCTCAGAGTTTACGGTGACCAAACATTTAAATCATCGGCATTTTGAAAATACCAAAGCAAATGGAATGACAAAATGGAATAAGTGCCTCATACATTGTTGGTCAACACAAATACTATGGTCAGAAACCATAGTTGCAGTATACGCCGCAATATACTTTGCAGAAGGGCCCCCTTTCCCCGGCCGCCGTTCCGTGAACGGGTCCTTGACGAGACAACAACACCGATTTGCCTCTCCGGCGCAGAACCACGGCAGTCCCAGCCGCCTCCCTTGTGGTCGTGTGTCCCGCGTCTGCACTGTTCGCCTTCTTGCCCGGTGAACCAATACTGATCGTTGGAATAAGGAAACCGATGACGGCCGGTCGCAAGATTAGATTGCGATCGGCCGTCATCGGCTTCTTTATTCCAACGATCAGTCTATTGTTCACCGGGCAAGAAAGTGCGGCGCGGAGACGCGGCCACAAGAGGCGGCGGGAGGCGTGTTCTGGGCCCCGCGGTCGGCGTTGTTGTCAAAACTCGTTCACGGGCGGCGGCGAAAAAGGGGCCCGTCTACAATGTATATTGCGGCGTATAGGTGACCAAACATTCTAATCATCGGCACTAAAATGGAAGAAAGAGCCAAGTGGTATCTCAACTAGATATCATATGCCTCATACTTTGTTGGTCGAAAGAAATATTAACATTCATGGATGGGGTCAGCGAGGCCAGGTAGGATGCACAAGAGATTGATATTTGTGCCATCGCACTCACTGGCCCCACCCCAGAGTGTACAAGTGACCAAACAATTTAATCATCGGCACTAAAATGGAAGAAAGGCCAATGCAATTAAGAAGTAGCTAGTATGAACTAAATGGAATGCCTCATACTTTGTTGGTCGAAACAAATATTAACATCCAGGGATGGAGTAAGTGAGGCCAGGTAGGATGCACAAGATATTGATATTTGTGCCATCACACCAGGCTCACTTGCTCCACCCCCAGTGTACGAGTGATCGACCAACCATCTAATCATCGGCAAGTACAAAAACACCACCAAACCAGCAACCATGGTGACATAAGTCAAGATGCTCAAACACACATAGCATGCATGGAGCAGATGCTCCAAAGGGATTATTCATCACTTGGTATATAGACCAAGTGATGCTGGCAAAAGAGAGGCCAATCAAGAACCAGTAAATCCAGTAAGTGATAGATATGCCTAAACAAGCAACAACACATAGCATATCCCAGCTAACCAGATGAGACAAGTCTTGGTAGCCAACTTAATCACCTAGCACCACCTAGCCTTTTAAAACCATCAGAAACAGTCCTTTTTCTTCAAAGGATACCACAGTGGCATTCATTTACATGATCCCCTACTGTGGATATCTCTATTTTCATCAAAGCCAACAAGAAATAGATCATAAGACATCAATTAAGGAGGCAACCAGGGACAAAGGAAACATTTGATGATCCAGTAAGTGCATGACACTTTGAGCTACCAAGAATAAAGTCCAACACATGTGTTGACAGTAACTAAACAACAGAAGAACACCACCAGATATTCATGGGTACTTAGGATCAGTAGGGAATTGATAAAGTACAGTGAGGAGCAAGCATACCATCAGAAACTGTCCATTTGAGAGAAATAACATTGGGGTAATGTTAAAATGTTTGTCTCCATATTTGGGAGACATTTTTAATATTGGAGTCTAGCTAATGGAAATCAAGAACTAGTCTTGATCTCCAAATGGTGATTAGAGGGAATTTATTCATCTTAAGCAACATTAGGGACAAATGGGATCATGCAAGGGACTTGGGTCATTTGGATCATAAGGCATCAATTAAGGAGGCAACCAGGGACAAAGGGAAACATTTGATGATCCATTATCATAGGCAACAAAGCAGCAACTTTTCCCCTCTAATCTAGCTAGAGTCCTTAAAAGAAATCCATCATAAGCATGGTCAAATACACATATATAGCATGGGGCAGATGCTCCAAAGGGATTATATATTCATCACTTGGTAATTTGGAGAGCAAACAAGCAGTAGCCATATCACTCAATCCAATAATATAGTAATTTGGACCATAAGGCATCAATTAAGGAGGCAACCAGGGACAAAGGGAAACATTTGATGATCCATTATCATAGGCAACAAAGCAGCAACTTTTTCCCCTCTAATCTAGCTAGAGTCCTTAAAAGAAATCCATCATAAGCATGGTCAAATACACATATATAGCATGGGGCAGATGCTCCAAAGGGATTATATATTCATCACTTGGTAATTTGGAGAGCAAACAAGCAGTAGCCATATCACTCAATCCAATAATATAGTAATTTGGATCATAAGGCATCAATTAAGGAGGCAACCAGGGACAAAGAGACAAAGTTGATGATCCAGTAAGTGCATGACACTTTGAGCTACCAAGAATAAAGGCCAACAGTGGATAAACATCTGCTCAACCATTTCTTGCACTAGAGGAAAAGTAACCAACATTGAAACTTGAACAGTCAAGTGACACTACAAGCAGCTCACACACACATGCAAACACATGTGTTGACAGTAACTAAACAGCAGAAGAACACTCATGGGTACTTAGGATCAGTAGGGAATTGATAAAGTACAGTGAGGAGCAAGCATACCATCAGAAACTGTCCATTTGAGAGAAATAACATTGGGGTAATGTTAAAATGTTTGTCTCCATATTTGGGAGACATTTTTAATATTGGAGTCTAGCTAATGGAAATCAAGAACTAGTCTTGATCTCCAAATGGTGATTAGAGGGAATTTATTCATCTTAAGCAACATTAGGGACAAATGGGATCATGAAAGGGACTTGGATCATTTGGATCATAAGGCATCAATTAAGGAGCCAACCAGGGACAAAGGGAAACATTTGATGATCCATTATCATAGGCAACAAAGCAGCAATCTTTTTCCCCTCTAATCTAGCTAGAGTCCTTAAAAGAAATTCTACTTAAAATGAAGTAGCTCTTTGTTAGTATTGATTACCAACAGGAACTCAAGCCACTACTTGATCTTACTAATTCAAAGCAGGACCAGTGCAGGACCAGTGCTGATGTTGCCATCATCTCTGACCCCAAGAACTCTCTCATGTTCTCTCTCACATGCCATGCCAGCTGCTTGCTCCAAACATACAACAACACAAACACAAGCATCTGCAATCAGCAGTAACCACTTGTGCTAATACTGGCAAACAACTAGTAGTACTATTTCTGCATTCTGTAGAATCTTAGAGCAAGCTAGGACTATAAATTGCTGCCAATTCAATACAAGAGGCTCATCATCCACATGATTCATCATCACATGCAGAGAATGGAAATAATATATCCAGATCGAGCACAACAGCATCCAAAGCACAACAACAGCACAACATCATCTAGATCGAGCACAACAACATCCAGAGCACAACAGGAACACATCCAGAGCAGGGGTAGAGGAAGAGGGAGGGGAGGGGAGAGGTGGAGCTCACCGACGATAGGGGTGGAGGAGGAGGTTGACGATGACGGCAGGGGTGGAGGAGGAGGAAGACGCGGCGGCTCCTCTTCCTTGACGCGCAGCCGGCCCTCCTCCTCCATCCGCGGCGCCCCCTCCTCCACGCCGCAGCGGCTTGTCTGCTGGTGGCGGGGATGGGTGGAGCGTGGCGGCATGCGGCCCTCGCGAAGGAAGGAGGCGGCGGCGGCAACGGCGACGGCGACGCTCACCATGGCGGCGCGCGGCGGTAGGGAGAGGAAGAGGGGTGGAGGAGGAAGTGTACGGGCGGGGGAGGGGGTGCGGTTGGATATAGAAGGCGCTATTTCTGTGGCGCACTTGTGCTGGTGCGCCACAGAATCAACTACTTCTGTGGCGCACCATAACCAGTGCACCACAAAACACTTATTTCTGTGGCGCTGCATGCCACGTGCGCCACAGAAATACCTACACTAATAATTGGTGGTGGCAGGATGTGGGCCCCACATAATTTCTGTGGCGCACGTTTCAGTAGTGTGCCACAAAAATAGCTTATTTTTGTGGCGCATCCTTTCTCGTGCGCCACAAAAAATCTTTCTGTGGCGCATTTCTGCTGGTGCGCCACAGAACTAAGCTCCACCTATAAGCATTTCCCTACTAGTGAAAATGTAGATATCAATTCCAAGCACTTTTTAATTGATGACAGCGTAGAAGACCAGCCGCTTCCCGTGAATCATGGCATATATTCTTGTTGAATCAGAAGCGCGCCATTCATGGCGCAGTAGTGACCAGGCTCGCACGGAAGGGAAGCGATGCAGGCCGCTCACCCCCTAGTGGTTTCCAAATCCCCCCTCCCCTAGTGGTGTCCACGACCTATCACCATGGGCCTGCCTAGCAATGGGTGCAAGGCCGCATCACTTTGGCTACGTCACTTCGGGGCACATTGCTTCCGCAATTGCTTGCGCCGCAGCTTTCTCCATCAATGGCGCCTCGTCTTCATAGGCCGTGCCAGGTCTGGTGGGCGGCGGCTAGCCTTCTGCGCCGCCGTCAATGGCATGTGCCTTCATGTCCCACGCCTACCCATCCTTAAAAGGCCACCGACATCATCTTCCACCTCGAACGCCGCCACCTACGCAGCCACATCCATCACCTCTGCTGCGGGCTGACTCGGAGAACTACGTCGCCAGCCTCTTCCACGTGATCTAGATGGCACAACAGGAGGGAAGACAAATCGAGCTGCCGGAAGAGCTGACTAAGGACAAGATGACGAGGCTCGGCATCCTCATATTGGAGATGCTGAAGCCGTCGCCGATGTCCCGGTACACCGTCGATGTCATGCCTCTAGGCCTCTCGGAGGAAGAGGCCTTGCACCTAGAGATGCAGTAGCCATTGCCGCCTCCTGCGCCGCCTCTGCTACAATGGCCACCAGCATCCACTCCACCTCCACCACCGGCCGCACCTGCATATGCTCCGCCACATCCGAACTGGCTATGGGCGATCCGGACGTCGTAGACCTGACCCAGTCGCCTAGCGATGGCGAGGAGTAGGCTAGGTTTAGGGTTTTAGCAGGCCATGGCCTTTTTATTTTTTCATATTTTATATTTTTAAATCTATATAAATTATTTATTTAAATGAAAAAAGTAGGAACAGTGAAATGCATCTTGCCAGTTGGAACACCCCTAGACGCAAATGGTTGGTCTTGACCCGAATGCCAATTTCGCTTCCGCACCCGACGAAACCGGACAAAAACGGCCACCTTTCTTTTTGTCCGAAATGCATCTAGAGATACCCTAAATGCTTGGTTGGCTTCCCACAATGGCGCACGGAGACTAAAACGGGTCATTTGGTAGCCCACAACAACAAGATTCCCTACATAGTACAATTCTTAAAGCGGCCGAAAAGTTGGCCTAGCAACAATGCTCAAGTTAGCCGTTTTTCCGTGGCTAGACTCTTACCCATTTTTCCGTGGCTAGGTTCTGGCGAACGCAAAATTGAGCCCTTCCTGAACACATACGAGCACTTCTAGATAACCTTGCCACTAATATGCATTATTTTAATCCTCCCCAATCTAGAAAATGGTGGGTCGGTCTGAAATATATTGAACACAAAAAAGATGGGTGGTGATGTTACAAATCAATTCCCATGAACGGTTACTGGATTAATCGAGTATTTAAATGGCAATTTCGTGTCCCGTTTGAAGATTTTTTGGCTGAATTTATTCAATTTTTTGCAACCGTTCGTGTGTTTCATATTTTTTGGGACCAATAGCTTCATATCTTTGTCGACACTACTTTTGTGTTCATAATTCTCCATTTTAATATTCGTATACGAGTACATTTACGTCTTTCTAGTATACTGTACGTAGTTGTAGATCTACTCGTTTACGAATGTCGAAACCTAAAATTTTATAGACGAAAGTAATATGAAATGGTGAGGTGAAGATACTCCTCGAAGGAATTTTGAAATGATTGATCGTGTACAACAATTTAACAAAACTCGTTCACACATGGCTCAAAAAGGAACACTCGACGAAACAGGGAACCGATCACGGGAATGGAATCACAACATCGAGGAGCATCTTTTCCATCTAAATCTTATCACGAATCGATGAATGGTTAAGCAGATTAGAGGTGATTATGATTGAAATAGTTAAGGTAACCAGAACCTTCCCCAATTTGCATCCAACCAATCGAAGTGCTTCTCGTTTCTCCGCTCACGCCCAAATAAAATTGATAGCATCCAAACATAGTGCAAATCTAGCTCAAGTAGGTTTGTACTCATACCGTAGCAGTTATGCCAATTTGCATGCAATAGACAAAACACGGAAACCAATGGGAGCAACCAATCATGCCCTACACCGTGTGGTATCCGGTCGACGCGGATAGACCGATCACTAGTGAAGCTGCTGGCCTGTCATAAAAGATCCACGGGCCGACCTAAACTGTCCCGGGCTGTCCGAAAAGGTCCGCGTGGACATCCGGATAGCCGGCGCACGCTCCAGCAGGGCGACACAAACAGACCGACCCGTCCGCCGCGATCCATCTGCGACCCAAATTTGAGAAACGGATGCGTCGGCTCGGACGCTGCGAGGTCAGAACGCGTGCCGCGGGCCCACCTGGAAGCGACACGATGACAGAAGGCTGACCAGCGACAACGTTTGCCATCAACGCCACTGACCGTTGCGCCCGTCGCTTGAAATGCAGCGCCGACATTGAGCTGATGGCCCTGGAAACTGCGCGTATGCGCTTGACATTGATGGCCAATGGTACTTAAACGACGGCCGCGCCTGCATCTTCCCCCCACTCCAACCGCCACCACCATTGCCACTTCTGCACGATCTCGCCCACGATAAAGCTGCCGAAGTGGATGAAGAAATCCGCCAACGACCACGAGGATGGATCATTGTCTGGTCGGCGGCGCCTCCAGGATTCTCCGCCTCGGAGGAACCTTGCGCAACCCCGCCTCATCCCTCCGCCCCGCAGCCACACCTGTTTTCCGGTCCATAGGTGGCGGCAGCAGCGGTGCAGCCTCCTCCTCCGCACCAACCGTGCCGCAACAGACGGTACGTGCCGGTGCAGGAGGCGTAGTGTTGGTGGGCGCATGTGACCCCTACCACCACCGCGACGTCTCCCTCCCGCACGGGTGGCACCTGAACAGGGGGAGGCTCCTTGTTCTGCCTCCTCTAACGGAACGGACTGCGCCAGGAGATTCACTGGCGGATCCAGCGGCTGCCGCCGACGATGTAGCAGGAGGAGGTGTACCGCCAGGTGGACTACTGGCGCGCCTTTCCTTGCCCGGGAGCACGAGGGGCGCTGGGTTATCCGCGACCGCCGGGATTTCATGCCTGGCGACGACATGCCCGACAGCGAAAACAAGGTCGTCTACGACGAGGACGACAAGGAGGACAAGGAGATGGAGGACGTGCCTCCTCCAATTGCTGTGAAGCTTGAGCCGTTCGTCCCCGACAACTACGACGAGGACGCGGCCACGGCCGCCTGAATGGATGTGTCATGGGCCGACGAGGAGGCCAAGTGGTCCTGGCCAGCGTATGAGGACATCGTCCAGCTCTCGTCTATGGTGGCGGCGCCCCTAGCCTCCCTGCTGCCGCCTCCTCCGCTGCAGCCGCACGCGCCAGCACAGGCGGCATGGGACGGAAAGGAGGTTCCACCTCCTCCGCCATATGGGCCGCCAGCGACACCGCCTCCGCAACACGCGCAATCGACAGAGATCCCTGCTTGGGCGCCCCCGCCCGTCGTCGACCTCGTCCCCTACGATGAAGAAGACGGTGGCGCTTGAATTAGTTTAGATTACAGTTTTAAACTATGTAAATTATGTTTGAATCTATGAAATTTCTATCAAAATTTCTCGCGCTTTTTAAATTTCATGCCATTTTATTTCTCTCATGTGCGCGGGCACACTAGCCAGCACAGGCGGCATGGGACGGCCAGGAGGTTCCATCTCTTCCACCGTAAGGGCCGCCAGTGACACCGCCGCAGTTTGCGCCGCCGCAGTACGCGCCACCTCCTCCGCAGCATGCGCAGCCTGCGGAGATCCCTGCTTAGACGCAGCAGGTGTGGGCGCGCCCGCCCTTCGTCGACCTCGTCTCCAACGACGAAGAAGACGTTGGCGCTTGAATTAGTTTAGATTTTAATTTTAAAATATGTAAATTATGTTTGAATCTTTGAAATTTTTATCAAATTTTCGCACGCTTTTTAAACTTCACGTCATTTTATTTCTCTCATGTGCGAGCCAACTAGCCAGCGAACCGAATAAGTCGCGCCGTTGCGCGCGGTGTCTAGGCCAGCCAGACCACGAAACGCATCCTATCCGCGGGCCGACCTAGACGGACAAAACCGGGTCATTTGGGTCATCGATTTGGATCGGCCCGTTGAAGATGCCCTTAACCATTTTCTGTCTACGCGAAACCGTTTGGTGGGGGCCGCACGGCACCGCATGTGACCGGATGACTTCTTTGCCGTTATTTCAGTCATGGCGCCAGACGTTAGGGCATCTCCAACCGGGCGACCCATCCCGCGCCCGCGCGTCCGGATGGGTCCAAACGGACAAAATCCCGGCCCAACGCGGGGACGCACCGCAAAAACGGACGGCCGCGGCGTCCGGAACGACGCAAACCCGGCCCAAATCTTGGCCGGGTTTGCGTGGCCGCGGATGGCACGCGGCGTCCTCGCGTGTCCCTGGTCCGCGTGGCTGGCCCACGTCGGTGCCCCGGTCCTATTAAATGTGGACGGGAGGGGGCTGTCCCTATCCGGTCCTTTCCCTCGGCCGCACGCGCGAGCTCGAAGCTTCCGCGCCGCCATGGCCCCGAAGCGCGAGTTCTCGCCATCCGCGAACGACCACGAGGCCGGCAGCAGCCGGCAAGTGGCGCCGGCGCCGTTTGCCATGGGGCCGCCGGCGACGCCCAGACGCGAGCGGATCTACGTCACCGTAGCGGTGGCGCAGATGTTCTGGGACGCCAGCGTCCCAATGCCGTGGGGACGTGCACCTCCCACGGCTGGCCTGAGCCCAGATCGGGTTCGGTGCCGCCCATCCGGCTCCGGCCGCGCCGTCGCGGAGATCCGGAGCGCCGCGCGCTGCCGGCGACCTCCGGAGGACCCAGCGCGCGGCCGCAAGTCCCGGGACTTGTGGTTCGAGTGGAGCACGATGCGCGCCGGCGCACGTGCTTCACATCCGCGACGGCGCGGCCGCGGCGCGGCCCCGGGCAAGGCCGCCGCCTCGGCGGCCTCTACATCGGCGAGCAGCCCCGCCCCCCGCGGGGAGAATGACCCGGAGCTGCGGCGGCGCTCGCGGCGTCCCACGATCAGCAGGACCTCGACGAGCTGGCCAAATGGCCGCACCTCGCCGAGACGCTGCGCACCTCCGCGCGGAGGAGGCGGCCGGGAAGGCGGGAGGACGCCCGAGGCGGAGCGTGGGCCTTCCTCGTCTGGCGCGCCGTCGGAGGAGGCAACGCGTCGGCGGCGCTCGGGAGGAGGAGGAGCGCCGGGCGCGCGCTGGCGGAGGAGCGCGGCCACGGTCGGCTGCAGCCGCGCGGAGGAGCAGCTCCGGCGGAGTCCGCGCGGAGGGCACGGCTGCGCGGGCGGCGAGCCCGCCCCGCGCTCCGCCTGAAAGGGCGCGTGGGAGCCCGGCCGAGTCCGGTGCCCTCCGGCGTTTGGAACAGCGCGTCGTGGGCGTCGTCGTCGACGCCGCCGACGGCGAGTACTCGGGGTATGGCGGCCATGCTCAAACCCTGTCTAGCGTTTCATTTTTTTTTAGTTTAAAGCCCATATAGGGCTTTCTTTTGTGTAAAAATTGCCCAAAATAGGGCTAAGTTTAACTAACCAGTAGTTTATATTTATTTTGTGCTGTTTTTATTTTTTATTTTCATTTATGTTTTTTATTACATATGCGGTGCGTCCGCGCGTTGGGCGCAGCGTGCGACCCAAACGGACACGCGGACGCGGGGCGCTGTCCGGGTGTCCGTTCGGCCACCCAAACGGACACGCGGACGCGGGGCGCTGTCCGGGTGTCCGTTCCACCAAACGAAGGACCCAACGCGCGTTTCGCCCGGTTGGAGATGCCCTTACATTACATATGCATGCATCGTATCCTCCATGGAGGACGAAGCCATTTGAGGGCATAGAGAGTCCATCTCGTGAGGTTTTAAACCCGTAGGCTGTGCGATGTGTACCTAAGAGCATCTCCAGTCGCGTCCCCCAAACCGTCCTCCAAAGGGATTTGGGCGCGCCGGACAAAAAAAGAGTTCCAGCCGCGTCCCCAAAGCCCATTTTTGTCGGCGCGGCCCGATACGGTGTCCGGCGCCCGAGCCGTCCCGTCCCACGGACGCTCGGGCGCCGGACACAGCGAGGCCAAACGGCGCGGGGCCGACCCGTCGGCGGCACGGAAGGCTAAAACCCGTCGCCTACCTTTGGTCAAGCGACGTTAATGGCGTCCCTGTTTCCCAGGCGACGCGAGGACGCGTCTCGTCGTGCATGCCGGCGTTTTAACGCCTGCGTTATCGCCGCTCGTAATCCTTCTCGTCGCGCCGCCTCCCTCGGATCTTCTCCTCGCCGCTCAAAAATGTCGAGCTCGTCCTCGCAAGATCGCCGCGCGAGGACGCGGCATCCTCACCGTGGCGGAGCGTGGCGCGCCACCACGCCGTGGGTCCGCGGCGCGCCAGCGCGGCGGCCGGAAGATGGCGTGAACGGCATTGGCGTTCTGCCGCCGCGAAGCCGAAGACGGACCAATGGAGGGACGCCATCAAGGCCCGTCGGGCTCAACTCACCGCCGAGGAGCGGTTGGATCCGACATGGGCGGTCAACGACAACGACGCTGGTGGACGACGTACTTCCAGGCGGTACGACATCGAGATGCACGGCACAACAACCTCGTCGGCGGCCCCAACAGTGGAACAGGGGAAGGCGCGTTCAGGGCGGGGCGCGCCCTCGAAACGTCATCCGCGGCCTCAACGGCGCTCAAGGCGGAGATGCCGTCGTCGCCGCCGCCGTCTCCTCAATGGCAGCCGAGGAGGACGACGTACTCGTCCTCCTCGCACTCTTCTTCCTCGGGACCGGCGCGATCGACGCCGTCCTCGTCGTACCGGTCGGCGCCCTACACCGTCCCCAAACGGGAGGTCAAGGAGGAGCGGCGCGCCGTCAGCACGGCGTGGCGGTAGCGGCGGCAGCGGCGGCAAGGGAGGCGCGGCGGCGCCCTCTAATCCCGAAGCGGAGGTGAAGGAGGAGCGGAGGAAGCGTCGCGCGGCGGCTGCGGCGGGTACGACGGCGGCGGCGCTCATCGCCCGCGGCGACGACCCGGCGCCCGGGGCTGCGGGCGGCGTTCTTGGCGTCCATGGACGACAAGGGCGCTGGAGGCGACCCGGACGCGGCGATCGCCATGTCCATCCGCGACTCCGGCAAGCCGCCGTGGACCTCACCGACGACGGCGAGCAGGACCAAGCGGCTTGGTGAAGGGCAGCCCGTTGACGGCGCGTCAAGCGAGGTCGTCACCGACGAGATGTACAACTTCGTACTACGACGCCTCCGCCGCAAGTGGTTCTAGATTAGGTTTAATTTTAAAGTTAGTCAAATTTCGTTCGAATCTATGTAAGTTTGGACGAATCTAATCAAATCTAGTTAAGTTTAAAATTTGCGAAATTTTGTTTGGGGAACGCGACTGGGGAGCGACGTCCCTCAAACGCGACACGAACGGAACACGTCCCCCAAACGCTCAATCCGGCGCGATTTGGGGAACGCTTTGGGGGACGCGGCTGGAGATGCTCTAAGTTTGTCCATGAAGTGCAACTGAAGCTGATCATTGCTCGGTTAGGTGGCGAAGATGGTAGTGCACATTGAATCGCATGGGA
Organism: Lolium multiflorum; assembly: GCA_030979885.1. NCBI lineage: Eukaryota > Viridiplantae > Streptophyta > Magnoliopsida > Poales > Poaceae > Lolium > Lolium multiflorum. Next base: position 197,609,133 of record CM061752.1, on the reverse strand, counting down.
TGGGATCCACCGGCTGGCTTGAAATGCTGAATCTAGACCAGGGTTCAGGTGCATCCGTCATCCGTGCATGCCACTTGGGGATGTTGGTCTACAAACGGGACATCACCACTCACTGCGTGCTTCTGGGAGAACTGGAGATCGATGCAAACGAAACGAGCCTCTCGGTGGATCATACATGAACAAGTTAGAGAAAATATGGTGGAACTTTTCGGTAAAATTTCGTCAGACTTTGATAAAATCCAGTGGATGTACTAATTCCCGCGGGCCGCGGGAAGGGATTTTATCCAAAACCCTATGTATGCAGTACATCTGCAGATCGACCGCATGAAAATCAATGGCACCGAAGAAGCGGCACATCACGTGAGGGCACTAAAAGAGAGAAACATCATGGCCCTGCGAGTGCTGCCATCGTGTCCGATCGAGGACCACCACAGAGTAGTACTAACATTCTTTCGTTTGAACATTTTGATCTCGATCCCCCGTTGCACGCGCTTTGGAAAGGTTTTCTACTGCCGGTCGAACTGCGGACGATCTTCAGTTCAGTCTTGAGAGCATTTCTACACTACTTAAAAAGAACGAAGGTGTTCCTTATTCTGCCCACCTTGGCAATACGTCTAACTTTTCGTCGTCACCTTGTTCCACTGATCGGCAACATGGGCCGCACCAAAATGGGCCGCCCCAGAAATCGCAGTCAATCTCCCCACAGAATCAATCCCTAAGTCGATCCCCTTCGCCAGCCACGACAACGCAGACGCCGCCCCCTCCCATCTGCATGCCGCCGGCGGCTCCGGCTACCTCATCCATCGCGCCGCATACACCATCACTCTCTGCGCCGTCTACCGCAGTCCCCGCCATGGTATCTCCGCCGCACTCGCCATGGCCCGGGCCATCTCGAGCTCCACGGTGGCGCGGCGCCACGCTGAACTGACGATTCATCTCGCTCGCACCGGACCACGCGCGCACCAGGGTGGCCTCAACCCTCGCCCGCACCGGACCACGCGCGCGCCCGCTAGCCCTTCATCTCGCTCGCACTTCAACACAGCCGTACTCATCCAAGCCGGGAACCAGGGATCCGCTTCCCATGCCGGATCACCTCTTCATCGGGAGTCCTAGACTAGGCAGGAGGGAGACACGACGAAGGATTCAGTCTATCTCGAGGTCCAGCCCGAGCATGACCTTCTCCTCCAGCTAGATGTGGATCTGTTTCTTATCTCATCCTTTGTTTTCTGGTTTTGCTCCAGGTTGCCCTTGCGGTTCTCCCTCCCATCTCCCATACGGTCCTTCGTTCTCACGGCGGCCGCACTGGGGACGACAAAGCGGGGGCGATTGAAGGTGGTGGTGGCATACATCAAGTCTGATGCTACGGACAAGGAGCTTGTAACCATCTGCACTGTCAAACTCAAGCTGGTCCTTTCTCCCGTGATGTCCGCCCCTAGCTTCGCTGGTAGTAATCCCCCTACCTCTTGGTGCCAATTTTCAATATTGTCTCGTCTCCAACGACCGGTCACTACTCCAATTGACCATATTAATTGATATGGTTCTTGTAAATTGATCTTTTAAGGTGTTCACTAGGTGCAGCTTCGAGCTATTGTATTAGTAAATTGGAATGTTGTCAAATTGAGCTGGATTAATATTTCTGAAATATTAACATAACTTGTATAGATGAGATGTACAGAGATTTAAGTTTTGATATTGGAATTTTTTACTTGATGTGAATATTGTCTCCCTCTTTGATTCTAATTAATCTGAATTAAGTGTGAGATGGGTTTGGTGAATTTTATTTAATGGAATTGCAACCGTGGCAAGAATTGGGTAGCTAAAAATTATTCTATAGAGACATAACAACTGAAAACTATGGTGTTTTTCTCGTGCTTGCCTATTGCTTCATTCTGGTGACCCGTCCAGGTTTACTTGTTTCTAGATCCATGACAACTGCATACTATTTTCTATTTCTAGTTCAGTTTGGATGCTCATGCTAGATAGAGCAGCGTCTGGGAATGGGGCATCGTGAGCACTGTCTTCCTGGAGAACAAAAAAAAGCAAGAGAACTGCTACCGCACGAGACAACCATGAGGCTACGGAGCAGAGGACAACAACAATAGATAATCTACTATGCTAGCGTCGGTTCTCTGCTCCTTTGATTAAAATGCCTACGTACGTGATTTCTTGCCTAATTACCTACATATTGCTAATTTTAATCTCTGTGTTTTCAGTTGTTTTACTGGTTGTACATCCATCTATTGGGGGATTATACATACCTTCATACTTTTGTGCTTCTGACATCCTTGGTAAAATGCCAGAACCATTTGGAATAGGTAAACTTGGAAGAAACTGTTGATTTATTTTTGTGTTCTCATTTCTTAAAATGCATCACTTTATGCACTCAATATTGTTTACTTGAAAAAATCAGCTGAAATAAAATTATGTTGCAACACCAGGAAACTCTCTTATTCAGCGCAATAATGCTTTTAAAATGATCCATTTGCAAAATAAAACCATGTCACCGACGCCGTATATGTCACGTGCCGACCAAAGGTGCTTTCTCCTCAAAATCATGTTGTTAAAACTTAACTGGTTAGGCAAGAGAGTCGTACACGAAGACGGACTATGGGTGTTAACGAGTCCTAAATTTGACATAATAATCACGGATTTCCCATGGCGGCTGAAGAGGAGGTGATGCATGGCGGGGGAGTGAATTATGCCTGACGCGGGGTGAAAAGAGGAGGTGCAGGACACACAACACGGCGGCACAGCCAACCATGCGTGGCAGCAGCCGAATGATCGATTGAGAAATCAGGAGAAGAATGAGACGAGGTTGGGACGTTGGGTTACAGGGGAAAGGGGCTAGCTAGGTTGGGCTTCTGGCCATAAGTTCCAAAGCTTCTGGAAGAAGGAAATATCGAAGCGGATGAAATTGACATAGGGAGAAGAAGGTAAGATATGTTACTAATTTCGGTTATGTTCCTTTATTGTTTTTTTTGTTATGTCTGAAGTTTGGCAACCCTACATCATTTGTCGACTTAATTTTATCCATATGGTTAGCCAGAAATATTACTATATCTTGTCACATTCTAAGCCTGCTAGGACATTGATACCTTCACTGTTACATAATCTAACAGGGGGTATTTATTTCAAGTATGGAAGGAGGAAACAGGTTCTGACGTCCTTTATCCTGATACCACACCCACAGTTAGTCCGAGATGCTAGCTGTGCGTGCAATTTTGATATAGTAGCGAGAATAAAGCTCAATACGGCTTCTTTGCAGTGTGTAGTAGAATGCATCGTACAAGTACCACTCCCTCTACGCCTAATTTGAGTGCGACAATGTTGGCCTCAAGGAATTTTCCAAGTAAGTACATTGTTGAGTGCGACAATGTTGGCCTCAAGACATTTTCCAAGTAAGTACATTGTTATGTCTGTCCAAAATTACGAAAGATGTCAGCATTCTGAAGTCAATATTTTCTGAAATGTGTTTGTTTCTTTTCGCCAGGTTATCTAACTAATCAAGCGAAGAGGAAAGGGAGCACGCCGAGAAGCTAATGGAGTACCAGGTATCATTCAATTCCTTGGCCATTTACTTGATGTAGCATTGTGCCACGAGTGCTAGCTAGAAACTGACCAAATAATAATGCCATCTTCTTGTCTCATAAACTTTATTGAGGTTGAGGTATATGAGGTTTATGTGCGGATCACACTAATGCTTCAATGCTAATTCCCGTTACACAAATTCATAGAGGTAAGGAGCCATTTTATTTCCAACAGAATTATCAATAGTACTGCTTTTCATTAGCATAGAAATAAACTAACTAGATGATCCATTGCGCCGCAGCTCAAAGTCAAAAACGAGATGTAGTGTAACTATAAGTTTTATCCATTGTGTTATATACGATTGAGATTTTTGGCTTTAAACAATTAGGTTCATGATAGGCCCCGTTACCTGCCCATATCATAGATTTCAACATAGGCCTCAACAGTAGGTATGTTGCCTTTACAGGAATCTGTGGCAACTTTCTCTTCATTTAAAACTGAAATAACTTGACTTCGAAACCGTTCGGCAGTCGAACTAAAAAAGGATCAGTTATGGTACTAACTTTTTTTAGATGTTATATGATACTAAACTGACATTAACAACTATAAAGAAACGGAATTCTGACTCAATGTGCTATTTTATCTAGGGTATGCTAACCTGTGAGAGAGCAGTAATTGATATTTTATTCGAAGGCCCTGACAGTCTATATAATTTTCTTCCAGCTCTTCAGACATCTAAGGTACGGAGTACTAAAAATAAGATAGCTTTGAATTTTCATGGATTCAAAGGTAATATGTCTAGATTAAGGAAAAAAACACCAATACAGTAATACAAACATATAGACGAAGATAATAAACTGAAGCAAAAAAGCAGGACCGTATCATAATTCTGTCGGAGCAATGTAACAGGGGAAACACAAATTTCCTGGCAGACATTACATAGACAGATTTAGTGCTAATATTACATGGCGTTGACAACAACTAAGGCCTAAGGGATAGTAAACATTGAAATAAAACGAGACTATTAATTATACAGATAAAGATAATAATACCAGAGTATATATTCTAATTTGTCTTGAGGTACGCTGGCTTATAATTTTCCTTGAGGTACACTCGCTTAAAGTTATCAGTCTGGCATCTTGCATCCGTACTATATATCCCAGTAGCAACACAATATGGCTGGAGTGGTTAATATTCCGAAATGTCCTAAGGTACAAGGGTAGACCTCTGAGCTCAGCAAATAAGTACAACATGGTAATAGGCATCATATAGGCTGCTGAACCACAACTTCATCGGCAGGTATATTGGTAAAATCATAGGCATCACAGGCTGCTAATAAGTACACACCTCAAGGAGCCTGGAGAAACTCAGTTGCACCCCTGTTGTGTTCCTTGTCAGAAATGCTAAGGAGGAATTCAGCATCTGGCGACTCTGACATAGCAAGATCGTCTCCTAGGTTGAGTATTTCTTCTATGGCAGCCAAGAAATTATAGCATACAGTTCGACTGTCCATGACAAAAAAGGATCTGGGAATGTTGGTGGGTACGGAGGCAGTCAGTTTTACCTTCAGCATATTCTATGAAACTCAGGCTGGTCTTTGGGCATGATGAGGCAGTGGCTGCAGTATATGTAAATGGAATAAAGTCAATCATAGTAGAACATAAAGATCAAAATAAGTGTGACATATCTATCAGAAGGCACGTAGTAATATGGAAGTGAAATTAAGACAAAGAAAGATAATAACTAATAGCCATTTATGCACTTGGGATTTAGTTTAACAGATTTTTGGTCTAGACCAAGAAGAGAATGAAGCAAAAAAAAAACATGATCATCCTAATTAGCCAGTCCTTTTATTGGATCATTGTAGACCTGAAGTTGTAATGTGTTTGGTGCACACAAGGATGAAATCGACAGACAACAACTAAACCACAAAACTCTCAAACAACAGGGAAGAACAATCCGTGAAATGATTAGTAGGATCTGTCTATACTATAAACAAGTAACAAACCAATTCCAACTCTAACTCAGGGAACATAATGTTCCTGGCTAGGCTCAATTCATTTAGATTAGTTTCTTCCATATTCCTGTTGAGCCACCAGTGAGCTCCTTAATTTGAGTTTGCCTGAATCTTATGTATCTCTCAATAGGCAAGCAACTCTTTCTACAAAAGCTCCATACTCCTTTTTAGTACCTACATTTTTTTTGAAAATCATCAATGGTACACCATCTTGCAGATCTCATTTGCTAGAAGCGCGACATCGATAGAAACTTACCATATAAAACCCATGAATCAAATAATTAGAATGCGCTACATACACCGTATCTTGCTGCTATTAGAAAGTTCTTCACTGACATAGGCAGAGGAACGAGGCAGAGGGACACTAAAAGATGGACAACAATAAAAGTGCACATCTGAAAAATGAAATCCATAGTACCTCAAACATTTCCTACATACTCTTTCAGAAAATCATATATTTGAGAATGATGACAACAATCCCTGAATCGCATACTTTTCCATCTACGCATAGAGATGAGGCTTGCTGCAGAATATCTCATATACTCAAATTTAGTGAGGCGTGTTCAAATCGACGTTTTCTGCAGAGTGAGGCGTTGGATGCTAGCTTTGCATTTAACCTGCTGAAATTGTAGGAGTGATAAGATCAGAAAGTGCAAACATTTAAAAAACATGCTACAAATTTGGAAATTGTCACCGCCGGGGCCTCACACTCCTCTAAGCTAATGTATTCCCCCGAAGAACTTGCATGCCCAAGAGCATTTCTGAAATGTCCATACAACTGGATATGTCCCCCTAATTTTAACAACCACTTAAAGTACATAGGACTTATCTTCCATATTCATTTCTCAATATGAACAACACGTCAATGGCCTTTACATATTTCACAGCTAGCCTTCTTTGAGTTTCAGCAAGTCTGTGTATATAAGAATCAAGGGTCGAGTGCCATAAGAAAAACTCACACGTAATAACATGTCACAGCCCTGCACCTGTGGTGGTGGCTAAATGCTAATAGATCTGGAAATCAAGTAAACCAGCATGATAATAAATTCTACAGGATTGACAGAAGATCGAGTAAGCTGTAATAACAGATTTTGTAAACTGGCAATTTTTTCTAGATATGTTTATAAAAGAAAAACAATAGTTGAGTCGTGGTTACCTTAAGCCATTCAAAAAGATCGTGTTCCACATCCGCAACAGGAACAACATCCTTCTCAGTAGGCAATTTAGAGGCCATTATTATTACAATAATAATGCATATTAACTGATTGCTAAGAGGACATACAAGTCCGTACATCGGTTTCTTGTTTGAATTTAGTATAATATTTTCTTATTAGAGGCTCTTACAATGTTGATTGACATATACTTTTCTTCTTCAAACCATGCAAGAGAAATGCATATATGCATTAAGAAGAGAAGAACGACATAAGAATGGCTAAGTACATGGGACGGTAGAAAAACTGAATTGATTGACATATGTACTGACAAGAAAGCATCAACATCATTGAAGATTTGCTAAGCCCCTTCTGTATGTTTGACACAGAAAGCTATGATTTAGGGTTGTCTCCGGATATTTATAAATATATAAAAATGTTGTTTGGACTAATCAGAAAAGGAGTATTCCTTCAGTTATACCTATATTTGCAGTATCTATGTTTTGTGAGACAATAATGCATCCAAAATGATAGGTTATTGAATTGATAGTTATGATGGCTCAGAACACATGTTTGGACTTACCGCGGAAGAGTAACAAGATGACCTAGAACTTGAACCACGCAGATGTACAACAATGTTACCTTGTTATTGCTGCTGTACTATATTATTATATCCTTGATTTGTTTTGAATTTTCATAGTGAGTTATAAATTATATATATGCATTGAGAAATAAAATTTGAGAACCCGTAGCAACGCACGGGCATTTATACTAGTCTTTTTTAAACAAGAGAGAGCATTTCTGTAGTAGGTCTCTCCGTCTCTGTATCAACAAACAGTGTCTGCATCTAAGTCCAAGTACTGATGCCCATGCCTGTCTTTTTTGCACACTTTGGCCCGTATCAGCAGGCGCCTGTATGCGGTGAGGTGGTTCACCGTGACATGTTTTGAAATTCTCGCAGCTGTCTCAAGCTATTAATTGTACTCCCCCATCCTCAAATAAGTGAATATTTAGCCTCAAAGTTTATCCACAAAAGAGTGTATTTTTATTTTACCAATGCACTTTAAAGTGCCAAAAAGTGGTTCTCTCTCGGAAATCAAACATAATAATATTTAATACATGTTATCTTCATTTTTTACATGCGTTTATCTTATTACTACATGCGTAGTAGAGATGAAAGAATTAAAAAGGAGAGATATTGATTTACGTTTTTTCAATGCAGTTGTTTTTTCGCTTGATAATCTCTTTTGAAAAAATCATATAAGTAGACGGAGGGAGTAGGTGTCAGTGGCCTAATGATTTCAGAACACAATGAATTCACCGCAGATCGGGCGTTATGGCAGCCAGATGCCCACGCCGTACATACAATATCGTGCAAGTTTTCAAGAACACAAACCAAATAATGGAATGTCATGCGGCAGGGGAACCATCAACAGAGGACATGGTCATCATGCGCACGCCGCCGCCATGTGCTCGCTTTCCTGGACCAAACTCCCCGCCGATCATCGGCGCTGCCAGCCCAGAGCTCGCCCGAGAGACACTACTGTCTACTATAATAACCTTTGTCGCTAATTTCAAGAGATCTCTGCGACTTTCCATAAGGATCAGCGACAAGAATTCCAGGGCAATTAACGTGCAGCAAACGGGGAGTACTCCGTGCTGCCTCGTGGTCATGAGCCAAGTTGAAGATTGGTCCATGCATGCACGAATAAATCCACTAATCGGTCCATGTTCTCTCTCATAAACTTGGAGATCAGGGAGTGTACCGCGTATACAGAAGGCTATACATAAGAGCATCTCCAACAGACCCTCAAAAATTCGGCGCCCTAAACCTCCCTTCCGCCGCGCTGTAAACGGTTGGCGCGTGTTTGGACGCGCCAAAATGCAGCACGCGCGTGGGCGGTAAAATTAGCCCTCCGACGGATGCGGCAAAATACAGCGCGCGCGGCCACGCGAACGGCTAGTTTGATTGTATATCGTTCAAAACGAATCAAATAAATTACGAAAATTTAACTGAAAATTACGAAATATATTAGAAGTTCGACAAACACCCACATTTTATTTAAATTAAACTAAACTAATCTACTCCGAGTCCTCCCAGTCGTAGTCTGACGATTCGCTAGTCGGAGTCGTGTCGGAGACCGGAGTGGTCGTCCACTCGAAGGAGGAGGAGGTGGGCATGTTCGTGGACGGTCCGGCGCCTCTCTTTTTCTCCTCCGCCCTCCTCGCCCTCCGTGTCGCCTTCTCCGCCCTCTCGGCCTTCCTCGCCGCCGACTCAGCGCGGCGCTTCTCGCGGTCGGCCTTCTTCTTCGCTGCCGCCTTCGCATTCTCCTCTTTCTTCTGAGCGTAGAAAGCTTCCATGGCGGCGACGTCCTCTCGGGAACGTGCGCGCCCACTCGAGGCGGAGCGCTCGTCCGCTCGGCGACGCGCGGCGCTGCTCGAGCTCGCGACGCGCCGCCGCTGCTCGGTCGTGACGGCCGGCGATGGCGGCGCGAGCATCTCCGCCTGCGCGCGTCCAAATGTCGTTGAAGTTCATTTGCCGGCGGGGCGAGGCGCGACGACAGCGTCGTAGACCCGCGCCGTCTCGTGCGCGGTGTCGAACGTTCCGAGACGGATACACTCCTCGCCGGAGCGGATCTCCGCGTCGAAGCGGTCGCTCGGCCGCGCGCGGATGCCGCGGTAGCCGGAGGCGGAGCGCTGGCGCGGACGCATCTTGCCGGACTCGGAGGCGGAGCGTCTTTTTCCCGCGCGCGCCTTTTTCCCGCGTTCGCGCGGCCGCCCACGGCGACGCATAGTGACCGGGCCGTCCGCGGCGACGCAAACGTGGTCCAAATTTGTGCTAGGTTTGCGACTCTGCGGACGCTGCGGTCGTTCGCTCGGTCCTCGCACGGGCACGCCTGGCAGGGGCACAACTGCTTCGTCTTCCGCGACATTACTTACGGGCGGCGCGCTGCAACCTTTCCAGGACCGCGTTAATGGCGCGCCTCGGCTTCCGCGAGCGTGCGTAGCTGGGCGGCGTCACCAGGGGGGGCGAGCATGGGTCAGACCCCCCCCCAATGTGTCGCCCCCCTCAAGGAAATGCAGGGGCAGCAGTACCAGTTCGTGTATACGTATTGCGCTAATGGCCGTGCTAATTGTCTGATTAGTTTTACTTCAGCCCGATTGTATGTGGATGGTTGTGCACGAATGGAAGCCCAACTAATACAGCCCATCTGGCTACATGCCCACGTAGTGACATAGAGGTTATCGACCAGGACGCCTCATCTTTCCGCTGGATCTCGCCGTCTCGCCTCTCGTCCCTCAATCAGGTCAATCGATCAAGCTCGCCGCCAAGGTATAGGACCCCTGCCGCTGGTCACTCGCAAGGCAACTTACTGGCAGCTCGTCTAGCGGCGACTATATATGGTGGTTGCCGGCATGCCGCTGCAACCTTGGGATGTGTTCGGTTCCAGAACGAGGAGGAATGGAATGGAATGGTTCCGTTCCGAGGTCACGGGACGGTTCCGATCCCGTGTTCGGTTCAGAAAAAAACGAGGAATGGAATGGTTCCATATTGTGTTCGGTTGGAGGAATTGGGAATGGAACGGAATAGCCACAATCGTGCTTAAAATGCTAATAATTGTAATTAACGGGCTGTTTTGGCTCAAAATATTTGCACAATTTTTTTCCAAAATCAAATTACACAGGTTAAATCTGGATAGCTTGCGCCGCCTAGCTTCCTAGCGCCGCTGCCGCCTGCAGCCCACCCCGCCTAGCGCCGCCGCTGCCTGCAGCTTCCCAGCGCCTGCTGCCCACCCCGCCCGGCGCCTGCAGTCCCCAAAATTGGGGCCAAATCGGAGCCAGCCGCCGGCCCGCCTCGCGCGTGCGTCGTGGCCGCCGCCGCCCAGCATGCTCACGCTCTGCCGCCGCCTCCTGTGGCGCTCGCCTGTGGCGTGGCGGCGCGTCGTGGCCGTCGGCGTCCTCTGGCCGCCGCCGCCTCCCAGCGTGCTCGCACGACCGCCGCTCCTCGCGCCGCCGCCTCCCAGCGTGCTCGCGCAGCCGCCGCCGCATGTGTGCATCGCGCCGCCCCTGCCTGGCGCCGGTGCTGCGGTGTGCTCGCCCGTGAGAGATGATTAGTAATTTTGACATTGTTAGCGAGCCGCGTTCCTCGCGGTTCCACCGATTTGGTGGAACGAGGCAATTCCGCATCTAGCAGGAATATTCTCTTCGGGAGAACCGGTTGGTTCCGTTCCATGACCCCAACCAAACACTAGAATGGCCTCCAAGTGCAGAATCGTTCCATCCCATTCCTCTCTATTCCCAAACCGAACACATCCTTAATTGCTGGCTAGTCGTCGCCCGCACAAGCAGATTATTAGTCAAGGTACATACAAGCGCCGATAATGTACATCATAGGTATTTCTAGTCTGATCTGATCCGGACATGCACGAATGGAACCTGGGTGCGGGCGCACCCAGTTTTCCAAAAAATGAAAAAAACGCTATTTCAAAGTTTAAAAAAATATGTAGTAAAATTTTGCATGTACATATTATGATGATACATATTTGTGTGCGTTTTCACGAAAAAATACCATTGTATGTGTTCTACACAAAAATGACAAAATGTCCAAATGACAATAGTGAATAGGAATCTGTACTATTCACAGGATCCGAAATTTGCATTTTGTCATTTTTGTGTAGGCCACATACAATGGTATTTTTTCGTGAAAACACACACGGGTAAGTATCAACATAATGTGAACATGCAAAAATTTACTTCACATTTTTTTGAAACTTTTAAATAGCATTTTTTTGAATTTTTCATAGCTGGGTGCGCGCGTACCCAGGTTCCGTTTGGTATTTTCGGATCTGATCCCTCCTTTTAACCTCATTTTAGCTACAGTTGGTTTGTTCAAATTTGAGAAAAATAGCCAATTTCTTAGGTCTATATCATGCCCTAATCAACCCTGCCCTAATGCTATTTTTTTGGATCGAGTTGTCGGTGATTGATGATAGAATATAGATATATGCTACGCACTAGTAGACAACAGGCCTTTTGATCCGGGTGGTAAGGGGCTTTTATCGCGGGCGGCCAGCCGCGACAACAGAGGCGCGACAAAAGGTCCACCTTTTGTCGCGGGTCGTAAGGTGGTCCGTGGCAGCTGGGGGCGCGCACGGCACGGGCCCTTTTGTCGCGGGTGGTGTTACCACCCGCGACAACGGCCCTATACAACGCCTTTTTTTCTTTGGGTTTGAGGGTCCCCCCCGCCACCGACCACTGTTATATCATTTTTTTCGTTCGAAAATAAAAGTTGCATATATTTGTACGCTACTAGAAATTGTACACGTTCATTAAAATAGATCGATCAAACAAATGTTGGAAGCAAAAGTCGATTCCTCTTTACATGTAGATTCCCCTTACATATATATATACATTTAGCTCACGATCGACAAGCGGTACTAACGACCGTCTATTTGGAGGTAGAGCATCTATTTGGACTAAATAAGCCTTTGTTGTTTAGTACTTCTCTAACCAAAAGTCCCGCCAGTTCCTCCGCAATTCCTAGTAGGTGTTCCTTTGGTTGGAGTCTGTCCCGCATGTAGTCGACCTATATACGAAAATGAGATGAGTATGACTATATCAATCTTGATAACGAAATATTGACGATAATAAATAAAGTTGTGAGTGTTATTGCTTACGTTGAATTTATTGTTGTTCTGCCTCTCAGTGGTTAACATGCGAATGGACTCGCAAACGTAGTATCCACATAGATTCGTCCCTTGTGGCTGCTGAGGGCACGGTACAGGAGTAAATGTTAGCTTCTCTGCCCAGGTACTCTGCTTATGATGGTTCTTGAAAGCTGTCCAAGCCCTGCCAAGCAAAAGAATGATTGAATGAGTGGATAATTAATTGATATCTCACAAAAGATATAACGCGGCGATGAAGGAAATTACACTTGGAGCAACTTCTGCAAGTCGCGGAACCCGTCCACGCCTCTACTCAGTGGGTCTCTTACTTCAACTATTCCCTTATCAACTTTAATGTCTAGTAGTATCCAGTGGAAGCTGCACATGATGTTATGTATATACGTCAGGAATTACACTTAACATCGAGTAAGAAAAAAATCATTAATTGGATGTGCATAAAAGATCATTAAGACTCTCACTCGTAGTTGTAAGGAAACAATATTGAATCACAGAAATATTGCTCCCCCAAAAACCTGAGTAGGTTTCCCCCCGTTTCTTCTTTGTTATACTTTACCGTTTGAACATTTACTTTATCTGGATCAACAAACCCAATATTGATAATATTGTGACTTTTGCATTCACTGATCTTCAGTCTGCATAAGAGAACACATAAGAAATAATGAGTATATGCAATGAAAACAAATATGAACTGAATGAAAATGAACTTATATGTAGTTAACAACTTACAAGCAATAGCAACTCATGAGAGATTTGTCGAGGGCATCTAAATTGAATAACTGCCAGAGTTCATTTATCTCAATATGGATCTCCTCCTTTCGGTAGTAATATTCACGTGGTATATGCGCCACGATGAACCTTATGTTCTCCTTGCATGCATCAAGGTACCACTGATGCAAATTCCGCATATGTGTTGGCAGTTTATGCAGCTGCTCTTTGCTGACCAAGTCGGCCCCGTAGACAAATTGAGGAACCATATCAGCTTTGGGAAGTATATCTGCTGCAGACATCAATTCCTCCATGGTAACGTCACAGGAAGCAGCTAGCTTTGCAGCTTCTTCCATAATGAAACCACCATGTTCCTGGTACACCTTGGGAACATTAAACACTTTGAGTGCTGGGATCGATTGTTTGGGCTGATTTCCGAGGAGGGGAACTTCCTTTCTTTTTTTTCCTTTTGTCGTTTCCTTGGCCTTGAGGGGTGCAGTTGTTGAACTTGACTTCTTCTCGGTTGCACTTCTAGCTGATGATTTGCTCGTGGTAGCAATATCCTTCTTCTTAGCCTTCTTCTCAGCAATAATATTCTCCCTCTTGTCATCAATTACCCTCGCAAGGTGGCGTGTATAGTCATCCTTCTTCTCGTGTAAGTCATATTGCGATGGTGTGTTCAGAAAAGAAGTAGCATATGCTATTTGCTTCTCGGTGTATGGCTCTGGCGCTGGAGGTTTTGGCTTATGGAAATGATCATAGTTGTGTTTCGCAACAGCGGCCGCATTTTCCTCGACAGTAAGATCCCAAGGACGGGGGGGAGAAACCTTTGGTACTTTTGGGAGGGGCGACAACTTGCGGACCGGACTCTTGAAATGCTTCCGGTAGGGTGCATTCCGAGTCTTAGTGGGCGGAGGCGGCGGCGCTGGAGATGGAGATGGACTACAGATGTCGTGGTCGACGTCGTACCCATGGGGTGATGGTGGCGACATGTGATCAGTAGGAGGAGATGGTGGCCTGCGATCATCTGGAGGAGGTGATGGTGACCTGCTCGGACGACTGGTAGGGGCTACCCAGCCTGGCAGCTTGATGTTCTTCTTTTCCCAGAGAATGATTTCTCCCAGCACCTCTCTGAGTGTAAGCCCCCCATCACCTCCAGGGATATCAAGCTCCAATGTCTCCCACGACGGGACAACTGAATCCACCCCGACACGAGCATAGCCAGCTGGAATCGGATTGCCATGCCATGTTGCCGGCTCACCTTCAGGTCCAAATGCCGGTAAGACATAGCCGACCGCCACCTTAACAGAAACCTTCCTGAACACCTCATGGAGATCACAAGGTGTTTGCTCCTTGATTCCATCCAAGGGGTCGCCAGGACCGGCATCTATCATCATCCGTGTAGAAGGGGCCTCCGAGTCGGCCACACTGCTGTCTCGTCGCTGAGATATGTCAGCGGTATTATCTGGCGGGCGCTGTCCTTTTAGTTCATTTATCTCCCGCTGCTGCTGCTGAAGCTCCCGCTGCTGCTGGTCAAGTCGGCGTTGGAACTCGGCCATCGGGTCATTCTGCACCTCCAGCTGGCGTTGTTTAGCTCTCGCTCGGCTTCTATAAGTCTCCGCGTCGGCCGGAAACCCAAGCGACCACGGAACACTAGGGCCGAATCCTCTTGTTCGTCCTCCCTTCTCAGGATTACCGAGGACAAGTGTCAGCAAGTCTTTCTCTCTATCGGGAGCAAACTTTAGTTTTCCCGCCTTTATTTCTGTCGTCACTTTAATCCATTCTTCCCTGGGTACCCTAACCCTGCTGTCACTTTCAACAATGTTCCCTGTCTTCATATCATACTCACAGCCATGCGCGAGGAACCAATTCCGAGCCCTAGTGTCCCATCCTTCTCGCTCTGGTTCTGGAGTGATCCCATTCAGCTTCATCTCAGCCTCTTGTGCATCCCACTTAGGCATGGCTACTTCGTAGCCCCCTCGCCCGTATGATGGTGATATTTCTTTTCGCTTGCATTCTTCTTGTTTTTCTTTGACAGATTCACAGCCTCCTCTGATTCTTTGTACTTCACAAAATCTTCCCAGTTATGCTCCTGCTTCGCTAGATAGTTTTCGAATACTGGAGGCTTCTTGTCTTTCTTATAATTTTGCCATAACCGGTTCTTATACGCCCGGAAAAGTTCCCCCATCTTCTTAAGAGCCCACTTCTTCACTAGCGCCCTCTGCTTGGCATTCTCAGACTCCGATCCCAAATTTGGCAAAGTGAAATGTGACATGAGGTCGTCAAAAAGTGTGTTCTTGTACCTATCGGCAACATGATCTTCTGACACATTCTTGGTCTTGTTCCATTCTCTAACAGTGATCGGGATATGATCTCTAACCACAACTCCGCACTGATTCTTAAATGTCACTCTGACACTCGCGGGTGCCACAGGTTGGCCTTCCGGTGATATAGCTTCAATGTTGAAGTGGTCTTTTTTGCCCAGTCTCTTTGCCGGGCCTCGTTTGTCCAACTTATCTTCGGAGGCCTAAGAGAATAAAAATCAGTTAATTTATATACATAAGTACATATAGAATTCCATTAATGCCTCAACTGATCGTATACCTCGTCATTACCGGAGCCGTCGGCTTCTCCATCACCGGAGCCGCCGGCATCTCCATGATCACCGGAGCCGCCGGCTTCTCCATGATCACCGGAGCCGCCGGCTTCTCCATGATCACCGGAGCCGCCGGCATCTCCATGATCACCGGAGCCGCCGGCTTCTCCATCACCATCGCGGATGAAGTTCGCGATAATGTCTTCCTGTTCCAAGTCCCGTTCGAATTGATCCATTGTTTCTGCAAAAAATTAAATCGATAAGTACATGTTCTAACCCAAACCAAACCCTAACCCTAGCTAACCAAAAACTAACCTAACCCTAGAGGGAGAGAAGAGGGGAGTTGCGGCGTCGGTGGTTTCGCGAGAGGGAGAGAGAGGTGTTTGCGAGAGGGAGAGGGCTGGTGTCGGCGTCGGTTGTTCGCGAGAGGGAGAGAAGAGGGGAGTTGCGGCGTCGATGGTTTTCGCGAGAGGGAGAGAAGAGAGGGAGTTGCGGCGTCGGTGATTTTCGCGAGAGGGAGAGAGATGTGTTGGCGAGAGGGAGAGGGCGCGCCGGTGTCGGCGACGGGTTTTTGCGAGGGGGGAGGGAGTCGACGTCAGTTGTTTGCGAGAGGGGTCTTGGCGGGTGTTTGCGAGAGGGGTGTGTTTGCGAGAGGGGTGTCGGCGGTTACAACAAAATTTAAACTACAAATTTGAACTAACTAATTACATTTAACAAAAATAAACTAACTAATTACAACAAAATACTTACAAAATTTAAACTACAAATTTGAACTAACTAATTACAACAAAAATAAACTAACTAATTACAACAAAATACTTACAAAAATAAACTAACTAATTACATACTAATTACAAAAATAAACTAACTAACTAATTACAACAAAATGTCTATATACAACAAAATTTAAACTAACATACAAAATTATCTAACTAATTATCTAACTAAGAAAAAAAAAATTTAAAAAAAGGGCCGGCGCCGGCGCAGAGGCTACCTGCGGACGGCGGGGCGACCAGCACGAGCACAGAGGCGGCGGCGGGGCGCGCAGCCGAGGAGATCGGCCGGCGGCGCGCGCGCGGAGCGCGCGCGGCGGCTCGAGAGGACCCGCGGCGGCGCGCGGCAGAGGAGATCGAACGGCGCGGCGAAGAGGCGCGACGGCGGCGCGAAGGTGGCCGGCGGCGGCGGTGGATTTGGGCAGCCTGGCGGCGCGATTTTTGCTAAGGGAATGGCCTCCGGGTGTCGCGGGTGGGGGCTCCGCCCGCGGGGTTAGGTATTTATACCTAACCCCTTTTGTCGCGTGGTGGCACGACCCGTGATAAAAGGCCCCCCTTTTGTCGCGGGTCGTGCCACCACCCGCGACAAAGGGGTCCTTTATCGCGGGCCGTGGCTCAACCCGCGACAAAAGGGGGTGGGAGGGGGAGGCGGCGCGTGAAGCGCATCCAACGGCTCCGGCGTTTGAATCCAACGGCTCCGGCCGTTTGAATCCAACGGCCTGGAGCCGTTGGACGCGGATCAGGCCTGCGCACCGTTTTGTTTTTCTGTTTTTTTTTTGTTTTTTTTTTTTTTAATAAAAACTATTATTTCAATAACTTTTAAATGGTAACTCAAAAAGAAAAGTTTTATATATGAAAATTGATCAGAAAAATCCAATGAACATGAATATGACATCCATATAACTATTTGCATCTCGCATCATATAAAACGGATAGTCGTGTATGTTTCACCCCTGTGCACCGCCGCCGTGCCACTCGTGTCGCGTCCCCGTGCCACGTGTCGCCACCGCTTCCACGTGCCTCGCCCCGCCGACGCCGGCGTGCGACGTGTAGGTTCACCGCCGAGATACGCGCCGGTGGCTTCCGCCTCACCCTCGGCACGTACAACACGCCGGAAGAGGCGGCGCGCGCTTACGACGCGGCGGCGTGGCGCTTTCGGCGGCCAGGGCACGACATGAACTTCCCGGATGTTGAATCGCTAGAGGAGGCGGAGTTCCTCGCGCCACCGCCGTGCCTCGTCACCGACGAGGACCGTCGCCGGCATCGCCAGGTGCAGCGCAGGATCGCCATCGCCGAGCGCGACGAGCAGTTGATGCGCCAGTGGAGGGCGCGGTCCCCAGACGCGTTCTTTGCTAACCTTAGGGCACAACGAAGGTCCAACAGGCGCCACCGTCGGGCCGTCGCCGCCTTCGAGCTCGAGAACTCGAATACAACTTGGACCGAAAACGACCCTCGGTGGGATGACCTTTGGACGGAGACAACCTCCGACGACGAGTAGAGACTAGACTAGTAATTTATCTATTTTATTGTAATTTCAATAAAGTCGTTGTCGGTTCCATTAGTTCAATAAAGTGGTTGACACAAAATTTATTACGATTGAACTGAAATTAAAGTACAGAGCTCAACTGAAAAATAAGATACATGGCCAGATTCGAATGTTGGAGCCATTCAATCATAGTCGTGCCTAGTCCTATACACGTCGCCACTGTAGTCATCAAAGTCGCCGACGTCATCATCGCTAGCATCGGGGTCGCGGTTGTCGAACCTCGGCGGATGACCACGCGTGGGCTGGGATTGAGGGTAGCGCAGGCGGGGGCCACGATAGGCCATGACGCTCTGGAGAGTCCGGCCGCGCCACCACATCCGACGGCCGGCCTCGTTGAAGTTCGAAGATGGCGGGCCGTCCTCCTCGTACCTGGCAACCGCCCTCTCACGCCGATTGATGAAGAAGCTGTCCCAAGTCGGGCTGTAGTCGGGATGCCACTGGGGATTCCTCCGCTGCTCAGGCGTGAGCTCGAAATAGTAGTGGTTCGTGATGGCCATCTCGCGTGGCACACCTACAGGGATAGGAGGGACCGGTACGCCTCCGACGCTCAGCAACCAGCCGGTCGGGACGCGGTAGCCGGGCGGGCAGGGGTAGTTCGAGGCGCAAAGCGCCTCCGCCTCCCGGGGTGTTAGACATACGATGGAAGCCATGGGAGAGAGTGATGAGGTTTGCAGATATGAGTCCAAGGCCTACATATATATAGTGGAAAAATGGCGGGAATGCGGGAAGAAAATAGGCGGGAACGAAGTGGCGCGCGAAACTTTCATCCCGGGTGGAGGCTCAAACCGGGACAAAAGACTGGGGGAGGCTTATCTAGGAGGGCCTTATCTGGGGGGATGATGTGCGGGTAACCTTTTGTCACGGTTGGTGGCTGCAACCGGGACTAAAGCTGTCGGCAGGATAAGGATGCGTCGGTAACCTTTTGTCACGGTTGGTGGCTGCAACCGGGACTAAAGCTGTCGGCAGGATAAGGATGCGTCGGTGGACGCACTGCTCGATGAGATAAAGCATGTAGCGCACGACGCCCTGTCGAAGGAACAAGACAAAGTAGAAGCGGTGCCGTGCCTATAAAAGGAGCATCAATACGCCTTGCCAAGCAGATCAACAAGCCAAGCACAGTTTCATTCCCATTGATGAAGGAAAGGGTTGGGAAATCTCCCGTGGCGCAGCTTCTCGAAGATGTCGTTGGTGCACACGCCCTACGGCATCTTCGGAAGCTGCTCCTCGGAAAAATTTCCCTGCAAGCCCGTGAAAGAATACATTATATGAAAGAATACTCCGTCTCCTCTAACAGTGTTGGGGAAAGGGTTCTCATTATTACATAAATGTAGAGATTGTCTTGGGAACTATATATGAAGAATACATTATTACATCGCCATCTAGTGTTGTGATCTTCTACGCCGTAGCCATGGAGAATCTTCATCATTTAGTAAGATGCTTGGGTCAATTTTCACCGTGAAGGGCGGAATTTCTTTAAACCTATTATAATCTTCTGACATGTCTGTCTTCTCATCCACTCCCACGATGTTTCTTTTCCCCGAAAGAACTATGTGGCGCTTTGGCTCCTCGGTTGATGTATTCTTTTGTTGATTTCTTTTTCTTGATTTGCTAGACATGTCCTTCACGTAGAAAACCTGAGCCACCTCTGGCTAGGACAAATGGCTCGTCCAGGTACGCAAGATTGTTGGGATCCACTGTTATCATACCGTACTTATCGTCAATATGTATACCGCTGAGCTTCACCCATTTGCACCGAAACAAAGGGACCTTAAAAGTGGGACCATAGTCAAGTTCCCATATCTCCTCTATGTATCCATAATATGTGGTGGTCTGCCCATTCTCGTCGGTTGCATCGAAGCGGACACCGCTGTTTTGGTTGGTGCTCTTTTTATCTTGGTCGATCGTGTAAAATGTATTCCCATTTATCTCGTACCCTTGGAATGTACATATGTTTGAAGATGGTAACCTGGCCAACAAGAACAGCTGGTCCACAACAGATGGGTCATTAATGAGATGTCTTTGCAACCAACTGCCGAAGGTATTCATGTGTTGACGTGTAATCAAGGACTCGGGCTGGCCGGGTTTATTTCTCGTAAAGCATTCTTATGTTTCTCGATGTACGGAGCCACCAAGATGGAATTGTATAGAACTGTGTAGTGTGCTTGATTGAAAGAAATCTTGTCCCTGCACACCATTGATTTCCTTCCTAGTGTGCCTTTTCCAGTCAGCCTCCCCTCATACCGAGATTCAGGAACACCAATCGGCTTAAGGTCAGGAAGAAAGTCAACACAAAACTCAATGACCTCCTCAGTTCCGTAGCCCTTTGAGATACTTCCTTCCGGCCTAGCTCGGTTATGAACATATTTCTTTAAGACTCCCATGAACCTCTCGAAGGGGAACATATTGTGTAGAAATACAGGACCGAGAATTCTAATCTCTTCAACTAGGTGAACGAGGAGGTGCGTCATAATATTGAAGAAGGATGGTGGGAACAACAACTCGAAGCTGACAAGACATTCGACCACATCTTCCTGTAATCCTGACAAAGTTTCTGGATCCATTACCTTCTGAGAAATTGCGTTGAGGAATGCACATATCTTCACAATGGCTAGTCGAACATTTTCTGGTAGAAGTCCCCTCAATGCAACCGGAAGCAATTGTGTCATAAGCACGTGACAGTCATGGGACTTCAGGTTTTGGAATTTTTTATCCTTCATATTTACTATCCCCTTTATATTCGACGAGAAACCAGACGGAACCTTGATACTGAATAGGGCTTCAAAAAAGATCTCCTTCTCTTGTTTGGTAAGAGCGTAGCTGGCAGGCCCTACAAACTGCCCTGGATGTTTGCCGTTTCGTCCTTTATGAAGTTCCTGGTCCTCCCGTGCTTCTGGTGTATCTTTTGTCTTTCCATACACGCCCAGAAAACCTAGAATATTCACACAAAGATTCTTGGTCAGGTGCATCACGTCGATTGCAGAGCGGACTTCCAGGACTTTCCAGTATTCTAGCTCCCAAAAAATAGATTTCTTCTTCCACATGGGCGCGTGTCCGTCGGCGTCTTTCGGAACAGGTCGACTGCCTGGACCCTTTCCAAAGATAACATTTAAATCCTTGACCATGTCAAATATATCAGCACCACTACGGGGGACAGGCTTCGGACGGCGGTCTGCCTCGCCATCGAAATGCTTTCCTTTTTTCCTTAAGGGATGCTTGCGCGGAAGGTAACGACGATTGAACGGGTACACAACTTTTCTGCTTTTTCCCAAATATTTACTTTCAGTCTCATCTAAACAGTGTGTGCATGCATTGTATCCTTTGTTCGTCTGTCCTGAAATGTTACTGAGAGCAGGCCAATCATTGATGGTTACGAATAGCAACCCTCGTAGGTCAAATTCTTGCTCGGTGTGCTCATCCCACACACGTACACCTGGTTTGGCCCACAACTCCAAAAGTTCATCGACTAATGGCCTTAGGTACACATCAATGTCGTTGCCCGGTTGCTTTGGGCCTTGGATAAGCACTGGCATCATAATGAACTTCCGCTTCATGCACAACCAAGGAGGAAGGTTGTAGATACATAGAGTCACGGGCCAGGTGCTGTGACTGCAGCTCTGCTCCCCAAAAGGATTCATGCCATCTGTACTTAGACCAAAGTATAAGTTCCTTGCCTCACCTGCAAAATCCGGGAACTCTCTCCCGATGTTTCTCCACTGCCGACCATCAGCGGGGTGCCTCAACATCGCGTCTTTCTTACGTTCTTCCATGTGCCATCGCAACAACTGGGCATGCTCTTTGTTTCTGAACAAACGTTTCAACCGTGGTATTATTGGAGCATACCACATCACCTTCGCAGGAACCCTCTTCCTGGGTGGCTCGCCCTCAACATCACCAGGGTCATCTTTTCTGATCTTATACCGCAATGCACCACATATCGGACATTTATTCAAATTCTCGTACTTCTCACCGCGGTAGAGGATACAGTCATTAATGCATGCATGTATCTTCTGCACATCTAATCCTAGAGGGCAGACAAGCTTCTTTGCTTCATATGTACTGACGGGCAACTCATTATTTCTTGGAAACAGCTTCTTTAATATTATCATCAATTTCTCAAATCCCGAGTCAGTCACACCGACCTCTGCCTTCCATTTCAGCAATTCCAATATGCTACCCAGCTTTCTATGCCCATCTTCACAATCTGGGTACAACAATTTGTGGTGGTCCTCTAACATCTTGTCGAACTGCAACCTCTCCTTATCCGTGCCACAGTCTCTTCTTGCATCAGAAATGGCCCGACGAAGATCATCGTCAACAGGATCATCTGATGCCTGTTCTTCACCTCCTTCTTCTTCATTGTCGTCCATTGCGGTATCAAAGCATTCAGAGAACATAGATCGGTACTGGTCATCATTATCTTCTTCCTCATCGCCGTCTTCCATCATAACCCCTTCTTCTCCGTGCTTGGTCCAAACATTATAGCTGGACATGAATCCAAACCGAAGCAGGTGGCTCTTAATGTCTCTTGAGCAAGAGTAATCCTTCTCGTTCTTACATTTTAGACATGGACAGCACATAAAACCTTGCTTCGACTTGTTGGCCTCGGCCACAAGCAGGAAAGAATTCACGCCCTCTCTGAAAGCGGGAGCACATCGGTTACCGTACATCCATGGATGACTCATCTGCATCATAAGTACAATTATATATGTATCAGATGCAATCACCTTGCTAAAATTAGTATTGTACGGACTATGCATATATATATAGTCGAGAAAATAGTTGCTAACCTTTTAGGATCAAAAAGAGGAGAAATCTTATCAAATAAAACCAAGTGGCATCCCTCTCACAAGCATTCCATCAAACACCTCTTGTGCACATGTAGAAAAAATGAGCTAGCATACACCTCCACCTTCACCACCAAGGAAAATATGAGGTGGGGTGGGCTGGCTGCTTCTATATATATAGGCATGGCCCTTTTGTCGCGGGCCGTATTACGACCCGCGACAAAAGGGGTGCCGACAGGAGGCGCCAGCCCTCAGACCCCTTTTGTCGCGGGTCGTAATACGGCCCGCGACAAAAGGCGCGACAAAAGGCCCTGACGGCTCCACATGGTTTCGGGGCGACGTGGCCATGCCATTTGTCGCGGGTGCAGGCGCGCCCGCGACAAAAGGCTCCCACGGAAGCCCTGTTTTCCACTAGTGACGTATATAGTCGGTGAAAAGTTAGCCTAACAAATGTCAGCCTGCTTATCAATTTTAATGTTTTAGATCATCTGTATTCGTACAGCATTATTCCTTTTTGGCAAACATATGTTGGTATGCTATTTCGATTTAGACTTTGCCACTCGCCCCCCTATACTCAAATCCTGGCTCCGCCCCTGGGCGTCACAGTGGCAGGATATTGAAGGAGAAATGGCGTCCGAGGCTCTTAAATGGACGTTGTCGGCACCCATTTCCCCGACCACACCATTGCCAGAGCCCACACTATCCACCCGACCGACGCCATGGGGAAGAAATGCTAGCCGTTCCGCAAGACCATGAACGACCACGAGGCTAGCGGCTCGCGGTCCAGCAAAAAGGCACGGGTCGACTGGTACGTCTGCGTCGAGCTCGCGCGTCAGCTATCGGAGGAAAACCGGCCGGTACCATGGCCGGATGCGAACTTGCTAGGACAGGGTTGGTACCTCAACTCGAGGCGCATGCCGCTTCCCCTCGTGTCGCGCGAGGGCCGAGAGCGGCGGGACGAGGTGCGCCGCCGCCGAGCGATCTTGCCGCCGGATCTGCGGGAGGATCAGGCGTACGCGCTGAACTCCTACAACTGGATTTCATTCGGGACGTGGGAGTTCGACGCGCGCCGCCGCGCTGGCTACCTCGGCGACGTGGACTGCTTAGACCGCGAGATCGCCACGGAAAAAGAAGAGAACGACCAGGAGGACGCGGACGAGGACGTGGACATGGCGGTTCGACCACGGCGACGGGCCAGCGTGGGATCCGGAGACCCAGCCGTCGGACATTTCCGAGGAGGAGGCCATTGCCATGACTGGCCAACAGCGAGCAGGACGAGCTCAACGAGCTCGCTTTGTGGGACGGGCTCGCAATCCAGCTCCGCGAGTCCGCGCTCGCGCAGGGGAGGCCGGCGACTCCTCCGGCCACGCCGACGCGTTCCAACGACCGCGCTCCGGCTGCTGCTCCGGCCTGGGATCCCTGGCCACAGCCTCCTGCGCATGCGACGGTACCTCCTCCACCGCCGGCGTACGAGCTTCCATGGCCCACATCGGAGTTCATCGACCTCGTCAGCGACGACGAGCAGTAGGCAGCACATACTTTTACCACGCCTTTATGGCTTTTTATGTTTTTTATTAATGTAAATTTTGACTTTATGAATGGAAAAAAAAATTACGCGTCGTGCCGCTGGAGCCACCCCGACGCAAACAAACGCGCGGACGATTTCGACCATTTCAGCCGACGCAAACGAACATGACGCGTTCGTCTGGCGTCCGAAATGCGTCGCGCCGCTAGAGATGCCCTAACGCATGGAGGACCACCCAACCTTTGGAACGTTCTTCAGCGGCCACGATCGAGTAGCACTTGTCCACCCGGAAAAGTCCGATATGAACCTGGGTGCACGTGAACCCAGGTTGGAAGTGCATTTTCCAAATGTTAAAAAATTCTGAAATAAAATTAACAGGGTACGTACGCATGTTCCATGTGTGCGTAGAAAGTTTTCGCGGAGAAACCACTTTTTTATTTCAGAATCTAAAAAGGACAAAATACATCACATATATACTGCTATATAGCCCTGCAAAATTTCATTTTTTTGCCGAGGCAAAATAAAAGGTTTTTTCGTCACGAAACTCATGTCCAGGGCACATGTTTGAGATCACCTTTGGAATCATTTTGTGAATCGATTTTTAAAACATGTTTTTACATCACAAACGACACTTTTGAAAAAGTGGGTTCACATGCACCCATGTTCTATCTATTCACTCTGTTGTCCACCCTTCATATTTTTCTTTACCTCGTACGTTATTAGTTGTAAGAGCATCTCCAGCTACGTCCCTAAAGCATCCTAAAACGGCGCCGGACGTTTGGGGGACGTGTTTCGTTCGTGCCGCGTTTGGGGAATGTTGCTCCCCAGCCGCGTCCCCCAAACAAAATTTTATATATTTTAAACTTAAGCCAATTTATTTAAACTTGCTATATATTACACAGATTCTAACGAAATTCGATGAAATTTAAACTAAACCTAATCTAGTAATACTTGCGGTGGCCGGAGGCGTCGTAGTACTGGTGGAAGTTATACGTGTCGTCGGTGACGACCTCCTGCTTGCCACGCTCGTCGGGCTCGTCGACGGGCTCGTCCTTCACCGCGCCGCTTGGTCCAGCCTCGCCGTCGTCGGTGAGATCCACGAGCGGCTTCCCGGTGTCGCGGATGGACATGGCGATCGCCGCGTCGAGGTCGCCCCTCTAGGCGTCCTTGTCGTTCAGCGACGCCAAGCACGCCGCTCGTAGCCCTGGGCAGTCCTCGGGGTCGTCGCTGCTCGTGATGAGACACTGTGCCGCTCGTACTCCGCCAGCAGCACCGCCTTCCCGGCTGCCTCATCGTCCTGCTCCTCCTTCACCTCCGGCTTCGGGATGAGGAGGGCGCTACCGTCGCACCTTTGCTGCTGCCGCCGTGCCTTGGAATGACTGGCGGTGTCGTGAACTCCGGCTCCTCCTCCTTCACCTCGCGCTTGGGGACGGTGGAGTGCGCGGCGCGGTGCAACGAGGACGGCGCCGATCGCCAGCGTGCTACGGGCGTAGGAGATGGTGGCGGCGACAGCGTCTCCAACCTTGGAGCGCCTTTGTGGATGCCGTCGACGACGCTCTCCAGGTGTGACCCGGAACGCCCCAGAAAAGGGTGTTCCCGTCCTTGTTCCAGCTATTCCGACGGTCGACGAGGCCGTTGGGGCTGTTCATCTCCATGTCGTATTGCGCCTGGAAGTAGGCGACCCACCGGGCGTCGTTGACGGTGGCCGCCCAGGTCGGATCGGCCCGCTCGTCGGCGGTGAGGGCAGACCGCCAGGCCCTAATGGAGTCCCTCCAGCGATCCGTTCATGGCGACGGCGGGACACCTACGCCATTGATGGCCATCCTCCACCCGCCGCTGCTTGGCAGGCACATGTCCGACGGGGCGGGATATCCCGCGCGGTACAACGCACACGCCTCCGCCACGGTGAGGCTGCCGCGGCCGAAGCCGTTCGCCGCGGCGATCTTGCGGGAGGACGACGACATTGGGTAGAGGTTGGAGCGGCGAGGAGATGATTTGGGAGCGGCGAGAGATTGGGATGAACAAGAACCGCAGGCGCTCTTAATGTACAGCGGCGGCAGGCGAAGCGGCAGCGGGTCGTTGGACGCAATAAACGCCGGCGCGGACGGCCACGCGGCCATGCACGACGAGACGCGTCCCTGCGTCGCCTGGGAAATCTGGGACGCCATTAACGTCGCTTGACCAAAGATAGGCGGCGGGGTTTTAGGCTTACGAGCTGCTGACACGTCGGGCCCGCGTCTCTACTCCTCGCTTTTCGTTGTGTCCGGCGTGCCCGGAGCATCCCCTGTGTAGCGGGAACGGGCTCGAAGCGTTGGACACATATAGGGCCGCGCCGGACAAAAAGAGGCTTTGGAACACGCGATTGGGAACGTTTTTTTTCCAGCCGTGCTCCAAATCTCTTTGGAAGACGCTTTAAGGGACGCGGCTGAAGATGCTCTAAATAAAGTCTGTTTTAAAAAGAATTATTGAAAGTAATAGTCTTGTTTAGAGTTGTTGATCGCCAAAAGAGAAAACGAAACAAACAATCGAGACGATGATTACTGTGAATCATTATTGATAGAGAGGGAGCTGTCAAGACTCCTAACGATGATCGTCGGTCGGTTTTAGGTCGGTCGACACAGTTAAGAGCAAAGCAATGGTGTGTCGGTTCATACGTTTCAGACCGATCTGTAGGAAACTCTGCTTCTTTATTCACCTCGGAGAAGTCAACTTCACCTTGCATGGTGCTCACTT
This sequence comes from Lolium multiflorum, assembly GCA_030979885.1. Taxonomy (NCBI): domain Eukaryota; kingdom Viridiplantae; phylum Streptophyta; class Magnoliopsida; order Poales; family Poaceae; genus Lolium; species Lolium multiflorum. The sequence continues at coordinate 197,582,088 of CM061752.1, read as the reverse complement.
CTCAGGGTTCAGTAGTAAACCCCGAAGAGTGCATGATGAGCTGACTGCTGAGGCGTGCATAAACCAAACAGTCTTCACGCATCGTAGTCATGGATGATAGCCCTGTTTCAGCGGAAGTCCGTGAAAGCTCAATAGAGTTCTTGGTTTAGACCAGTGACTGGTCACTGGTTATTACGAGTTTCAGTGCACACTCGCCTGAGACTACTTAGGTTGGTCATAGTGAGAAGTAACTTAGACTAGTAACATGTTATATGTTTTGTTGACATGAATAATAACATTATACATTTTAAGATATTTTGGTGACATGGCATAGCAATAAGTGAAGAAAAAGAATAGATGGTAACTAGCTATGTTACGATAACATCACACATCCCAGGATAAAATGAGTCTAGAACATAATAAATAACACAATGACACAACATATAAGTTACAAGCCACTATGAAAGTAGTAACGTGGAGTAGTATCATGTTTATGTTACTACTAGTAGTACATTACATTACTCCTCACTATAACTAGTCTGTGTTCTTTACAGTATTCAGGTGGAATTTTCACCAGACATATGTACTTTCCCAATTAGTCACGCTCGGCCGCTGGCCAGGTCCGATAAAGTAACACCGTCCTTAGGTTTGCTGGTGCGTGTTCCCCACCTAATATATGTACGGGTGATTAACTAGACCTTGAAGGAAAGTTAACTAGACCTCCTTTGGCTAATGGAAAAGATGAGCGGTTCCTTACCAGAAAGGTCTCAAACCAAAGTCCCCATTTCTTAAGACATCCGGGACGAACTTCCTAAGATCTGTGGAGGATAATTTAACCGAGCGTCTTATTCTTATTGATGAGTAAACGTGTAAGCTTTGCTTGCCCTGCTCTTAATGCAGAACTAGGTTTTTAGAACATATGTCAAGTTCAAGTTTGTCAAATTTTATTTGTGAGAAAATAATTTTATTGGCATTCGTTGGAAAAAAATATGCGTGGGGTAAACACTATAATTGGGCTGATAGAAGGTTTAAACTCACACTACATTTTGTTTGGCCACAGAGAATCAACATATATACAGTGGATCGGTTGGCCTAGTAGCAATTTTTTTTGTTTACCCCGCTCCCCATTTATGTTAATGGCCACATGAAAAAAAACTTACTGCATCACTTTCAATATAAATAAGACTACATTATATGCCTAAATATAGAATGCATGCTCAATTCACTCTTTGCTACTCCCGGTTTGGGATTTTTTGAATGCTAAGTTGGATTCTTTTTCTTTTCTTCAGCAGGATGGGTTAAGCTTTAATGGAGGAGTTGCCGAGCAACCTCACTTGTGCATGACGTATGAGGTTAAGGCCTCTGTATTTGACTTCTTAGGAGAGAGGTCTTGTATTTCTTGGATTTACTCTAAAATTAGAACTATAGTTAGATTTTGTTACAACCAAATTCTAATTATATACATTGTGTCTATCTGAATCTTACATGTGTATTTAAACCAAAGACACACACAAATCATTTGATGGTGTTGCCCCTCTCTATTAATCAAGATGAATTGGCAACCTTACAACAACAAGTAACTTTCTACACTATGAAGAAAATAGTTGAGATAAAATTTTCTCAATTAGTCGCCATGATATTTGTTTTGTTGAACCCGTTGGTTCAGTTTATGCACTATATGCATGCAAGACAAAAATCTGCCCTAGAAATATTCATCACCACTCTGAGTAGATTTATGGTATGGTCATTACTAGTTCCAGTTTTAGATAATTTTTAAAGACCAATCAATTAATTATCATTTACCTTAACCTTTCACGCACTGTGAGTAGAGGGCTTAGTGTGAATGAGGAGGGTAGGAGATATATATATATATATATATATATATATATATATATATATATATATATATATATATATATATATATATATATATATGAAAATACCATCTGTCTGACTTGATATATTACTCATCAGTTGAGTAGAAATACTATTGAACACAATCCACAAAATATCTATGAAGTATATGCATATATTATGAAATATGAGTGAACACACACCACAAAATATCTATGAGGTACATGTAGATATTATCCATATTTGTGAAGGTCTGGAAACGTGGACACTGTATCCCTAGGATGGTACATAATCGATGGCCATGAAGTACATCGCATATTTGTAGCCCATAATCGTCGAGTTATGAACTTGGTAGCATGGAATCCTAGATTTGACAGTTTTGTAAGCTTGCATGTATTTGCAGGTTCTGAACTGAATACGATAAATATAGAAAAACTTCAATAAAAGTTATATTGCATTTGCAGATTAACAACAAAGGCTTCTACACCCAGTGACGAACAAAAATGAAGAAGTGTACATGAGATGGTCACATGAAGTGGAGGGACTTGACATGAAATGGAGGGACTTGACATGAAATGGAGGAACTTGTGCACCGCTTGATGAACATGTAACTGAACAATAGAACACAAGCGGAAGACATGAACAACAACGGGGGAGGCATGTCAAGGTCGGCTATTTCCATGACGATATCGGTCCAACCTAGTTTGCTAAAGCGGTGTTGTCTCCAGGGTTGAAAATGCTTCAATTCCAACCAGCTTCCGTCAATACATTGGCAATATCCCCAGGACGATCATCTTGAACACGAACACCAGTTGCTTCTGGATGGTCAAGTTGAAAGACGTCAACGGCACAGTCTACATGGATCAAGGGTGGCTTGGATAATTTTCCATTGCTTATGAGATCAAGATTGGCTACTCATCAATGACCTTCAAGGTGCTCAAAGACGACGTCTTTAAGGTCACCACCTTAGAGTACACTATGACGGAAATCGTGAAGAGGTGTCCATAGCATGATCCAACCCTTCCATAATCGATGAGTGAGTAAAAAAAGCTGTCGTAGAAGTATGTTTGCATTCCTCTTGAACTACGTCTTGTACTCCGTATGTGCTACTATTTAATCATTTGTCATGATACTATTGTGTGTTTAATCTTACTTGGCTCCATAGTGATGCACAAATTTGTTTGTAACCTCACCAGTTAGCAGGGCCGGCCCTGACCCATGGTAGCCATGGGCGGCCGCCTAGGGCCCATGCCGGAGGGGGGCCCAGGACCGGATCTTCTCTTTACTATGGGCTAGAAAAAATTCAGTACGAAACGGAAGGGAGACATCGAATCAAGGCCTGCAGCTAATCTCTGATCGGTCCAACTCCCATCTCCATCGGGAGTCTTCACGAGGGCACAAATTCCCTGCCGCCAGTACGCGTGAGTGCCGGAGTGCGTGACCCGATCAGTCCAACTCCCTGCACAGACCTTTCATTAATCAGGGAACGACTTCTTTTGTTAGTGAGCGCATGACCGATCGATCCAACTCCCTGAATAGCTGCCTCGATTGATTCCTATATTAAGGATTGGGAATAGACGATCGCTAGTTCTGTGTCTTCCTCATCTCTGCCTTTTGCCAATTGCTTCATCAACAGACAACAGCTCGCTGATCGGTGTCGTCCCGCATGCCCCTATGTAAGTCTAAATCTCTAGTCTAATTTTCATCTAATTCATGATGTAACAGCTGATACGTCTCCAACGTATCGATAATTTCTTATGTTCCATGCTACTTTATTGATGATACCTACATGTTTTATGCACATTATATGTCATATTTATGCATTTTCTGGAACTAACCTATTAACAAGATGCCGAAGAGCCAGTTCTGTTTTCTGCTTTTTGGTTTCAGAAATCCTAGTAAGAAATATTCTCGGAATTGGACGAAACTTTCGCCCGGGGTCCTATTTTGCACGAAGCTTCCAGAAGACCGAAGAGATAACGAAGTGGGGCCACGAGGCAGCGAGGGGGTGGCCGGCGCGGCCCAAGCCCTGGCCGCGCCGACCTACCCCCTAGGCCCTCGTGTGGCCCCTCGCGTTGACCCTCCGCCTACTTAAAGCCTCGTCGCGAAACCCCCGGTGCGAGAGCCACGATACGGAAAACCTTGCGAGACGCCGCCGCCGCGTCCCATCTCGGGGATTACGGAGATCGCCTCCGGCACCTGCCGGAGAGGGGATTCATCTCCGGAGGACTCTACACCGCCATGGTCGCCTCCGGAGTGATGAGTGAGTAGTTCACCCCTGGACCATGGGTCCATAGCAGTAGCTAGATGGTCGTCTTCTCCTTGTTGTGCTTCATTGTTGGATCTTGTGAGCTGCCTAACATGATCAAGATCATCTATACGTAATACTATATGTTGTGTTTGTCGGGATCCGATGGATAGAGAGTACTATGATTATGGTGATTATCAATCTATTGTTTATGTGTTGTTTATGATCTTGCATGCTCTCCGTTACTAGTAGAGGCTCTGGCCAAGTTTTTACTCTTAACTCCAAGAGGGAGTATTTATGCTCGATAGTGGGTTCATGCCTCCATTAAATCTGGGACAGTGACAGAAAGTTCTAAGGTTGTGGATGTGCTGTTGCCACTAGGGATAAAACATTGATGCTATGTCTAAGGATGTAGTTGTTGATTACATTACGCACCATACTTAATGCAATTGTCTGTTGCTTTGCAACTTAATACTGGAGGGGTTCGGATGATAACCTGAAGGTGGACTTTTTAGGCATAGATGCGGTTGGATGGCGGTCTATGTACTTTGTCGTAATGCCCAATTAAATCTCACTATATTTATCATATCATGTATATGCATTGTTATGCCTTTCTCTATTTGTCAATTGCCCGATTGTAATTTGTTCACCCAACATGCTTTTATCTTATGGGAGAGACACCTCTAGTGAACTGTGGACCCCGGTCCTATTCTTTACATAGCATACAATCTACTGCAATTGTGTTTACTATTTTCTTTGCAAACATCTTCCACTCGATACGTTTAATCCTTTGTTACAGCAAGCCGGTGAGATTGACAACCTCACTGTTTCGTTGGGACAAAGTACTTGGGTTGTGTTGTGCAGGTTCGCAATCCCTGGTGTTGCGCCGCATCACATTTCGCGACCATCAACCTTCAACGTGCTTCTTGGCTCCTACTGGTTCGATTAAACCTTGGTTTCTTTCTGAGGGAAAACTTGCTACTGTGCGCATCATACCTTCCTCTTGGGGTTCCCAACGAACGTGTGAGTTACACGCCATCAAGCTCTTTCTGGCGCCGTTGCCGGGAAGATCAAGACACGCTGCAAGGGGAGTCTCCACTTCTCAATCTCTTTACTTTGTTTTTGTCTTGCTTTATTTTATTTACTACTTTGTTTGCTGCACTAAATCAAAACACAAAAAAATTAGTTGCTAGTTTTACTTTATTTACTGTCTTGCTCTCTATATCAAAATACAAAAAAATTAGTTACTTGCATTTACTTTATCTAGTTTGCTTTATTTATTGTCCTGCACTCTATATTTAAAATACAAAAAAAATTTAGTTACTTTTATTACCATGTCTAGCTCTGAACCTGTTACTTCTTCACCTGAGGACTTAGTTTTTACTTTCAAACAAGGGGATGAGGAGAGTTTTAAGGATGCTTGGTCTAGAATTTTTACTTCTTATCGTAAAACTGAACCTCAAATGACTCTAAGTTTGCTCCTTAGTAATTTTTATTTTGGTCTTATGGTTCGCTATAGATATGCTTTGGACACTTTAGTAGGAGGAGATTTCCTTCATTGTAATGGGGATCAAGCTTTTAATGCCATAAAGAAATTGGTTGCATCACATGATTCAGCTAATAACTTTGATTCAGCCCTTATTAGCATTTATAATAGATTGAACAATCTCGAGATAAGTACATCTCGCTTAAATGACAATTATCACTGTGTTCGTAATCGTCTTGAACAAGTCTTAGAGAATCCTAAACCTTCATTATGGGATCCTGCTGTTAAAATTGTTATCGGTGATCGAACTCTTCATGCCTACTGTGATATTATGTATGAATTTTGCCTTATGCCTGAAAACATTTATAAATCTTTGAAACTTTGGGGAGTCGATGAAGGGGGAGAAGAAATAACTCTCATTGATAACTCTATTATAATTCCTAAGGGAATAGCTGCAGGTGTGCATACAACCATTCATGGAAGAACAATATCCATTGATTATCTTGTTATTGAAACAGGAAAAATCATACTCGGAAGATCCTTGCTGAAACTATTGGGAGCAGTCATTGATGTGGGAGAAGGCACTCTGAAATTCACCTCTATACCAGGGGGAAATCATATATTTCCTAAACCAAAAGGAAAGAAAAACAATAAGAAAGGTAAGGATGAAGCCCAAGGTAAGGTTGACACACCGTCTCTTGATGATACTTGATTTGCACTTTCTGCGCCTAGCTGAAAGGCGTTAAAGAAAAGCGCTTATGGGAGACAACCCATGTTTTTACCTACAGCAATTTTTTGTTTTATTGAGTCTTGGAAGTTGTTTACTACTGTAGCAACCTCTCCTTATCATGTTTTTGTGCCAAGTAAAGTTTCTATGTCAAAGTTGATGTTATATTTGGGATCGCTGCGCAGAAACAACATTGCTGTCTGTCACGAATCTGGGCACAGTTCTCTGTAGAAAATTCGAAAAAATCTGCCAATTTACGAGCGTGATCCTCAGATATGTACGCAACTTTCATTAGTTTTGAGTTTTTCCATTTAAGCAAGTCTGGTGCCAGCTTTAAATTCGTCTTTACGGACTGTTCTGTTTTTGACAGATTCTGCCTTTTATTTCGCATTGCCTCTTTTGCTATGTTGGATTTATTTCTTTGATCCACTAATGTCCAGTAGCATTATGCAATGTCCAGAAGTGAAAATAATGATTGTGTCACCTCTGAATGAGTGAATTATTAATGATGCACTAACCCTCTAATGAGTTTGCTTGAAGTTTGGTGTGAAGGAAGTTTTCAAGGGTCAAGAGAGGAGTATGATATACTATGATCAAGAGGAGTGAAAGCTCTAAGCTTGGGGATGCCCCGTGGTTCACCCCTGCATATTTTAAGAAGACTCAAGTGTCTAAGCTTGGGGATGCCCAAGGCATCCCCTTCTTCATCGACAACATCATCAGGTTCCTCCCTGAAACTATATTTTTATTCAATCACATCTTGTGTTCTTTACTTGGAGCGTCGGTTTGTTTTTGTTTTTGTTTGAATAAGATGGATCCTAGCATTCACTTTGTGGGAGAGAGACACGCTCCGCTGTTGCATATGGACACATGTGTCCTTAGGCTTTACTCATAATGTTCAAGGCGAAGTTTCTTCTTCGTTAAATTGTTATATGGTTGGAATTGGAAAAACATGTAGTAATTCTAAAATGTCTTGGATAATGTGATACTTGGCAATTGTTGTGCTCATGTTTAAGCTCTTGCATCATATGCTTTGCACCCATTAATGAAGAAATACATAGAGCTTGCTAAAATTTGATTTGCATATTTGGTTTCTCTAAGGTCTAGATAATATCTAGTATTGAGTTTTGAACAACAAGGAAGACGGTGTAGAGTCTTATAATGTTTACAATATGTCTTTTATGTGAGTTTTGCTGCACTTGTTCATCCTTGAGTTTGCTTCAAATAACCTTGCTAGCCTAAACCTTGTATCGAGAGGGAATACTTCTCATGCATCCACAATCCTTGAGCCAACTACTATGCCATTTGTGTCCACCATACCTACCCACTACATGGTATTTCTCCGCCATTCCAAAGTAAATTGCTTGAGTGCTACCTTTAAAATTCCATCATTCACCTTTGCAATATATAGCTCATGGGACAAATAGCCTTAAAAACTATCGTAGTATTGAATATGTACTTATGCACTTTATCTTTTATTAAGTTGCTTGTTGTGCGATAACCATGCTTCTGGGAACGCCATCAACTATTGTTGAATATCATGTGAGTTGCTATGCATGTCCGTCTTGTCTGAAGGATCTATCATTTTAGTGGTTGGAGCATGCAAAATTGTTAGAGAAGAACATTGGGCCGCTAACTAAAGCCATGAATCATGGTTGAAGTTTCAGTTTTGGACATATATCCTCAATCTCATATGAGAATAATAATTGTTGCTACATGCTTATGAATTTAAGAGGAGTCCATTATCTGTTGTCCATGTTGTCCCGGTATGGATGTCTAAGTTGAGAATAATCAAAAGCGAGAAATCCAAAATGCGAGCTTTCTCCTTAGACCTTTGTACAGGCGGCATGGAGGTACCCCTTTGTGACACTTGGTTGAAACATGGCATGCAAAGGTAGTCCAAGCTAAGTAGGACGAGGTGCGGGCACTACTAGTATACTATGCATGAGGCTTGCAACTTGTAAGATATAATTTTCATAACTCATATGCTTTATTACTACCGTTGACAAAATTGTTTCATGTTTTCAAAATAAAAGCTCTAGCACAAATACAGCAATCGATGCTTTCCTTTTGAAGGACCATTCTTTTACTTTTATTGTTGAGTCAGTTTACCTATCTCCTTCCACCTAAGAAGCAAACACTTGTGTGAACTGTGCATTGATTCCTACATACTTGCATATTGCACTTGTTATATTACTTTATGTTGACAATATCCATGAGATATACATGTTATAAGTTGAAAGCAACCGCTGAAACTTAATTTTCCTATGTGTTGCTTCAACACCTTTACTTTGATTTATTGCTTTATGAGTTAACTCTTATGCAAGACTTATTGATGCTTGTCTTGAAGTACTATTCATGAAAAGTCTTTGCTATATGATTCAGTTGTTTACTCATGTCATTACCTTTGTTTTGATCGCTGCATTCATTACATATGTTTACAAATAGTATGATCAAGATTATGATGGCATGTCACTTCAGAAATTATCTTTGTTATCGTTTTACCTGCTCGGGACGAGCAGAACTGGGGATGCTGATACGTCTCCAACGTATCGATAATTTCTTATGTTCCATGCTACTTTATTGATGATACCTACATGTTTTATGCACATTATATGTCATATTTATGCATTTTTGGAACTAACCTATTAACAAGATGCCGAAGAGCCATTTGCTGTTTTTGGTTTCAGAAATCCTAGTAAAGAAATATTCTCGGAATTGGACGAAACTTTCGCCCGGGTCCTATTTTTGCACGAAGCTTCCGAAGACCGAAGAGATAACGAAGTGGGGCCACGAGGCAGCCAGAGTGGCGGCGCGGCCCAAGCCCTGGCCGCGCCGACCTACCCCCTAGGCCCCTCGTGTGGCCCCTCGCGTTGACCCTCCGCCTACTTAAAGCCTCCGTCGCGAAACCCCCAGCACGAGAGCCACGATACGGAAAACCTTGAGACGCCCCGAATCCCATCTCGGGGATTCTGGAGATCGCCTCCGGCACCCTGCCGGAGAGGGGATTCATCTCTCGGAGGACTCTACACCGCCATGGTCGCCTCCGGAGTGATGAGTGAGTAGTTCACCCCTGGACCATGGGTCCATAGCAGTAGCTAGATGGTCGTCTTCTCCATGTTGTGCTTCATTGTTGGATCTTGTGAGCTGCCTAACATGATCAAGATCATCTATCTGTAATACTATATGTTGTGTTTGTCGGGATCCGATGGATAGAGAGTACTATGATTATGGTGATTATCAATCTATTGTTTATGTGTTGTTTATGATCTTGCATGCTCTCCGTTACTAGTAGAGGCTCTGGCCAAGTTTTTACTCTTAACTCCAAGAGGGAGTATTTATGCTCGATAGTGGGTTCATGCCTCCATTAAATCTGGGACAGTGACAGAAAGTTCTAAGGTTGTGGATGTGCTGTTGCCACTAGGGATAAAACATTGATGCTATGTCTAAGGATGTAGTTGTTGATTACATTACGCACCATACTTAATGCAATTGTCTGTTGCTTTGCAACTTAATACTGGAGGGGGTTCGGATGATAACCTGAAGGTGGACTTTTTAGGCATAGATGCAGTTGGATGGCGGTCTATGTACTTTGTCGTAATGCCCAATTAAATCTCACTATATTTATCATATCATGTATATGCATTGTTATGCCTTTCTCTATTTATCAATTGCCCGACTGTAATTTGTTCACCCAACATGCTTTTATCTTATGGGAGAGACACCTCTAGTGAACTGTGGACCCCGGTCCTATTCTTTACATAGCATACAATCTACTGCAATTGTGTTTACTATTTTCTTTGCAAACATCTTCCACTCGATACGTTTAATCCTTTGTTACAGCAAGCCGATGAGATTGACAACCTCACTGTTTCGTTGGGACAAAGTACTTGGGTTGTGTTGTGCAGGTTCCGCGTTGGCGCCGGAATCCCTGGTGTTGCGCCGCATCACATTTCGCGACCATCAACCTTCAACGTGCTTCTTGGCTCCTACTGGTTCGATTAAACCTTGGTTTCTTTCTGAGGGAAAACTTGCTACTGTGCGCATCATACCTTCCTCTTGGGGTTCCCAACGAACGTGTGAGTTACACGCCATCAACACCCCATTTTTCAGAACCTGCAAATTTTCAAACAACTTGAAAATTTGAGCCAACAAAAACTTTTAATTATTGTTTGTGATTGAGTGTAGGATAGATTTTTGCCTAGCTTAACTCAACATTGCTCTTGGTGTGTTAATTTATGTGACAACATCATCAACTAAATCATGTACCTCTCTTTAAGTTTTTAGGGTTTGATCCCCTTATCCAAATAACACCACCACTAAGGCACATTGTGTAACATCCCAAATTTCAAATAAAGGAAGAAGAACAAATCCAATTATCCAAATTTCAGAACCAACAAAAACTTTTACTTTGCATATAGTACCCTGCATAGGACTTGTGCATTTTGAGTGATATGCCATGATGATTGTTACTTAATGAATGTGATGAACTCCAAAACCCTAGAGTGATCAAATGATGATCACCAAACAAATAAATCAAAAAGAGAAAGAAATCAAATATTAACAAAATCCTAAAAACTCTAACATATGGTCTATGTCATTTTTGTAAATTTGACCCTAGACCCATTTAATCTTCACCTCTACTTGTAATATGATATTAGAGAGTATTTACAACTTGGAGAATCAAAGATATACCATTTAAACCAAATTCAAAAATTAAAATATGATCACATGAGATAATGGTCATTTCTGACTTTTATATTCTGGTCACCACTTTGAGCCTCTCTATTTCAAAATTTCTAAACTAAACAAATCCAAATCTTTGCATGTCATCCAAGTACACAACAAGATGAACAACTTTTGTCAAGGGCACCATACCAAATTCATTTTGGATCAAGAGATATGAGCCAGCAAAGTAGAGACTTTTTATCAAGAACAAGATCACCACCATTTCGAAATTGACCAAACCAGACCACTCCTTGACCACTACCTGCCCTAGCCATGACCAGAGGACACCCCTACACCAAGCCCATGCCAAGAAACCACCAGGAGAGGGCAGCCATGGCATGGACATGGCCATGCCGGCCACGTCGCACCTCGACACCTTCCCCTCTCTTTCCCTCCACGATCGGCCTCACCACCATGTCCAGGAGCTCGCCAAGGATCCCAGAAGATCGCCAGTACAAGCCCTTGGTCGTGAGGACGCCGACACGCCCCGGACGACGCGCGCCCACGACGTTCCTGGCGCGCCGCGAGCGGCATGGTGACGTCGCCGTGCACGGACACGTGCGGCACGGCCTTTTTAATTCAAATCCGTTTAATAAATTTAGTTTGAATTCAATACTGGACTTAATTTGAAATATGCATAGAATCTGTTTGGCTTGGCCAAATTTAACAAACTTTATATATTTAGAAAGCTTAGGAAATTATCTACACAATGCCACTGGTTTGAACCCTAGATTTATTATAGAATTAAAATGGAAAAATAAATAAGGCAGGGACTTTTCTGCCTTAGAATAATTATTAAAAATCAACCAAAATAGATATTTGAATAATTCCAACTCCTATAGCTCACAAGTAACTTGCACTAATTGTTTCTGCAAGAAAATGGTGTGGTCACTTTGAATGATCATACCCTAGATTAATTAATGGACACTATGGCTAGTTTAGTGAGTGATATTGTCCCAAAATTATTATGAAAATCACATGGAGGATTTCCCTTCATTTAAATCTTGTCCCAAATAAGTTCATGAGATGTTTGCACCTCTGGTCCAAACACTCCTATATGAATATTTGGGGATTTAAAATATTTAGGAATTATAAAATGGTATGAGGTGATTTACCTCATTTAAATCATTTTCTCAAATAATGATAAATGAATGTTTGACTTAGGTCAATATGAATTCATGTATGATTATTTGAGGAATTAAATCTTAAGAAAGTTTCAATGAGAGGAATTTATCTTCCCCAAGAACTAAATGGAAATTAGTAATTACATATGTAATGAGAGGAAATTATTTTTAATCTAGAAACCAATGCACCTAATTATTTTATGTGTGTGCTTAGCATAGTTTGTGTGGTGTAATGATGTGTTGAGTCTAGCTTTTGAGTATGATTAGTGATTATACCTCGTATTCCAATTTAGACGCTAGCACCGGAGATTACCCAGAGGAAGGAGAATTCTACCAAGAAGAGGAAGAAGAAAACCTAGAGAACTACCAAGGCAAGCTAATACTCTTGCAAAGTGCAAAGCCCTCCTTGGGCAAGGCACCATGATTCTTATCTTCTTCATACAATCTTATCCTACATTTATACCATACAAGTCTTACTTGTTGTGTTTTTCAAAGAGTTGATTTCAAATGGTATAGTTGAATAAAACTACTAGAGTAGCAAAGTTAGTCTTATAGATAGCAAAGCAATGTAGCACCCCTCATGACTAGTGCTAGTGCTAAACTACTAAAAACTTGACTACTCTAGATGGGAACATATGAAAGAGTTTGAATTTGAAACCTTGGAATGGTGAACATTCCATGGAATGATTTTGGGTTGAATATGAACAAGAGAAGATAGTGATTTTTGATGAAAACCTGATATTGGTTTGAATGTGATACCTTTCCAATTTTTGAGTACCCCCACAATACCTGATTATGGGTAGGGCTTAACTGGAAGTTTATAGATTTTAGTATGAGTTCCCTCTGAACACACATCATAGGGGTTATGCTGAGGCTGCCTCCGTTGTTGAGAACTGATGTGAATTGAGGTGAATTATACGGCCAAGCCCTATGCAGTTCCCAGGTTAACAGTTGGTTTTCACTGGGAGGCCAAGCTCATGGGGAGAGGTGCTCATACTAGGGTTTGTAAGTGAAAGGTTAGGGTTGATGATCCGCGTACTGTGTTACGGTGACTCGGAGATATTCCGACGGATGAAATCAAATGTTGTGGCACAAGTGTGCAACCTCTGCAGAGTGTCAATCTATTCGAATAGCCGTGTCCACGGTTACGGACGGTTGGAAGGGCCATACAGTTTCCGGTGTCAGATTTTGTTTTGTGAATGTGAATGGTGACATGGTGACTTGTTGGAATTACAACCAATGTGTGGGAATGACACTAATGTTCCCACTTGAGTTAGTTATGCACACTAAAATAGAGCTTAACTCCAAGAGCTAGCATTTTACATTGGTATTAGTTTGCAAGTACTTGAAGTACTTACGGCTTTGTCCCTGGCTATTCAAATGGCCAGAGTACGATGATGAACAGAACTATCGCGAGGATGACCAGCAGGACGCCTATGACAACTAGGAGCTTTCTGACGTCAAGCGTTGGCCTGTGGACTACAGAGTCCCTTTATCTTTACGCTTCCGCTTTGAACTTGTGTTTGTTCGTTGATCAATAGATCAACTATTCGTGTAATATGAATCATGTGATTCAAGTTGTAAGACTTTATGAGTTGTAATAAATGATGACTGTGATACTTAACTATTATATCTCGCAACAACAATATTCCTGGGATTGCGATGAATGATATAATAGGCATCCGGACTTAAAAATCCGGGTGTTGACAAGTTGGTATCAGAGCCATTGTTTGACCTTAGAAAACCTTAGTTAGAATGGGCGTTCATAAAAACCTATCTTTGATATCAAAATGAAGTGAATATTTATGAAAACTTATACATACTCTTGTCTTTGAGGCTTGTTCAAAATTTGGTGAAATCAAGCTTTTCTTACTTGAATCTACTTAAAAGTTTGTCACACTTGCTCACTCTCTCACACACCCATCCTTTTTCACTTTCAGATGGAGCCAACTGAACCCCTCAACACCAAGTTCTATCAGCTGGGGAATGGTGGAGACTTGATCTTTGAGCATGACCTCAACGCACTCTCTGACTTCCTTGGCCGCCCCCACCCCGAGTTCCACGGGATCCAGATGAACGACCAGGTCGGAGGCGAGTTGCAGTGGATCATCACCGCCGACTTGAGGGGCAAGCTGGAGCCTCCCACCTCGGAGAGGATCCTCTTCTCCATCCGCGAGAGCAACTGGCTCGATGGTCTTGCACGTGGCCTTCAGGAGGCACTTGCACGCCTCTGTGGACAGAACGTGGTGCGCCTACTTGCGTCCCGCTTCGCGCACCTCGTGAGGCGTGATGCTATGGGTGTGCCTATGGCGCTGCAGTCGCACCCACAGCTGAGGCACCATGCTGAGCATCTGGATTACATGTTGTACAACACTCAGAAGGAGTTAGACAACTTCCGTGCGTACGCGAACCGGACTCACCTTGCACTGATCACTCATGGCGATGCCATCAAGCAGCTGTCCAAGGATCGCAACAAGCTTCGTCTGAAGTGTGCGAAGAAGGATGTTACCATTACACGCCTTCGCGCACAGATAGCGTCTCTTGAGTCCACTGTCAAGGCTCAGGAGGATCAGCTGAGAGAGATGGAGGAAGACGAGGCCGGTGCCGATCTTCAGGGAGGAGACGCCTTCCTGAGTGACGATGACGACTTCGAGGAGGACGAGTTCACTGAGGAGGAGGACTACGCGTTCCTGGAGCCAGGACCTGATGATGTCGTTCCCATCGACATAGAGGATGAGGGTAGCCGCACTGGATCACGTCAGTAGGTGTGAGTTGTATCCCGTCCCGTGTATCGTAGCATGAAGGGTTCTTAAAACCCTGGGTATGAGTGTGTATCCCGTCCCTTGTATCGTAGCCTGAGAAATGGTTCTTAAAACCATGGGAAGAATGGTATGTTAGTTTGTAATGTGCTTTGTGGAATGAATGAATGTTTGTGTTTGTCATTTAAAGCATTCAAGTTTTACAAGTTTTAAAACTCCCTCAAATAAACCATAGAATTTCCCTCTTATCCTATAATCTTCTGTATATTCAGATGGCCCCTCCCAATCGCAACAACAACGATGCCATGATGCAACTGCTGCAAACCCTGCTTCAAGACAGGGAGACGGAAAGAGCTGAACGTCAAGCCAACATAGCAGCACTGCAAAACCTTGCTCATCAAGGCCATGGGAATCATGATCACCCCGGATCCAAACTTAAGAACTTCCAGAACACCAACCCTCCGGTGTTTAGCAAGACCGAAGAACCCCTCGACGCCGACGACTGGCTTCAGACTATGGAGAACAACTTGGAGGTCGCCGGAGTCGAAGCCAATGAGAAGGTCCTGTTTGCAACCCACTACCTTGCCGGACCAGCCCGAGCCTGGTGGACCAGCACCCGTGCCATGAACGGAGGTCAAGTCATGACTTGGGCAGATTTCAAGCTCAAGTTCAGCAAGTACCATGTGCCCCCGGGTCTCATCAAGAAGATGCGGGACGAATTCCGCGAACTGAAGCAAGGAAGGATGACGGTGGTAGAATACCGCGACAGGTTCCTTACCCTGTCAAGGTACGCCCCCGATGAGACTGACACTACTGAGAAGAGACAAGAGATTCCTGAACGGACTGCATGATGAGATGCGGACGGTCCTAGTCAACATCCCCTTTGCAGACCTTGAAGCCCTTGTTGACTCCGCCATCCAGATGGAGGGCAAGTTGAACCAAGCCAATGAGAACCGCAAACGCCGCATGATGCACCAGAGTGGGCCCAGCAATACTTCAAAGTATCGCCCCAGCTCAAGCGGAGGTTTTGCCCCAAGAAACAACAAACCCCAGATGCAGACTTCACGCCCCGGATTCCAACCGGAGTGGAGGAAACCCCGGCCAGGAGGCCACCACAACAACCACCACAACTACCAGAATAACACCAACAACTTCAACCGCGCGCCAATGCGAGCTCCCAACAACAACAACAACAGCACCAACACCGCTCCAAGGACTGGGAGCAACGCCATTCCCGTCGCAACCAAGGACAAGTCCACCATCACCTGCTATGAGTGTGGTGTAGTGGGACACTACTCCAACGAGTGCCCCAAGAGGCTTGCCAAGCTCGCCGGCAACACTGCTGCACCTGCTCAGCAGCAGCGCCGCGTCTCCACCGGAAAGAAGTTCGCCCCCAACAACCCCAACAACCGCAATGGTCGCCTTTTCCACATGAACGCTGAAGAAGCCCAGGAAGCGCCAGACGTTGTACTGGGTATGTTTCCTGTCAACTCAGTACCTGCCAGAGTGTTGTTTGATTCCGGAGCATCTCATTCTTTTGTCACCGAAGACTTTGCATCAACAAGTAAAATTCAACCTCTCAGTTTGAAACATGTCATGATAGTTCAAATCCCCGGATCAACCACTAAAGCCAGAAAATTTTGTAAAAATGTACCCATCAGAATACATGAAGTAGAATTCTATGCCAATCTGATAATTCTGGGAACCAAAGGTTTGGAGGTAGTGCTAGGTATGGATTGGATGGCCAAGCATCATGGAATGATTGACTGTGCAAAGAAAGCCATCACCATGACCAGTAGCACCGGTATCATAGTGGAACATGTATCGGAAAGACTACCCAGAAAATTTACCTGCAACCAGAGTGTAGCCAAGCCAACCTTGGATCAGATCAGGGTCGTTTGTCGATATCCTGATGTGTTTCCGGATGGTTTACCCGGTATGCCCCCAGATCGGGATATCGAGTTCATCATCGAGTTAATTCCCGGAACCGGACCTATAGCCCAGAGAGCCTATAGCATGAACCCAGCAGAGCTCGTGGAGCTGAAGAAGCAACTGGATGAACTACTAGCCAAAGGTCTGATTCGACCAAGTGCGTCACCGTGGAGATCCCCAGTGTTGTTTGTGGATAAGAAGGATGGTGCCAGTCGTTTATGTACGGACTATCGTAAGCTTAACGATGTCACCATCAAGAACAAATACCCCTTGCCAAAGATAGAAGACCTGTTTGACCAGCTGACCGGTGTCGTAGTATTCTCGAAGATTGACCTCAGGACTGGATACCACCAGCTGAAGATTCGTGCATCAGACATTCCCAAAACTGCCTTCACCACCAGATATGGATTGTACGAGTACAATGTCATGTCATTTGGATTGACCAATGCCCCCGCTTATTTCATGAATCTCATGAATAAGATCTTCATGAACTTTCTGGATAAGTTTGTTGTCGTTTTCATCGATGACATCCTAATCTACTCCAAGTCCGAGGAAGAACATGAGCAACACCTAGAAGCTGTCCTAGAGACCCTTAGAGAGCATAAGTTGTATGCTAAGTTCAGCAAATGTGAATTTTGGCTGAAGGAAGTAGGATTCCTGGGACATATCCTGTCCGCTGGAGGAATTGCTGTAGACCCCGCCAAAATCAAGACTGTTGCAGAATGGAAAGCCCCAACCACCCAGACCGAGGTCCGCGCTTTTCTTGGATTAGCCGGATATTACCGCAGGTTTGTAGAAGGCTTTTCGAGCATCGCTCGACCAATGACCCAATTGTTGAAGAAGGACAAGAAGTTCGAATGGACGGACAAATGTGAAGAGAGTTTTCAACAACTCAAGCTTAGACTGACCACAGCCCCAATCCTGATCATGCCGGATATCACCAAACCCTTTGACGTTTACTGCGATGCATCCAAGATTGGTCTTGGATGTGTGCTGATGCAGGAAGGAAAGGTGATATCTTATTTGTCCCGGCAACTGAAGCAGCATGAGCAGAACTATCCAACCCATGACCTCGAACTCGCAGCTGTAGTCTTAGCACTGAAGGTGTGGCGCCATTATCTCATGGGTAACCGCTGTGAGATCTATTCTGATCACAAGAGCCTGAAGTATATCTTCACCCAGAAGGAGCTGAATATGAGGCAACGAAGATGGTTAGAATTGATCAAGGACTATGATATGGAAATTCACTATCACCCCGGCAAGGCCAATGTGGTAGCGGATGCGTTGAGTAGACTGCCATGTCAGTTGAACTCAATGATAGCCGAGGAACAACCCAGCTTATACCAGGAGTTTGAGCAGTTTAGAATGGAGTTAGTCAGTGAAGGATTCCTAGCCAATATGGAGCTGCAACCCACCTTGATTGGTCAGATCAAGGAAGCTCAGAAGGGAAATGCCAGCATCAACGGAATCAAGACCCAGTTAGCTGCAGGAAAAGCACCGGGATTCACCATAGATGAAGAAGGAGTTCTTTGGTACAACGGACGCCTGTGTGTACCGTCAGACTCAGAGTTGAAGCAAGTTATTTTGAAGGAAGCCCATGACACCTTATACTCTATTCACCCCGGAGGTACTAAGATGTATCAGGACTTGAAGGAACAGTTCTGGTGGCATGGAATGAAGAGGGAGATCGGAAGTTACATCGCCAAGTGTGATATCTGTCAGCGAGTCAAGGCAGAACACCAGCGACCCGCAGGACTGTTGCAGCCCCTACAGATTCCCGAATGGAAGTGGGACTCCGTAGGAATGGACTTTATTACCGGTTTACCCAAATCCAGCAAAGGAAATGATTCGATATGGGTAGTTGTTGATAGATTGACCAAGGTAGCCCATTTCATCGCTGTCAAGACCACCTACCAAGGCCCAAAGTTAGCTGAGCTGTACATCTCTAGAATAGTCGCTCTGCACGGAACCCCGAAGTCAATAGTGTCAGATAGAGGTTCACAATTCACCTCAAGATTCTGGCAGAAGGTGCATGAAGGACTAGGAACCCGCCTGAATTTCAGCACCGCCTATCACTCGCAGACTGATGGACAGACGAACGAGTCAACCAGATATTGGAGGACATGCTGAGGGCATGTGTCTGGAATATGGATCCAAGTGGGAGGACTGTCTCCCATACGCAGAATTCTCTTACAACAACAGCTACCAAGCAAGTTTACGATGGCCCCCTTGGCCCCCGTACGGAAGGAAATGCCGTACCCCCGAATTGGTCCGAAGTCGGAGACAAGCCAAGTCTTTGGACCTGATGTGCTTCGAGAAGCGAAGAGAAGGTGCACAAGATCCAAGAGTACCTCAAGACAGCTCAGTCCCGACAGAAGAGTTACGCCAACAAGAGACACCGAGAGATGACCTTTGAGATCGGAGATTTTGTCTATCTCAAAGTGTCACCCCTGAAAGGAATGCAGCGTTTTCAACTCAAAGGGAAGCTTGCACCCCGGTATGTCGGACCCTTCAAAGTTCTCAGCCGCCGAGGAGAAGTCTCCTATCAACTAGAACTACCGGAAGAAATGGCGGCTGTGCACAACGTGTTCCACATCTCACTCCTCCGGAAGTGCTTAGAAGTCCCAGAGAAGACCGAGGTATTCAAGAACATCGATCACCGTTCGGTGGATATCAATCACGACCTAACATACCGCGAAGTTCCGATACGCATCTTGGAAGAAGCATACAGAACCACCCGCACCCGAAGCATCAAGTTTCTGAAGATACAGTGGAGCAATCATACCGAAGATGAAGCCACTTGGGAGCGGGAGGAAGATATGAAGAAGGAGTACCCAGATCTCTTTAGTACCTAGACTTGTTTCTTTTAGATCTCGGGACGAGATCTTTTGTAAGGGGGAAGGGTTTGTAACATCCCAAATTTCAAATAAAGGAAGAAGAACAAATCCAATTATCCAAATTTCAGAACCAACAAAAACTTTTACTTTGCATATAGTACCCTGCATAGGACTTGTGCATTTTGAGTGATATGCCATGATGATTGTTACTTAATGAATGTGATGAACTCCAAAACCCTAGAGTGATCAAATGATGATCACCAAACAAATAAATCAAAAAGAGAAAGAAATCAAATATTAACAAAATCCTAAAAACTCTAACATATGGTCTATGTCATTTTTGTAAATTTGACCCTAGACCCATTTAATCTTCACCTCTACTTGTAATATGATATTAGAGAGTATTTACAACTTGGAGAATCAAAGATATACCATTTAAACCAAATTCAAAAATTAAAATATGATCACATGAGATAATGGTCATTTCTGACTTTTATATTCTGGTCACCACTTTGAGCCTCTCTATTTCAAAATTTCTAAACTAAACAAATCCAAATCTTTGCATGTCATCCAAGTACACAACAAGATGAACAACTTTTGTCAAGGGCACCATACCAAATTCATTTTGGATCAAGAGATATGAGCCAGCAAAGTAGAGACTTTTTATCAAGAACAAGATCACCACCATTTCGAAATTGACCAAACCAGACCACTCCTTGACCACTACCTGCCCTAGCCATGACCAGAGGACACCCCTACACCAAGCCCATGCCAAGAAACCACCAGGAGAGGGCAGCCATGGCGTGGACATGGCCATGCCGGCCACGTCGCACCTCGACACCTTCCCCTCTCTTTCCCTCCACGATCGGCCTCACCACCATGTCCAGGAGCTCGCCAAGGATCCCAGAAGATCGCCAGTACAAGCCCTTGGTCGTGAGGACGCCGACACGCCCCGGACGACGCGCGCCCACGACGTTCCTGGCGCGCCGCGAGCGGCATGGTGACGTCGCCGTGCACGGACCCGTGCGGCACGGCCACGCGGCGCTCGCCGTACACCGCCGTACCCCGACCAAGCCCGCGCGCCCTGGTACCTGGCTTGCCACGCGGAGCTCGCCGGACACGCTCGCGTCACGCCTTGGCGACCACGGCCGCCGGAGAGGACGAACGCGCCCGCCGCGGCCGCGACAGTACATGCACGGCCCCGACAACCCTACGCGTCCCCTTGCCGCGCCGTTCACGCTCGTAGCTTCGCCGTGACGTCGTGAACACGACCCCGTCGCCGCCTAGCCCCCTAGACCCCCGGAGCGGCCGCGCCCTTGTCGCCATTGCCGCAGCACCCCAGCACCCATGCTCGCCTATAAAAGGAGGCCTCCCCTCGACAATCCAAGCACACCACCATGACCACCACTCACCACCGCTTCGCCCAGCACCAGTAGCCACCTCAATCGTCGCCGGAGCAAGGCCAATCGACGCCTCACCGCCGCGGAAGCCCTGCAGCAATCGCCGGAGAAGGAGGCCGCCCCTGACGACGCCACTGCTACCAGGAGCTTCGCCGTCGTCCACAACGTCATCACGCACACTGCCATCCCTCGCTGGAGCCGCCGTAAGCCCTCCGACCCCCTACTGCCGCCGCCGCACCGTCGGGTTCTCGTCGGAGACGACGATGAACCACGGCCGTAGATCTTTGATCTAATCCAACGCCCCAGACTCGTCCATACCGTTTCGGCGTTTAAACGTCGCTGACGAGCGGACCCCACCCTGTCAGCGCGCCGCGCGTCTGTGGACCGTGGTTGGGCTAGACTGGGCTGGTTTGGGCCGTTTCGTTTTGAATCTGGCCCAGTTAGTTTTCCCGCCGGCCTTTTTAATTCAAATCCGTTTAATAAATTTAGTTTGAATTCAATACTGGACTTAATTTGAAAAATGCATAGAATCTGTTTGGCTTGGCCAAATTTAACAAACTTTATATATTTAGAAAGCTTAGGAAATTATCTACACAATGCCACTGGTTTGAACCCTAGATTTATTATAGAATTAAAATGGAAAAATAAACAAGGCAGGGACTTTTCTGCCTTAGAATAATTATTAAAAATCAACCAAAATAGATATTTGAATAATTCCAACTCCTATAGCTCACAAGTAACTTGCACTAATTGTTTCTGCAAGAAAATGGTGTGGTCACTTTGAATGATCATACCCTAGATTAATTAATGGACACTATGGCTAGTTTAGTGAGTGATATTGTCCCAAAATTATTATGAAAATCACATGGAGGATTTCCCTTCATTTAAATCTTGTCCCAAATAAGTTCATGAGATGTTTGCACCTCTGGTCCAAACACTCCTATATGAATATTTGGGGATTTAAAATATTTAGGAATTATAAAATGGTATGAGGTGATTTACCTCATTTAAATCATTTTCTCAAATAATGATAAATGAATGTTTGACTTAGGTCAATATGAATTCATGTATGATTATTTGAGGAATTAAATCTTAAGAAAGTTTCAATGAGAGGAATTTATCTTCCTCAAGAACTAAATGGAAATTAGTAATTACATATGTAATGAGAGGAAATTATTTTTAATCTAGAAACCAATGCACCTAATTATTTTATGTGTGTGCTTAGCATAGTTTGTGTGGTGTAATGATGTGTTGAGTCTAGCTTTTGAGTATGATTAGTGATTATACCTCGTATTCCAATTTAGACGCTAGCACCGGAGATTACCCAGAGGAAGGAGAATTCTACCAAGAAGAGGAAGAAGAAAACCTAGAGAACTACCAAGGCAAGCTAATACTCTTGCAAAGTGCAAAGCCCTCCTTGGGCAAGGCACCATGATTCTTATCTTCTTCATACAATCTTATCCTACATTTATACCATACAAGTCTTACTTGTTGTGTTTTTCAAAGAGTTGATTTCAAATGGTATAGTTGAATAAAACTACTAGAGTAGCAAAGTTAGTCTTATAGATAGCAAAGCAATGTAGCACCCCTCATGACTAGTGCTAGTGCTAAACTACTAAAAACTTGACTACTCTAGATGGGAACATATGAAAGAGTTTGAATTTGAAACCTTGGAATGGTGAACATTCCATGGAATGATTTTGGGTTGAATATGAACAAGAGAAGATAGTGATTTTTGATGAAAACCTGATATTGGTTTGAATGCGATACCTTTCCAATTTTTGAGTACCCCCACAATACCTGATTATGGGTAGGGCTTAACTGGAAGTTTATAGATTTTAGTATGAGTTCCCTCTGAACACACATCATAGGGGTTATGCTGAGGCTGCCTCCGTTGTTGAGAACTGATGTGAATTGAGGTGAATTATACGGCCAAGCCCTGTGCAGTTCCCAGGTTAACAGTTGGTTTTCACTGGGAGGCCAAGCTCATGGGGAGAGGTGCTCATACTAGGGTTTGTAAGTGAAAGGTTAGGGTTGATGATCCGCGTACTGTGTTACGGTGACTCGGAGATATTCCGACGGATGAAATCAAATGTTGTGGCACAAGTGTGCAACCTCTGCAGAGTGTCAATTGATTCGAATAGCCGTGTCCACGGGAAGAGGAAGGTATGATGCGCACATGGCAAGTTTTCCTCAGTATGAAACCAAGGTTTAATCGAACCAGGAGGAGCCAAGAAGCACGTTGAAGGTTGATGGTCGCGAAATGTGATGCGGCGCAACACCAGGGATTCCGGCGCCAACGCGGAACCTGCACAACACAACCCAAGTACTTTGTCCCAACGAAACAGTGAGGTTGTCAATCTCACCGGCTTGCTGTAACAAAGGATTAAACGTATCGAGTGGAAGATGTTTGCAAAGAAAACAGTAAAACAAGTTGATTGTATGCTATGTAAAGAATAGGACCGGGGTCCACAGTTCACTAGGTGTCTCTCCCATAAGATAAAAGCATGTTGGGTGAACAAATTACAGTCGGGCAATTGACAAATAGAGAAAGGCATAACAATGCATATACATGATATGATAAATATAGTGAGATTTAATTGGGCATTACGACAAAGTACATAGACCGCCATCCAACTGCATCTATGCCTAAAAAGTCCACCTTCAGGTTATCATCCGAACCCCCTCCAGTATTAAGTTGCAAAGCAACAGACAATTGCATTAAGTATGGTGCGTAATGTAATCAACAACTACATCCTTAGACATAGCATCAATGTTTTATCCCTAGTGGCAACAGCACATCCACAACCTTAGAACTTTCTGTCACTGTCCAGATTCAATGGAGGCATGAACCCACTATCGAGCATAAATACTCCCTCTTGGAGTTAAGAGTAAAAACTTGGCCAGAGCCTCTACTAGTAACGGAGAGCATGCAAGATCATAAACAACACATGAACAATAGATTGATAATCACCATAATCATAGTACTCTCTATCCATCGGATCCCGACAAACACAACATATAGAATTACATATAGATGATCTTGATCATGTTAGGCAGCTCACAAGATCCAACAATGAAGCACAACAAGGAGAAGACGACCATCTAGCTACTGCTATGGACCCATGGTCCAGGGGGGACTACTCACTCATCACTCCGGAGGCGACCATGGCGGTGTAGAGTCCTCCGGAGATGAATCCCCTCTCCGGCAGGGTGCCGGAGGCGATCTCCGAATCCCCGAGATGGGATTCGCGGCGGCGCGTCTCTGTAAGGTTTTCCGTATCGTGCTCTCGGTACTAGGGTTTCGCGAAGCTTTAAGTAGGCGGAGGGTCAACGCGGGGGCCACACGAGGGGCCCAGGGATAGGTCGGCGCGGCCAGGGCTTGGGCCGCGCCGGCCACCCCCTGGCCTCCTCGTGGCCCCACTTCGTTAGGTCTTCGGTCTTCTGGAAGCTTCGTGCAAAAATAGGACCCTGGGCGAAAGTTTCGTCCAATTCCGAGAATATTTCTTTACTAGGATTTCTGAAACCAAAAACAAAAACAGCAACTGGCTCTTCGGCATCTTGTTAATAGGTTAGTTCCAAAATGCATAAATATGACATATAATGTGCATAAAACATGTAGGTATCATCAATAAAGTAGCATGGAACATAAGAAATTATCGATACGTTGGAGACGTATCAGCATCCCCAAGCTTAGTTCTGCTCGTCCCGAGCAGGTAAAACGATAACAAAGATAATTTCTGAAGTGACATGCCATCATAATCTTGATCATACTATTTGTAAACATATGTAATGAATGCAGCGATCAAAGCAAAGGTAATGACATGAGTAAACAATGAATCATAAAGCAAAGACTTTTCATGAATAGTACTTCAAGACAAGCATCAATAAGTCTTGCATAAGAGTTAACTCATAAAGCAATAAATCAAAGTAAAGGTGTTGAAGCAACACATAGGAAGATTAAGTTTCAGCGGTTGCTTTCAACTTGTAACATGTATATCTCATGGATATTGTCAACATAAAGTAGTATAATAAGTGCAATATGCAAGTATGTAGGAATCAATGCACAGTTCACACAAGTGTTTGCTTCTTAAGGTGGAAGGAGATAGGTAAACTGACTCAACAATAAAAGTAAAAGAATGGTCCTTCAATGAGGAAAGCATCGATTGCTGTATTTGTGCTAGAGCTTTTATTTTGAAAACATGAAACAATTTTGTCAACGGTAGTAATAAAGCATATGAGTTATGTAAATTATATCTTACAAGTTGCAAGCCTCACGCATAGTATACTAATAGTGCCCGCACCTCGTCCTACTTAACTTGGACTACCGGGTCTTCGCATGCCATGTTTCAACCAAGTGTCACAAAGGGGTACCTCCATGCCGCCTGTACAAAGGTCTAAGGAGAATGCTCGCATTTCGGATTTCTCGCTTTTGATTATTCTCAACTTAGACATCCATACCGGGACAACATGGACAACAGATAATGGACTCCTCTTAAATGCATAAGCATGTAGCAATGATTATTGTTCTCATATGAGATTGAGGATATATGTCCAAAACTGAAACTTCCACCATGATTCATGGCTTTAGTTAGCGGCCCAATGTTCTTCTCTAACAATTTTACATGCTCCAACCACTAAAATGATAGACCTTCAGACAAGACGGACATGCATAGCAACTCACATGATATTCAACAATAGTTGATGGCGTTCCCCAGAAGCATGGTTATCGCACAACAAGCAACTTAATAAAATATAAAGTGCATAAGTACATATTCAATACTACGATAGTTTTTAAGGCTATTTTGTCCCATGAGCTATATATTGCAAAGGTAAATGATGGAATTTTAAAGGTAGCACTCAAGCAATTTACTTTGGAATGGCGGAGAAATACCATGTAGTAGGTAGGTATGGTGGACACAAATGGCATAGTAGTTGGCTCAAGGATTTTGGATGCATGAGAAGTATTCCCTCTCGATACAAGGTTTAGGCTAGCAAGGTTATTTGAAGCAAACTCAAGGATGAACAAGTGCAGCAAAACTCACATAAAAGACATATTGTAAACATTATAAGACTCTACACTGTCTTCCTTGTTGTTCAAAACTCAATACTAGATATTATCTAGACCTTAGAGAAACCAAATATGCAAATCAAATTTTAGCAAGCTCTATGTATTTCTTCATTAATGGGTGCAAAGAATATGATGCAAGAGCTTAAACATGAGCACAACAATTGCCAAGTATCACATTATCCAAGACATTTTTAGAATTACTACATGTAGCATTTTCCAATTCCAACCATATAACAATTTAACGAAGAAGAAACTTCGCCTTGAACATTATGAGTAAAGCCTAAGGACACATGTGTCCATATGCAACAGCGGAGCGTGTCTCTCTCCCACAAAGTGAATGCTAGGATCCATCTTATTCAAACAAAAACAAAAACGAAAACAAACCGACGCTCCAAGTAAAGAACACAAGATGTGATTGAATAAAAATATAGTTTCAGGGGAGGAACCTGATGATGTTGTCGATGAAGAAGGGGATGCCTTGGGCATCCCCAAGCTTAGACGCTTGAGTCTTCTTAAAATATGCAGGGGTGAACCACGGGGGCATCCCCAAGCTTAGAGCTTTCACTCCTCTTGATCATAGTATATCATTCTCCTCTCTTGACCCTTGAAAACTTCCTTCACACCAAACTTCAAGCAAACTCATTAGAGGGTTAGTGCACAATTAATAATTCACTCATTCAGAGGTGACACAATCATTATTTTCACTTCTGGACATTGCATAATGCTACTGGACATTAGTGGATCAAAGAAATAAATCCAACATAGCAAAAGAGGCAATGCGAAATAAAAGGCAGAATCTGTCAAAAACAGAACAGTCCGTAAAGACGAATTTAGAAATGGCACCAGACTTGCTCAAATGGAAAAACTCAAAACTAATGAAAGTTGCGTACATATCTGAGGATCACGCTCGTAAATTGGCAGATTTTTTCGAATTTTCTACAGAGAATTGTGCCCAGATTCGTGACAGACAGCAATGCTGTTTCTGCGCAGCGATCCCAAATATAACATCAACTTTGACATAGAAACTTTACTTGGCACAAAAACATGATAAGGAGAGGTTGCTACAGTAGTAAACAACTTCCAAGACTCAACAAAACAAAAATTTGCTGTAGGTAAAAACATGGGTTGTCTCCCATAAGCGCTTTTCTTTAACGCCTTTCAGCTAGGCGCAGAAAGTGCAAATCAAGTAACATCGAGAGTAGAAGCATCAACATTATTATTTTTCATGCAAACACAACTTGTTGCAGAGGGTGCTTTAGGTGCTCCATTATCTAAATTTTCTATGGTGGTGCTAGGGGTTTTAGCAATTTTAGGCCTATAGTAATTCTTTTGTTTAGGCACTTTAGAGGCGTACATGAATTTTTGCTCTTTCCCCACATAAGCTTTCTCATTATACTTGAGAGAAGAAAAGGTTGAACCCAAGGTTCCCATAGCTTTTTCAAGTTCATCAATCCTATTGGTTTGATTATCATGGATAACACAAGTTCCTAGGACACTAATTCTTTCATCAATTCCTCCTAGGGATTTATCAAGTTCATCAGTTTTATCCAATAACATTTCTAATTTAGTTTCAATACTTGGAAAAATTTTCTCTATGGTTTCCAATTTTTTCATAACATCTTCAAGAGAGATTTCAATTTTAACTTCATTAACAGGTGGTATTCCAACTAGACTCTCAATGATGCAACTAGCTTCTAAAGCGGGAGTACCTAGGAAATTACCTCCCGAAAGAGTATCAAGAACATATCTATTCCAACTAGATAAACCAACATAAAAGTTCCTAAGAAGGATAGTGGTGGAGTGTTTCTTAATGCACCTATGATGAGCATTACTAATTCTGTACCAAGCATCTTTAAAACTTTCTCCACCTTGTTGCTTAAAAGAACGAACTTCAACTTCAGGATTACTCATTTTAGTAGCAGTAAATAAAACAAACTAGATAAAGTAAATGCAAGTAACTAATTTTTTTTGTTTTTGATATAGAGAGCAAGACAGTAAATAAAGTAACACTAGCAACTAATTTTTTTTGTGTTTTGTTTAGGTGCAGCAAACAAAGTAGTAAATAAAATAAAGCAAGACAAAAACAAAGTAAAGAGATTGAGAAGTGGAGACTCCCCTTGCTGCGTGTCTTGATCTCCCCGGCAACGGCGCCAGAAAAAGTGCTTGATGCGCGTAGATGTACACGTCCGTGGGAACCCCAAGAGGAAGGTATGATGCGCACGGTGGCAAGTTTTCCCTCGTATGAAACCAAGGTTTAATCGAACCAGTAGGAGCCAAGAAGCACGTTGAAGGTTGATGGTCGCGAAATGTGATGCGGCGCAACACCAGGGATTCCGGCGCCAACGCGGAACCCGCACAACACAACCCAAGTACTTTGTCCCAACGAAACAGTGAGGTTGTCAATCTCACCAGCTTGCTGTAACAAAGGATTAAACGTATCGAGTGGAAGATGTTTGCAAAGAAAACAGTAAAACAAGTAGATTGTATGCTATGTAAAGAATAGGACCGGGGTCCACACTAGAGGTGTCTCTCCCATAAGATAAAAGCATGTTGGGTGAACAAATTACGGGCAATTGACAAATAGAGAAAGGCATAACAATGCATATACATGATATGATAAATATAGTGAGATTTAATTGGGCATTACGACAAAGTACATAGACCGCCATCCAACTGCATCTATGCCTAAAAAGTCCACCTTCAGGTTATCATCCGAACCCCCTCCAGTATTAAGTTGCAAAGCAACAGACAATTGCATTAAGTATGGTGCGTAATGTAATCAACAACTACATCCTTAGACATAGCATCAATGTTTTATCCCTAGTGGCAACAGCACATCCACAACCTTAGAACTTTCTGTCACTGTCCCAGATTCAATGGAGGCATGAACCCACTATCGAGCATAAATACTCCCTCTTGGAGTTAAGAGTAAAAACTTGGCCAGAGCCTCTACTAGTAACGGAGAGCATGCAAGATCATAAACAACACATGAACAATAGATTGATAATCACCATAATCATAGTACTCTCTATCCATCGGATCCCGACAAACACAACATATAGAATTACATATAGATGATCTTGATCATGTTAGGCAGCTCACAAGATCCAACAATGAAGCACAACAAGGAGAAGACGACCATCTAGCTACTGCTATGGACCCATGGTCCAGGGGTGGACTACTCACTCATCACTCCGGAGGCGACCATGGCGGTGTAGAGTCCTCCGGGAGATGAATCCCCTCCCGCAGGGTGCCGGAGGCGATCTCCAATCCCCGAGATGGGATCGCGGCGGCGGCGTCTCGTAAGGTTTTCCGTATCGTGGCTCTCGGTACTGGGGGTTTCGCGACGGAAGCTTTAAGTAGGCGGAGGGTCAACGCGGGGGCCACACGAGGGGCCCGGGGGATAGGTCGGCGCGCCAGGGCTTGGGCCGCGCCGGCCACCCCCTGGCCTCCTCGTGGCCCCACTTCGTTAGGTCGGTCTTCTGAAGCTTCGTGCAAAAATAGGGACCTGGGCGAAAGTTTCGTCCAATTCCGAGAATATTTCTTTACTAGGATTTGAAACCAAAAACAGCAGAAAACAGCAACTGCTCTTCGGCATCTTGTTAATAGGTTAGTTCCAGAAAATGCATAAATATGACATATAATGTGCAAACATGTAGGTATCATCAATAAAGTAGCATGGAACATAAGAAATTATCGATACGTTGGAGACGTATCATCAATCTATTCGAATAGCCGTGTCCACGGTTACGGACGGTTGGAAGGGCCATACAGTTTCCGGTGTCAGATTTTATTTTGTGAATGTGAATGGTGACCTGGTGACTTGTTGGAATTACAACCAATGTGTGGGAATGACACTAATGTTCCCACTTGAGTTAGTTAGAACATGATCCACTATTTATGAACTAAAATATGGCTTATGCAAGTTAAAATAGAGCTTAACTCCAAGAGCTAGCATTTTACATTGGTATTAGTTTGCAAGTACTTGAAGTACTTACGGCTTTGTCCCTGGCTATTCAAATGGCCAGAGTACGAGGATGAACAGAACTATCGCGAGGATGACCAGCAGGACGCCTATGACAACTAGGAGCTTTCTGACGTCAAGCGTTGGCCTGTGGACTACAGAGTCCCTTTATCTTTACGCTTCCGCTTTGAACTTGTGTTTGTTCGTTGATCAATAGATCAACTATTCGTGTAATATGAATCATGTGATTCAAGTTGTAAGACTTTATGAGTTGTAATAAATGATGACTGTGATACTTAACTATTATATCTCGCAACAACAATATTCCTGGGATTGCGATGAATGATATAATAGGCATCCGGACTTAAAAATCCGGGTGTTGACACATTGACCCCTCCAACCCTAACCCTAATGTTGTGTTCATCACCTTCAGAAAAGAGGGAACACTCTCCCCTCTTTACACCACCACCACCAACTCACCTAGGGTTACACCATCAACACCATCACCCTTCTTTTTATGTCTTTCTAATTTTTCCCAACACATGTGCACATGCATTTTGGTCACATGTTGGCCCATGCACATGGCATGGCCCCTCTCTTTTTCACCCCCGCCTCTTTTCTTCTCTCTTTCTCTCTTTCTTTGGTTTTGGCCGAGAGAAAAGAGGGGGAACTTCCCCCTCTCTTCTCTCTCTTTTCTTCTCTGGATTGGGCCATGGACAGCACCACCACCCCTCTCTCTTGCCCTGGACCAGCCCTAGCCGTACCACCCCCTCTCTTTTGGCCCAGAATGCCACCAGCACCCCCTCTCCCGCGCCAAACCCTAGCCCTAACGCACGCGCGCGCCACGCTGGCAGGAGACATGATGGCGTTGCCTCGTGCGGCACGCCATCAACCTCGCGCCCGCGCGACCGCCTCGACTCTCCCTGCCGACGCCACCAGGAGGACGTCACCACGGCCCACGGTGACGCCAGCCCTCGCGCGCCCGTCGGCCATCGCCACCGCCCACGCCACTACCGCGCCCTCTCTCGCTATAAAGCGCTCGAGCGCCACCCCTCTCTTCGCCTCCCCACTCCCCATGCCGCCAGTGCCCTCCGTCCTGGCTGCTCGAGCAGCAGCCCGAGCCGCTGCTGTGCCGAGCTGAGACGCTCACCGCGGTCACCACGTGGGTGACGCGCAGGAGGTCACCGCGTGGGTGATGCGCAGGAGGTCACCGCCACGGCCCCCACGATGCTCCCCTCTCCCTTTTTCTTCGCCATCACCACCCCTTGCGTCCCCTGACCCTACCCCCTTCTTTTCCTCACCAGGGACGCCACAACGCCACCGCCCGACGCTCCGACGCGTCCGTGACGAAGACGACGCCGGGAGGGAGCAGCGACGGACGCCGCCGACGACCACGAGCCGCACGAACCCGCCGTCTTCACGTTTGCACGCCACCGAGTCGCCGTTGACCCGGTAAGCCGCGCCGCTCCTTTCTTCTCCTGCGCGGCGATCGCCGGACGTCGAGCACGCGCCGGATCTGGACCATCGGATCGAGATCGGACGACCGCATGGCGATGCACGCCACGTCGGCGTGCATGGCCACGTCGGCCGGTGGCCCGCTGGGCCCCGGCCTTTTTTTTCTTTTTCTTCGGCCACCGGAGAGCCCCACTGGCCGGCCCATCTACACAACACCCGCACGGCCCGATCTTCCCGCCTTATTATTTTCGTTTAAAAATTTGAAATCGAAATTAAAAATGGAAATCTGCCAGTGTACTGTTTTGCTTACAACTTGAGTTTGGTAGATCTAAACAAAGTGATTCAAATTGCAGTAGAACCAATATAAAAATATATATCCAGTGCCACTGAACTTGTATTTTTAGGATTTTTATACGAATTTTAATGTATTAAACATGATCACTGTATTCTGTATAGTATTCTTAATTCCCAAAATTGAAAATTTAATGTTTTTGAATGAATCCAATTGGGTCAATCTTATTTTATTACTGTGCATCTAGGAAACTATCATTAGTCTCTGTTCATACAATTTTGTCTCTGGTTATGATATATGTGAGTCACATGCAATGATAAGTTCAAATTTGATGGTTCTATTCAAACCTTGTCACCTTTGTTTAAAACAGCCAACCATATTTGTTACTGCCAAACAACTCCCCTGCATGTTTTGCATATTTTATTTACCCTTGGTTCTTATGTTGTGTATTGATTGTATGTATTATTTACTTTTGCGACGCTAGATACGAACGAGGGAGAAGTTGAAGGGGAGGATTTTGGAGAAGATCTTGAGGAAGACCAGGGACAAGCCAACCAAGGCAAGCCATCTTTTGATCTCTGATTTGGTGTCTAGTTGGATGTCATTTGTTGATATCCAAAGCACCTTGATTCTATGTGTGTTGATCTCTCTTTTATTGTCATCTATGTATGGTTGCTAGTGGGGTACTCCCTAGTGGTGATACTCCACTATTGTCTATGTGTTTTGGGATGCATGGAAAGTATCGTGCCATTCCACTTGGTTATCTTGTATGCTCAACTTGAGCATCTTCCCTCTCAAGATAATAACTTACACCACACCCACCCCCTTTGTAGTATAGAGGTATCAATGCCATGATCTTGGTGTATTCTCAAAATGAGAGGAATATGCCTAATACTAATAATTTGGAATAAACCATACTACATTAAGGTAGGAAGATAGCATCTTAAAATCTGAGAACTTAATATACAATATGTGTCTTATACATGCTTACCTTAAGCAAGTATGATCCCCTTTACCCATTTAACCTCCTTAATGACATGATGGCTACCATCGGCCATGTGTTTAGTTCCTTCATGAAACTATAGGATGGGAACCCCTCAAGGTTTACCTTGTTGTAAATGTTTTTGAAAACCTTGGGTAAGGGACTTACCCAAGTGTGTTTATGAAAGAAAAGGATCTTCAAAATGTTGGAAAAGAGGAAGTGTGTGTGAAATGTTTTTAAAACAGCACTGCGTATAAGTGTTCGCCGAACCAACTTTACAGCGCAGCCACATCACCCAAAGTGGGCACGGGCTTAGTCCGTAGTTTGTCAAAGTTGACGTGAGACACCTTCACAACTCTCTAGGAGGGTCACGATGACCTCTGACGCCGGGTTGCGCTCTGAAGGAGGCAATACACTGTAGTTGTCTATAGCCGGACGATTACTGAGGGTCTTCCGTCGTGGCGCCGGAGATACGCTCAATAAGGAGGTATGCTGCCGGGGTGCCGGGAAGGGGTAAGCCCGCAGGGAAGGACTCATGTCAATGGAGGCAAGCGAAAGACTATGACTGACTATCCGAGACTCGCATACTTTCGTATGACGAACCGGGGATGATCGGATCTTGTGGTGAAAGTGTGCAAACTCTGCAGAGTTAAAACTATTCGAATAGCCGCGTCCGCGGTCATGGACGGTTATTACCTGCTGTGTTGAGTTTTGTTTTACAAAGGCTTTACAAAGAAAGTGAGTGTGTTGGATGTACCGGAAGGGTACATTAAAGGTGTGTGTGTCGGCCATATGGAGATGGTCCAGAAAAATAAAACAAAGTGGGGAACCTCACTAATGTTTCACAAAGAATCTCTTTAACAAAGATATAGAGATGTCATAGGACTTATCTCCATCAATTGAGATGGCGGAATGCTTCTTTAACAAAGATATAGAGATGTCATAGGACTTCCCCAGCATCTCCATCAATTGAGATGGCGGAATGCTAACTTCTTTAACAAAGAGATACTGATGGATTTTAGTATCTTCTTTAACAAAGATATAAGATGATGCATTCTATGTCCACAAGAGAGATGATGCATGCTATATCCACAAGAGAAATTGATGCATGCTATATCCACAAGAGAAACTGATGCATGCTATATCCACAAGAGAAACTGATGCATGCTATATCCACAAGAGAAACTGATGCATGCTATATCCACAAGAGAAACTACTTCCTCTCTGTCTCCTTAGAGCTTATGATAGCATGTGATGGTTTGCGAGTACAATTCCAAATGTACTCACGGCTTTGTCCCTGGCTATTTACTTGGCCAGACTATGAGGAGGATTATGAAGATGACGGAGGCTACCAGGACGACTATGCGACCTAGGACGATCTCCAAGTCAGCTGCCTGTAGGTCTAAAGGCATGACTTGGGCCCGACGATGATGACGTGTATCCGCTGCTATGTTTGTGTGAACTTGCCCGATGGGTATGTAAGACTGGGTCATGTGACCCTATTGTTGTAAGACTATTTATTCGGTACTTGTAATGGATGATTGTAATCTGGATATTCAGTTCGGTTATGTTCTCACGGCAGACTGATCATTGGGGTCATGAGAAGGATACATAACAGGGTATTTCGGACACGTAGTCCGGGGTCCCCACAGAGCTGGTATCAGAGCCATCCTGACCTTAGGAGACCCTAGGTAGCATGGACGGTAAGGTAGTACCAAAACTATTTTTCTATACAAAAACGAGATGACTATATGCTGAAATAATGCCTAGTCTCTCCCCTAATTTCTCTTAGACTTAATACTACTTGCATTAATCTTTAATGTTTTTACCTTATGCACTTAAAATTTTGCACACTTTGATCATGTTACTAATTAAGAACTTAAAATTTTGTGTAGATGGATCCACCGATGTTCACCGAGAGCCTCCAGCTGGGCTATAATCAGCCCTACCTGTTTGAGACTGCCCTCGTTGAGGTGTCGCGGGCCGTTGGACGCCTGCTTCCCGAGGTGAAGGGAGGACAGCTGGAGTGCACCAAGGACGGCGAGATGTCCTGGATGGTGGTCTGCACACTCCGTGGCTCTCATGTGAAGCCACTTGAGGAGATTGAGGTCCAGGTCTTTGACCGCACGTGGGAGGATGGACTTGTGAGGGTTCTCCAAGCAGCCCTCTCTCGCCTTGTCTTCCACCACCGTGTCGAGTTGGAGGCCAAGAGGCTCCCTTACGCCTTCTTGGGACGCCGCAACGAGGAGGGGATTCCCACTATGATCCCCTACACTTGCCTCCTTGGGCGCCAGGTGTCCCAGATGGAGAACTTGATGTACAAGACTCAGCTCAGCCTCGACTCCAACAGAATGGAGAACGAAGTGCTGAAGCATGAGCTTGAGGGACTCAAGATGGACCTGAAGTTGGCCAAGCTCAAGCACCATCGCCAGCAGAAGCAGAAGCTCCGCGTCCGTGAGGCCAACTACATGCTGAAAGTCAAGGTCATGCACCTCAAGGCCGCCCTCCGTGACACCGAGGACAAGCTTGAGAGCCTCCAGGACGACGGCGAGGATATCCGAAAGGAGGACACCGCCCTCATCAGCGATGATGATGACTTCATGGAGGAGGAGGGACTCATCGGAGATGGGCGCGATGAAGATGAGGACGAGGATGACCTCGCCTTCATCAACGACGAGCCCGAGGATCCCGAGCCCCTTGACACCGTGGAGGCCACGCCGGATGAGGAGGAGGACCCCGAGGAGCCCCCGTTTGATGGACTCTCCGCCCCTCTTGATGATTTCTAGATGTGCACCCCCGAGACTTGTTATATGTTAGGCTGTCCCGCATGTTGCGACGTACTTTGTTGGTCCTGATGTGACCATATGTTGGTTGTGAACTATAACCTCTTTTGGTAGTATGGTTGATGAATGATGTTTGCTTCTTTGATTTGCTTTGTTTTGATTCTTCCACTTTCGTTTAAAATTTCCCTTGCATGCATATACCTTCCCAACCCCCTTGGAAAGATCTTGCTCATCGAAGTGGTTCCGTTATCTCATGCCTTGTTTCCTCAGATGGTTGACACTCGCTGAAACCCAAACGCTCCGCCACCACCACCACCCCCGGATCCTGATACGTCTCCAACATATCGATAATTTCTTATGTTCCATGCTACATTATTGATGATATCTACATGTTTTATGCACATTATATGTCGTATTTACGCATTTTCTGGAACTAACCTATTAACAAGATGCCGAAGAGCCAGTTGCTGTTTTCTGCTGTTTTTGGTTTCAGAAATCCTAGTAAGGAAATATTCTCGGAATTGGACGAAATCAACGCCAGGGTCCTATTTTTGCACGAAGCTTAAGACCGAAGAGGGAAGGAAGTGGGGCCACGAGGCGCCGCCACACTAGGGCGGCGCGGCCCAGGCCCTGGCCGCGCCGACCTGGTGTGTGGGGCCCTCGTGTGGCCCCCGCGTTGCCCTTTCGCCTACTTAAAGCCGTCGCGAAACCCCCAGGACCGAGAGCCACGATACGGAAAACCTTCCAGAGACGCCGCCGCCGCGAATCCCATCTCGGGGGATTCAGGAGATCGCCTCCGGCA
Organism: Lolium multiflorum; assembly: GCA_030979885.1. Taxonomy (NCBI): domain Eukaryota; kingdom Viridiplantae; phylum Streptophyta; class Magnoliopsida; order Poales; family Poaceae; genus Lolium; species Lolium multiflorum. Next base: position 197,545,668 of record CM061752.1, on the reverse strand, counting down.
CCCTGCCGGAGAGGGGATTCATCTCCCGGAGGACTCTTCATCGCCATGATCGCTCCGGAGTGATGAGTGAGTAGTTCACCCCTGGACTATGGGTCCATAGCAGTAGCTAGATGGTCGTCTTCTCCTCATGTGCTTCATTGTTGGATCTTGTGAGCTGCCTAACATGATCAAGATCATCTATCTGTAATACTATATGTTGTGTTTGTCGGGATCCGATGGATAGAGAATACTATGTTATGGTGATTATCAATCTATTACTTATGTGTTGTTTATGATCTTGCATGCTCTCCGTTATTAGTAGAGGCTCTGGCCAAGTTTTTACTCTTAACTCCAAGAGGGAGTATTTATCTCGATAGTGGGTTCATGCCTTCATTGATACCTGGGACAGTGACAGAAAGTTCTAAGGTTGTGTTGTGTTGTTGCCACTAGGGATAAAATATTGATTCTATGTCTAAGGATGTAGTTGTTGATTACATTACGCACCATACTTAATGCAATTGTCTGTTGCTTTGCAACTTAATACTGAATGGGGTTCGGATGATAACCTGAAGGTGGACTTTTTAGGCATAGATGCAGTTGGATGGCGGTCTATGTACTTTGTCGTAATGCCCAATTAAATCTCACTATATTTATCATATCATGTATATGCATTGTTATGCCCTTTTCTATTTGTCAATTGCCCGACCTGTAATTTGTTCACCCAACATGCTTTTATCTTATGGGAGAGACACCTCTAGTGAACTGTGGACCCCGGTCCTATTCTTTACATCGCATACAATCTACTGCAATACTTGTTTTACTGTTTTCTTCGCAAACAATCATCTTCCACACAATACGGTTAATCCTTTGTTAGAGCAAGCCGGTGAGATTGACAACCTCACTGTTTCGTTGGGGCAAAGTACTTTGGTTGTGTTGTGCAGGTTCCACGTTGGCGCCGGAATCCCTGGTGTTGCGCCGCACTACATCCCGCCGCCATCAACCTTCAACGTGCTTCTTGGCTCCTCCTGGTTCGATAAACCTTGGTTTCTTTCTGAGGGAAAACTTGCCACTGTACGCATCATACCTTCCTCTTGGGGTTCCCAACGGACGTGTACATCTACGCGCATCAAGCACTTTTTATGGCGCCGTTGCCGGGGAGATCAAGACACGCTGCAAGGGGAGTCTCCACTTCCCAATCTCTTTACTTTGTTTTTGTGTTGCTTTATTTTATTTACTACTTTGTTTACTGCACCTAAACAAAACACAAAAAAATTAGTTGCTAGCTTTACTTTATTTATTGTCTTGCTCTCTATATCAAAAACACAAAAAAATTAATTACTCGTCTTTACTTTGTTTGCCTAGTTTACTTTTTGCTTATTGCATCATGTTTCCTTTTAATTTTACCACAAAAGACATACCGGTAGGACGTGGGTCTATAGTTGGGAGAAATAATATAGAAGAATTTTTCAATCATGTTAGTATTACTGAAGATTTTGAAGATAGACACTTGGTAGAACTTGCACCTACCTATGAAATTGCTGCTGCTGCTTTAGTTCGCATGTTGGAAACTAAATTTGTTAATCTCAATCCTATAATCCAACACATGTTTCTTACACTCGGTGATATGGAAGAAGGGGAAAAGAAAGATTTTGTTTTAGAAACTCTTCTTAGAGAATTTGGTGGTCTAGCAAGAGAGGCTAGAAAGGTCTTTGCTAAATTTAATATGCTAGGTTCTCATACTAATTTTGTTGGTCTCCTTGAAAAAATGGACATGGATAGAATAAGGTACACTAATAATATTAATGATGGTGGGGAGATCAAAGCACCAATACCATGTAAACTCCTAGCTATGAATGATGCACTAGAAAATAACTATGCTTGGCTTGTTCCTGAAAATTTGTTCGATGAGAATAGCAAGCCCAAGACTAATGAAAAGGGAGACGCTGAAACTTATGTATCCAATATACTATGCTTGGTTGAGAAAACTCCAAACCCCGCTGAAGATGCTTCATCTCTTGATAATACTTGATTTGCACTTTCTGCGCCTAGTTGAAAGGCGTTAAAGAAAAGCGCTTATGGGAGACAACCCATGTTTTTACTACAGTACTTTGTTTTATATTTGAGTCTTGGAAGTTGTTTACTACTGTAGCAACCTCTCCTTATCATGTTTTTGTGCCAAGTAAAGTTTCTATGTTAAAGTTGATGTTATATTTGGGATCGCTGCGCAGAAACAGCATTGCTGTCTGTCACAAGTCTCTATAGAAAATTCGAAAAAATCTGCAAAATTACAAGCGTGATCCTCAGATATGTACGCAACTTTCATTAGTTTTGAGTTTTTCCATTTGAGCAAGTCTAGTGCCTCTTTCAGGTTCGTCTTTACGGACTGTTCTGTTTTTGACAGATTCTGCCTTTTATTTCGCATTGCCGTATTTGCTATGTTGGATGAATTTATTTGATCCATTAATGTCCAGTAGCTTTGTGCAATGTCCAGAAGTGTTAAGAATGATTGTGTCACCTCTGAATATGTGAATTTTTAATTGAGCACTAACCCTCTAATGAGTTTGCTTGAAGTTTGGTGTGAAGGAAGTTTTCAAGGATCAAGAGAGGAGTATGATATACTATGATCAAGAGGAGTGAAAGCTCTAAGCTTGGGGATGCCCCCGTGGTTCACCCCTGCATATTCTAAGAAGACTCAAGCGTCTAAGCTTGGGGATGCCCAAGGCATCCCCTTCTTCATCGACAACATCATCAGGTTCCTCCCCTGAAACTATATTTTTATTCAGTCACATCTTGTGTTCTTTACTTGGAGCGTCGGTTTGTTTTTGTTTTTGTTTTTGTTTGAATAAAATGGATCCTAGCATTCACTTTGTGGGAGAGAGACACGCTCCGCTGTTGCATATGGACAAATATGTCCTTAGGCTTTACTCATAATGTTCAAGGCGAAGGTTGAAACTTCTTCGTTAAATTGTTATATGGTTGGAATTGGAAAATGCTACATGTAGTAATTCTAAAATGTCTTGGATAATGTGATACTTTGCAATTGTTGTGCTCATGTTTAAGCTCTTGCATCATATACTTTGCACCCATTAATGAAGAAATACATAGAGCTTGCTAAAATTTGATTTGCATATTTGGTCTCTCTAAGGTCTAGATAATTTCTAGTATTGAGTTTTGAACAACAAGGAAGACGGTGTAGAGTCTTATAATGTTTACAATATGTCTTTTATGTGAGTTTTGCTGCACTGGTTCATCCTTGAGTTTGCTTCAAATAACCTTGCTAGCCTAAACCTTGTATCGAGAGGGAATACTTCTCATGCATCCAAAATCCTTGAGCCAACCACTATGCCATTTGTGTCCACCATACCTACCTACTACATAGTATTTCTCCGCCATTCCAAAGTAAATTGCTTGAGTGCTACCTTTAAAATTCTATCATTCACCTTTGCAATATATAGCTCATGGGACAAAATAGCCTTAAAAACTATCGTAGTATTGAATATGTACTTATGCACTTTATCTCTTATTAAGTTGCTTGTTGTGCGATAACCATGCTTCTGGGGACGCCATCAACTACTCTTTGTTGAATATCATGTGAGTTGCTATGCATGTCCGTCTTGTCTGAAGTAAGAGAGATCTACCACCTTAATGGTTGGAGCATGCATATTGTTAGAGAAGAACATTGGGCCGCTAACTAAAGCCATGAATCATGGTGGAAGTTTCAGTTTTGGACATATATCCTCAATCTCATATGAGAATAATAATTGTTGTCACATGCTTATGCATTAAAGAGGAGTCCATTATCTGTTGTCCATGTTGTCCCGGTATGGATGTCTAAGTTGAGAATAATCAAAAGCGAGAAATCCAAAATGCGAGCTTTCTCCTTAGACCTTTGTACAGGCGGCATGGAGGTACCCCTTTGTGACACTTGGTTGAAACATGTGTATTGCGAAGATCCGGTAGTCCAAGCTAAGTAGGACAAGGTGTGGGCACTATTAGTATACTATGCATGAGGCTTGCAACTTGTAAGATATAATTTACATAACTCATATGCTTTATTACTACCGTTGACAAAATTGTTTCATGTTTTCAAAATAAAAGCTCTAGCACAAATACAGCAATCGATGCTTTCCTCTTTGAAGGACCATTCTTTTACTTTTATTGTTGAGTCAGTTTACCTATCTCTCTCCACCTCAAGAAGCAAACACTTGTGTGAACTGTGCATTGATTCCTACATAATTGCATATTGCACTTGTTATATTACCCTATGTTGACAATATCCATGAGATATACATGTTATAAGTTGAAAGCAACCGCTGAAACTTAATCTTCCTTTGTGTTGCTTCAACACCTTTAATTTGATTTATTGCTTTATGAGTTAACTCTTATGCAAGACTTATTGATGCTTGTCTTGAAGTACTATTCATGAAAAGTCTTTGCTTTATGATTCATTTGTTTACTCATGTCATTACCATTGTTTTGATCGCTGCATTCATTACATATGTTTACAATAGTATGATCAAGACTATGATGGCATGTCACTTCAGAAATTATCTTTGTTATCGTTTACCTGCTCGGGACGAGCAGAACTAAGCTTGGGGATGCTGATACGTCTCCAACGTATCGATAATTTCTTATGTTCCATGCTACATTATTGATGATATCTACATGTTTTATGCACATTATATGTCGTATTTACGCATTTTCTAGAACTAACCTATTAACAAGATGCCGAAGAGCCAGTTGCTGTTTCTGCTGTTTTTGGTTTCAGAAATCCTAGTAAGGAAATATTCTCGGAATTGGACGAAATCAACGCCAGGGTCCTATTTTTGCACGAAGCTTCCGAAGACCGAAGAGGGAAGGAAGTGGGGCCACGAGGCGCCGCCACACTAGGGCGGTGCGGCCCAGGCCCTGGCCGCGCCGACCTGGTGTGTGGGCCCCTCGTGGCCCCCGCTGCCCTTTCGCCTACTTAAAGCCTCCGTCGCGAAACCCCAGACCGAGAGCCACGATACGGAAAACCTTCCAGAGACGCCGCCGCGAATCCCATCTCGGGGGATTCAGGAGATCGCCTCCGGCACCCTGCCGGAGAGGGGATTCATCTCCCGGAGGACTCTTCATCGCCATGATCGCCTCCGGAGTGATGAGTGAGTAGTTCACCCCTGGACTATGGGTCCATAGCAGTAGCTAGATGGTCGTCTTCTCCTCATGTGCTTCATTGTTGGATCTTGTGAGCTGCCTAACATGATCAAGATCATCTATCTGTAATACTATATGTTGTGTTTGTCGGGATCCGATGGATAGAGAATACTATGTTATGGTGATTATCAATCTATTACTTATGTGTTGTTTATGATCTTGCATGCTCTCCGTTATTAGTAGAGGCTCTGGCCAAGTTTTTACTCTTAACTCCAAGAGGGAGTATTTATGCTCGATAGTGGGTTCATGCCTTCATTGATACCTGGGACAGTGACAGAAAGTTCTAAGGTTGTGTTGTGTTGTTGCCACTAAGATAAAACATTGGGCGTGCCAGAATGTGTTACCTGCCAAAACCCACCGGCGGGCAATGGTTAAGCAACACGAAGAGCCGGGAGGCTCCCAAGGCCGCTTAGTGGACCCTGGCACCTCGCGTCGTCCCGCAAGTCTTCCAGCCACGTCCTGGCGGTTGCTAGGGCGTGCCACCTGACCTAGACCCGATCAGGAAGGTGTTAGATTGCTTCGATTGTTCCTGCATGGTAGACATGTAAACATTAAATACGAGCCCTATCGGCTCTCAGGTTGCCCTGTGGATCGGCTCAAAGAGCCGATCGCCCCATGGTTCACGTTGGATTTGCAATGACATGGGGATCCTGCTTGATCAAAACAAAGCTAAACCAATCTACGACAGTTTAGGGTTTTCACCGCATAACCGGAACGTCCTACGTGTGATCGGGCCTAGCAGATACGGAAGATGATGCAAACTACCCCTACAAGAGGCCTAAAAACCAACATAACGTTAATTCCCGGAACATCCCTTGTAGGAACGGTAAACAACACCTAACGCACTACCGGATCGTCCGACCCCAGCATAAGGCCTAACTATGCAGATATTAAACTAATCCTTGCGGAGCAAGGAGCAACTATAACAGATCGGATCTACTAAGTAACGAACAAGCAAGATGCTGCCCTTACACCCAGATAGGTGTAAGGGCAGCTAGGTGTCGAGGGACGGCATTGCCACGCATGTATGCACGAGAAAGCACCAATGCAAGCCCCTAAACACCTAAGGATAAATAGTGCTGCTCGCCATCAACAACGCTTCAGCACGAGCAGCACAAGGTAGACGAATAAACGTGTACTGCCTAGATCGCGAGATGCGATCTAGGCAGCATGATGCTTACCCGGAAGAAACCCTCGAAGGAAGGGGTGGCGATGCGCCTGGTTTGTGTTTGTTGTGAACGTGATTGTCCTCTGATACGTCTCCAACGTATCGATAATTTCTTATGTTCCATGCTACTTTATTGATGATACCTACATGGTTTATGCACATTATATGTCATATTTATGCATTTTCTGGAACTAACCTATTAACAAGATGCCGAAGAGCCAGTTGCTGTTTTCTGCTGTTTTTGGTTTCAGAAATCCTAGTAAGGAAATATTCTCAATTGGACGAAACTTTCGCCCAGGGTCCTATTTTTGCATGAAGCTTCCAGAAGACCGAAGAGATAACGGGGCCACGAGGCAGGGGCTAGGCGGCGCGGCCCAAGCCCCGGCCGCGCGGCCCTACCCCCGGGCACCTCGTGTGGCCCCCCGCGTTGACCTTCCGCCTACTTAAAGTCTCCGTCGCGAAACCCCCAGTACCGAGAGCCACGATACGGAAAACCTTCCAGAGACGCCGCCGCCGCGAATCCCATCTCGGGGTATTCAGGAGATCGCCTCCGGCACCCTGCCGGAGAGGGGATTCATCTCCCGGAGGACTCTTCATCGCCATGATCGCCTCCGGAGTGATGAGTGAGTAGTTCACCCCTGGACCATGGGTCCATAGCAGTAGCTAGATGGTCGTCTTCTCCTTGTTGTGCTTCATTGTTGGATCTTGTGAGCTGCCTAACATGATCAAGATCATCTATATGTAATTCTATATGTTGTGTTTGTCGGGATCCGATGGATAGAGAGTACTATGATTATGGTGATTATCAATCTATTGTTTATGTGTTGTTTATGATCTTGCATGCTCTCCGTTATTAGTAGAGGCTCTGGCCAAGTTTGTACTCTTAACTCCAAGAGGGAGTATTTATGCTCGATAGTGGGTTCATGCCTCCATTAAATCTGGGACAGTGACAGAAAGTTCTAAGGTTGTGGATGTGCTGTTGCCACTAGGGATAAAACATTGATTCTATGTCTAAGGATGTAGTTGTTGATTACATTACGCACCATACTTAATGCAATTGTCTGTTGCTTAGCAACTTAATACTGAATGGGGTTCGGATGATAACCTGAAGGTGGACTTTTTAGGCATAGATGCAGTTGGATGGCGGTCTATGTACTTTGTCGTAATGCCCAATTAAATCTCACTATATTTATCATATCATGTATATGCATTGTTATGCCTTTCTCTATTTGTCAATTGCCCGACTATAATTTGTTCACCCAACATGCTTTTATCTTATGGGAGAGACACCTCTAGTGAACTGTGGACCCCGGTCCTATTCTTTACATAGCATACAATCTACTGCAATTGTGTTTTACTGTTTTCTTTGCAAACATCTTCCACTCGATACGTTTAATCCTTTGTTACAGCAAGCCGGTGAGATTGACAACCTCACTGTTTCGTTGGGGCAAAGTACTTTGGTTTTGTTGTGCAGATTCCACGTTGGCGCCGGAATCCCTGGTGTTGCGCCGCATCACATTTCGCGACCATCAACCTTCAACGTGCTTCTTGGCTCCTACTGGTTCGATTAAACCTTGGTTTCATACTGAGGGAAACTTGCTTCTATACGCATCATACCTTCCACTTGGGGTTCCCAACGGACGTGTGCATCTACGCGTATCAAGCTAAATTTCTGGCGCCGTTGCCGGGGAGATCAAGACACGCTGCAAGGGGAGTCTCCACTTCTCAATCTCTTTACTTTGTTTTTGTCTTGCTTTATTTTATTTACTACTTTGTTTGCTGCACTTAAACAAAACACAAAAAAATTAGTTGCTAGTTTTACTTTATTTACTATCTTGCTCTCTATATCGAAAACACAAAAAATTAGTTACTTGTCTTTACTTTGTTTGCCTAGTTTACTTTTTGCTTATTTCATCATGCTTAATCCTAAGTTTACTTTGGAAGAGATACCGGTAGGACGAGGGTGTATCATTGGAAGAGATAATATAGAAGAATTTTTCACCCATGTTAGTATGGATGAAGATTTTGAAGATATACCATTATTAAAAACTGCTCCTACTTATGAAAGTGCTTCTGCCTGTTTGATACACATGTTAGAAACTAGATTTGTTAATCTCAATCCCATAATACAACATATGTTTCTTACACTTTCGGATATGGAGATGGGGGAAAAGAGAAATTTTGTTTTAAAAGTCCTTGTTAGAGAATTTGAGGATATAGTTAAAGAAGCTAGAAAAGTTTTTATTAAGCATAAGAGGCTTGGTTTCTTTCCTAATTTTAAACAAATACTTGAAAAGATGGATATGGATAGAATTAAGTATACTAATAATGTTAATGATGGTAGGGAAATTAAAGCGCCAATACCTAGTAAACTACTAGGAATGCATGAAGCTTTGGAAAACAACTATGCTTGGCTTGTTCCTGAAAATTTGTTTGATGAGAATAGTAAGCCTAGGAGCAATGAGAGAGGAGTTACCTATATAGACCAGATACAATGCATTGTTGAGAAAACTCCCAGCTCCCAAGGTAATAATGTTGATGCTTCTACTCTCGATGTTACTTGATTTGCACTTTCTGCGCCTAGCTGAAAGGCGTTAAAGAAAAGCGCTTATGGGAGACAACCCATGTTTTTACCTACAGCAATTTTTTGTTTTGTTGAGTCTTGGAAGTTGTTTACTACTGTAGCAACCTCTCCTTATCATGTTTTTGTGCCAAGTAAAGTTTCTATGTCAAAGTTGATGTTATATTTGGGATCGCTGCGCAGAAACAGCATTGCTGTCTGTCACGAATCTGGGCACAGTTCTCTGTAGAAAATTCTAAAAAATCTGCCAATTTACGAGCGTGATCCTCAGATATGTACGCAACTTTCATTAGTTTTGAGTTTTTCCATTTGAGCAAGTCTGGTGCCAGCTTTAAATTCGTCTTTACGGACTGTTCTGTTTTTGACAGATTCTGCCTTTTATTTCGCATTGCCTCTTTTGCTATGTTGGATTCATTTCTTTGATCCATTAATGTCCAGTAGCTTTATGCAATGTCCAGAAGTGTAAAGAATGATTGTGCCACCTCTGAACATGTGAATTATTAATTGTGCACTAACCCTCTAATGAGTTTGCTTGAAGTTTGGTGTGAAGGAAGTTTTCAAGGGTCAAGAGAGGAGAATGATATACTATGATCAAGAGGAGTGAAAGCTCTAAGCTTGGGGATGCCCCCGTGGTTCACCCCTGCATATTTTAAGAAGACTCAAGCGTCTAAGCTTGGGGATGCCCAAGGCATCCCCTTCTTCATCGACAACATCATCAGGTTCCTCCCCTGAAACTATATTTTTATTCAATCACATCTTGTGTTCTTTACTTGGAGCGTCGGTTTGTTTTTGTTTTTGTTTTTGTTTGAATAAAATGGATCCTAGCATTCACTTTGTGGGAGAGAGACACGCTCCGCTGTTGCGTATGGACACATGTGTCCTTAGGCTTTACTCATAATGTTCAAGGCGAAGTTTCTTCTTCGTTAAATTGTTATATGGTTGGAATTGGAAAATGCTACATGTAGTAATTCTAAAATGTCTTGGATAATGTGATACTTGGCAATTGTTATGCTCATGTTTAAGCTCTTGCATCATATGCTTTGCACCCATTAATGAAGAAATACATAGAGCTTGCTAAAATTTGATTTGCATATTTGGTCTCTCTAAGGTCTAGATAATATCTAGTATTGAGTTTTGAACAACAAGGAAGACGGTGTAGAGTCTTATAATGTTTACAATATGTCTTTTATGTGAGTTTTGCTGCACTTGTTTATCCTTGAGTTTGCTTCAAATAACCTTGCTAGCCTAAACCTTGTATCGAGAGGGAATACTTCTCATGCATCCAAAATCCTTGAGCCAACTACTATGCCATTTGTGTCCACCATACCTACCTACTACATGGTATTTCTCCGCCATTCCAAAGTAAATTGCTTGAGTGCTACCTTTAAAATTCCATCATTCACCTTTGCAATATATAGCTCATGGGACAAAATAGCCTTAAAAACTATCGTAGTATTGAATATGTACTTATGCACTTTATCTTTTATTAAGTTGCTTGTTGTGCGATAACCATGCTTCTGGGGAACGCCATCAACTATTGTTGAATATCATGTGAGTTGCTATGCATGTCCGTCTTGTCTGAAGGATCTATCATTTTAGTGGTTGGAGCATGCAAAATTGTTAGAGAAGAACATTGGGCCGCTAACTAAAGCCATGAATCATGGTTGAAGTTTCAGTTTTGGACATATATCCTCAATCTCATATGAGAATAATAATCATTGCTACATGCTTATGCATTTAAGAGGAGTCCATTATCTGTTGTCCATGTTGTCCCGGTATGGATGTCTAAGTTGAGAATAATCAAAAGCGAGAAATCCAAAATGCGAGCTTTCTCCTTAGACCTTTGTACAGGCGGCATGGAGGTACCCCTTTGTGACACTTGGTTGAAACATGGCATGCAAAGATCCGGTAGTCCAAGCTAAGTAGGACGAGGTGCGGGCACTATTAGTATACTATGCATGAGGCTTGCAACTTGTAAGATATAATTTACATAACTCATATGCTTTATTACTACCGTTGACAAAATTGTTTCATGTTTTCAAAATAAAAGCTCTAGCACAAATACAGCAATCGATGCTTTCCTCTTGAAGGACCTTTCTTTTACTTTTATTGTTGAGTCAGTTTACCTATCTCCTTCCACCTTAAGAAGCAAACACTTGTGTGAACTGTGCATTGATTCCTACATACTTGCATATTGCACTTGTTATATTACTTTATGTTGACGATATCCATGAGATATACATGTTATAAGTTGAAAGCAACCGCTGAAACTTAATCTTCCTTTGTGTTGTTTCAACACCTTTACTTTGATTTATTGCTTTATGAGTTAACTCTTATGCAAGACTCATTGATGCTTGTCTTGAAGTACTATTCATGAAAAGTCTTTGCTATATGATTCACTTGTTTACTCATGTCATTACTTTTGTTTTGATCGCTGCATTCATTACATATGTTTACAAATAGTATGATCAAGATTATGATGGCATGTCACTTCAGAAATTATCTTTGTTATCGTTTTACCTGCTCGGGACGAGCAGAACTAAGCTTGGGGATGCTGATACGTCTCCAACGTATCGATAATTTCTTATGTTCCATGCTACTTTATTGATGATACCTACATGGTTTATGCACATTATATGTCATATTTATGCATTTTCTGGAACTAACCTATTAACAAGATGCCGAAGAGCCAGCTTGTCTGTTGTTTTTGGTTTCAGAAATCCTAGTAAGGAAATATTCTCGGAATTGGACGAAACTTTCGCCCAGGGTCCTATTTTTGCACGAAGCTTCCGAAGACCGAAGAGATAACGAAGTGGGGCCACGAGGCAGCCAGGCCAGGCGGCGCGGCCCAAGCCCGGCCGCGCGGCCCTACCCCCGGGCACCTCGTGTGGCCCCCGCGTTGACCTTCCGCCTACTTAAAGTCTCCGTCGCGAAACCCCAGTACCGAGAGCCACGATACGGAAAACCTTCCAGAGACGCCGCCGCCGCGAATCCCATCTCGGGGGATTCAGGAGATCGCCTCCGGAACCCTGCCGGAGAGGGGATTCATCTCCGGAGGACTCTTCATCGCCATGATCGCCTCCGGAGTGATGAGTGAGTAGTTCACCCCTGGACCATGGGTCCATAGCAGTAGCTAGATGGTCGTCTTCTCCTTGTTGTGCTTCATTGTTGGATCTTGTGAGCTGCCTAACATGATCAAGATCATCTATATGTAATTCTATATGTTGTGTTTGTCGGGATCCGATGGATAGAGAGTACTATGATTATGGTGATTATCAATCTATTGTTTATGTGTTGTTTATGATCTTGCATGCTCTCCGTTATTAGTAGAGGCTCTGGCCAAGTTTGTACTCTTAACTCCAAGAGGGAGTATTTATGCTCGATAGTGGGTTCATGCCTCCATTAAATCTGGGACAGTGACAAAGTTCTAAGGTTGTGGATGTGTTGTTTCCACTAGGGATAAAACATTGATTCTATGTCTAAGGATGTAGTTGTTGATTACATTACGCACCATACTTAATGCAATTGTCTGTTGCTTTGCAACTTAAATGAATGGGGTTCGGATGATAACCTGAAGGTGGACTTTTTAGGCATAGATGCAGTTGGATGGCGGTCTATGTACTTTGTCGTAATGCCCAATTAAATCTCACTATATTTATCATATCATGTATATGCATTGTTATGCCTTTCTCTATTTGTCAATTGCCCGACTGTAATTTGTTTACCCAACATGCTTTTATCTTATGGGAGAGATACCTCTAGTGAACTGTGGACCCCGGTCCTATTCTTTACATAGCATACAATCTACTGCAATTGTGTTTTACTGTTTTCTTTGCAAACATCTTCCACTCGATACATTTAATCCTTTGTTACAGCAAGCCGGTGAGATTGACAACCTCACTGCTTGGGGCAAAGTACTTTGGTTTTGTTGTGCATTCCACGTTGGCGCAGAATCCTGGTGTTGCGCCGCATCACATTTCGCGACCATCAACCTTCAACGTGCTTCTTGGCTCCTACTGGTTCGATTGAACCTTGGTTTCATACTGAGGGAAACTTGCTTCTATACGCATCATACCTTCCACTTGGGGTTCCCAACGGACGTGTGCATCTACGCGTATCATCCTCCTTTTCCGATAACCCTAGATACATATTTATAGTCCAAGGGACTTTCTAATTGAGGCGTGCACCTAACCGTGCACGGGCCAGACTCTATCTGTTAATTCTACACACGATACGATCTACTATATTACAGATACACGGGCAATTTAGCCCAAACTCTTAGCGCAAGGCCGCTTCAAAGATGCTCCACGTGTAATCTTCAAAGCCCATCTTCACTTACGGCCCATCTCTTGATTTGGCCAAAATCGGGTGATAACACATGCCCCCTGGTTTTGATAATGATAATTGCAAAACCATCTGTTTTTCCTTCGAGGGTCATGTCGTGGCAGAGCAGAACCGTCGCAGTATTCTTCATCATGACGCCTTGCCTTCTCAACTTCTCTGCACGATTTGACGGTTTTGGCATCATGTCCTCGAGAACCGTCATGGCATTAAATCTTCACTGCATCCCCTTTATTTATCTGTGCCGGACGGTTCGCCACTTCATCCCCTTGCTCTGTTCTGTCCACCAGCACCAAAAAACCCTCTTCCCCTGCAGCAATGTCTTCCTCTTCTTCTACCTCCTCAGGCCTCTCCCTCCAATCTTCGCCAAAGAATGAAGACGACCCCCACTCCGGGCGAACCCCATCTCCTCCGACAAGAAGGAGGAACAAGTAAAGAAGGAAGAGGCCCCCTCCTCCGCCAGGTACCCGCCGACGAAGCGCTCCCGCATGTGGGCGGACAGCGAGGACGATGATGACGACGAGGAAGGAGAAGAAGAGGAGGAGGATGATTCCTCCTCTTCCGCTGGGTATCCGCCGACAAAGCGTTTCCGCGCTTGGGCGGACAGTGAGGATGATGATGATGACGAGGAAGAAGAGGCTCCAGCCGAAGACCTGGGTAGCAGCGACGAGGAAGTCTCCGGAAGCAGCGTCGACGGCGGCTCCGGCGCTGACGATGAGGCCAGCGAAGATTAGCTCTGTAGGATTAGTAGTCCTTGAGCAATCGGCTCTTCTCTTGTCCTTCCTTTCTTGAGCAATCGGCTCCTCATTGTAAAAATCCTCTCCTATTAATGAAGAAAATTCCTCTCAATCACCTTTGCTTCTTTGTCAATTTAGCCGATTGTTCAACGCAATCATTACCCGAAGAGCCGATGGCAAAGCATCGGCCTGCATTCCAAACGTAATTCAAGGCGAAAAAGCTTCCTTCAATCTCTAGAGTCGATGACCGTGCATCGGCTGCCTGATTTTTTTTTTCATTTTTTTTTTTACCGGCCGATTTCATACATCGGCCCCCATTTTATCCTTTACTGGCCGATTTGTGTATCGGCCTCCATATCTTACTGTCCATCATCCCACATACTTGGGAAATACTTCTTGAGATGCTGGCCATTGACGGCTACTGGGAACTTCACGCCATCCAACTGCTCGAGCATGTACGCATTCCCTTTCAAAACTTGGACAACTTTGTACGGGCCATGCCAATTCGGAGACCATTTACCATACATTTTATCCCTCGTCCCCAACGGCAATACAGCTTCCCATACCAAATCATCAACTTGGAACTCTTTTGGCTTCACCTTCTTATTATATGCCCGAGCCACCTTGGCTTTGTTCTCCTTGATTTTCTCGAGTGACCATAGTCTAAGTTCCGTCGCATCCTCAATGCTGTCACTCATCAGGGCTGCATATTCTTCAGCAGTTAAATCATTCTGAAACGTGACCCGTCTTGACCCCGCCTTGACTTCCCAGGGTAACACAGCTTCTTGTCCATAGACCAGCTGGTACGGGGTGGTTTTTATTGCTCCATGACACGACATGCGGTAAGCCCACAACGCCTCTGACAACACCTCATGCCATCGTTTAGGGTGCTCGTCGATTTTCCTCTTGATCAGCTTGATCAAGCTTTTGTTGGATGCTTCAGCCTGCCCGTTTGCTTGAGCATAATATGGAGACGATCGGATTAACTTGATCCCCATGTCATCGCAGAACTTTTTCATCTCTTTCGAAACGAAGACCGAACCTCCATCGGTCGTAATAGTTTGGGGAATCCCGAATCTATGAATGACATGTTCCAATACGAACTTGATAACGTCTTCCGATGCTACTTTCTTCATAGGGACCGCTTCCACCCATTTCGTGAAGTAATCTGTAATGGCCAGAACCCATCTATGGCCCTTGCTCGACGAAGGATGAATTTCTCCGATCATATCCATACCCCATCCTCGGAATGGCCAAGGTTTGATGATAGGATTCATTGCTGATGCGGGTACCATCTGAATGCTCCCAAACTTCTGACATGCTTGACACCCTTTATAATACTGGAAGCAATCTTCAAGCATGGTAGGCCAATAAAATCCGGAGCGCCTAATCAGCCACTTCATCTTATGAGCCGACTGGTGGGTTCCACAAGCACCCTCGTGCACCTCGTGCAAGAGCCGATTGGACTCGGCTGGTCCCAGACATTTGAGAAGTAATCCTTCCAAAGTTCTATAAAACATGTCATCGCCAATCAGTACGTACTTCATGGCTCTGTATCTTGTACGCTTAGGTGCCCCCCGAGCCGGATCCTTCAAGTAATTGAAGATATCGGCTCTCCAATCATCTGGTTCCAGGAGTTGCACTTGAAAATCGGCTTCACCTGCTACATCCTTGTATCCTGACGCCGTTTGTGCGAGGTCGTTTGCCTCAGTATTTTGCGACCTTGGGATCCAATTGAAGCTTATATACCTGAACTGTGCCATTAGCTCACGGCATTGTACCCAAAATGGGAAGAGTGACTCGCTTTCGCACTTGTATTCTTCTGTGAGCTGAGAAATCACCAATTTGGAATCTCCAAAGATCTCAACTGCTTCAGCCCCAGCTTCCAGGAGTAACTCCATTCCCTTGCAGATCGCTTCGTACTCAGCCACATTGTTGGTGCAAGGGTCAGCCAACCTGATAGAGAAGGAGTATGTTGCCCCCCGAGGCGACACGAGTAGCACGCCGATGCCGCAACCATCCTCACAAACCGATCCATCGAAGAACATGGCCCATGCACGCACAGATAGTGCTGCTACGTCCGTGTTTATTCGTTCAGCAATCAGATCTGCTAGCGCCTGTCCCTTGACTGCCTTTGCCGGTTGATACCGGATTTCAAACTCCGATAATGCAAACATCCATTTGCCGAGTCGGCCTTTTAATACAGGAGCCGACAACATGTGCTTGATGACATCTGATTTGCATATGACGATGATTTCTGCTGACACCAGGATGTGCTGGATCTTGGTGGTAAAGAATAGACAGAGGCACAACTTCTCAATTTCAGGGTACCTTGTTTCTGCATCCAACATCCTTCTGCTGAGGTAAAAAACCACTTTTTCCAGGCCATCATAAACCTGCACCACCACTGATGCGATGGAGGTGTCAGCCACTGATAAGTAAATGTAGAACGGCCTGTCTTGCCGCGGCGGAACTAACACAGGTGGCTTGGTCAGGTATTCCTTAATATCGTCAAAGGCCTGTTGTTGCTCTGCCCCCCAGCGGAACTCCTCATCGGACTTGATTTTGACCAAGCCCATGAACGGCTCAATTCGCCCTGACAGGTTGGAGATAAACCTTCTGACGAAATTAATTTTGCCGATGAGACATTGGAGCTCCTTCTTTGTGGTGGGCGGCTTCATCGTTCGCACTGCCTCTTGACTTTTCAGGCCGATCTCAATCCCGCGCTCGTGAACCAAGAACCCTAGGAACTGACCGGCCGTCACACCGAAGGCGCACTTCTTTGGATTCATTCTCAGTCCGAACTTCCGGGTTCGGTCCAGGACTTGTCGCAAATCCTCTAAGTGTCCGTTCGTCGCAACGGACTTTACCACCACGTCGTCGATGTAAATCTCCACCAATTTGCCAATTAGATCATGGAAGATGTAGTTCATGGCTCTTTGGTATGTTGCGCCGGCGTTCTTTAATCCAAACGTCATGACCACATATTCAAACAAGCCCACCGAGCCTGGCACTCTGAATGCAGTCTTGTGTATATCTTCTGGAGCCATGAAAATTTGGTTGTAGCCAGCATTGCCATCCATGAAACTCAAAATCTTATGACCGGCAGCTGCATTGATCAGGGTCTCTGCTACTGGCATCGGATACTCGTCCTTCGGAGTGGCGCTGTTAAGGTTCCGAAAATCTATGGCTACGCGCCATCGGCCATCCTTTTTCTCCACAGGTACAACATTAGAAATCCATTCAGCGTACCTGCATGGCCTGATGAACCCGGCGTCCAACATCTTCTTGATCTCCTTCTTGACTTCCTCCAAGACTTCGGCCTTCATCTGACGCGATCGCTGCTGGAACGGCCGAAATCCTTTCTTCAGAGGGAGCCGTGCTCAATGATGCTCCTGTCTAGCCCAGGCATCTCTTTATAATCCCAGGCAAAACAATCTGGGTATTCTTTCAACAATGCTATCATCAGGCTCCTCAGATGCGGGTCTAACTTTTTGCTGATAAATGTTGGTCGTGGCTTATCCCCAGGACCAATATCGATCTCTTCTAGCTCGTCGGCTGATGTAAACCCGTAACCCAGCTTTCCATCGCCTGCCAGGTCAATGTTGAACACAGGCAGAGCGTATGTCGAGGATAATCTGGCCGATCGCTAAAATCGGCCTCCTTTTGCATTGTAATGCTTAATGAGGATTTACAACTTCTTGGCCTTTACTACGGTGACGTGACTCGCTAGTTCACCCCGTCTTGGGTCATAAATCTCTGAGGAGATCCTGGACACCGTGCTTGTACCAGCCGATGCCTCTCGCATCGTATCAGCCGATGCATGCATCGGCTTTCGTCTGTTTAGGGCGCCATACTTTCTTTGGCGGCGCGCCTTTGTCTCCAATGCTTGCTGAATTTTTACGGCCAGATCGGGCCGCGCTTTTCTAACGTGTACAGTGCATCGTGCCTCGGCTTCTTCCAAGTTCGCAGCCGCTGCACCCTACGCTTCGAGAATGGCTGAGTCCATCAGGGCACCACCTTGGCCGGTGATACCTATCTTCTTATCCATCTGACTCCTCAAAGTCTTCTTCTTGAGATGACCCAGCTTGTTTATTATGAGGTGGGAGAGGTCCTAGACGCTCGAACACTGAAGCTTGTCTAAGGATGTAGTTGTTGATTACATTACTGTTACCTGCCAAAACCCACCGGCGGGCAATGGTTAAGCAACACGAAGAGCCGGGAGGCTCCCAAGGCCGCTTAGTGGACCCTGGCACCTCGCGTCGTCCCGCAAGTCTTCCAGCCACGTCCTGGCGGTTGCTAGGGCGTGCCACCTGACCTAGACCCGATCAGGAAGGTGTTAGATTGATTCGATTGTTCCTGCATGGTAGACATGTAAACATTAAATACGAGCCCTATCGGCTCTCAGGTTGCCCTGTGGATCGGCTCAAAGAGCCGATCGCCCCATGGTTCACGTTGGATTTGCAATGACATGGGGATCCTGCTTGATCAAAACAAAGCTAAACCAATCTACGACAGTTTAGGGTTTTCACCGCATAACCGGAACGTCCTACGTGTGATCGGGCCTAGCAGATACGGAAGATGATGCAAACTACCCCTACAAGAGGCCTAAAAACCAACATAACGTTAATTCCCGGAACATCCCTTGTAGGAACGGTAAACAACACCTAACGCACTACCGGATCGTCCGACCCCAGCATAAGGCCTAACTATGCAGATATTAAACTAATCCTTGCGGAGCAAGGAGCAACTATAACAGATCGGATCTACTAAGTAACGAACAAGCAAGATGCTGCCCTTACACCCGATAGGTGTAAGGGCAGCTAGGTGTCGAGGGACGGCATTGCCACGCATGTATGCACGAGAAAGCACCAATGCAAGCCCCTAAACACCTAAGGATAAATAGTGCTGCTCGCCATCAACAACGCTTCAGCACGAGCAGCACAAGGTAGACGAATAAACGTATACTGCCTAGATCGCGAGATGCGATCTAGGCAGCATGATGCTTACCCGGAAGAAACCCTCGAAGGAAGGGGTGGCGATGCGCCTGGTTTGTGTTTGTTGTGAACGTGATTGTCCTCCTTTTCCGATAACCCTAGATACATATTTATAGTCCAAGGGACTTTCTAATTGAGGCGTGCACCTAACCGTGCACGGGCCAGACTCTATCTGTTAATTCTACACACGATACGATCTACTATATTACAGATACACGGGCAATTTAGCCCAAACTCTTAGCGCAAGGCCGCTTCAAAGATGCTCCACGTGTAATCTTCAAAGCCCATCTTCACTTACGGCCCATCTCTTGATTTGGCCAAAATCGGGTGATAACATTACGCACCATACTTAATGCAATTGTCTGTTGCTTTGCAACTTAATACCGAATGGGGTTCGGATGATAACCTGAAGGTGGACTTTTTAGGCATAGATGCAGTTGGATGGCGGTCTATGTACTTTGTCGTAATGCCCAATTAAATCTCACTATATTTATCATATCATGTATATGCATTGTTATGCCCTTTTCTATTTGTCAATTGCCCGACCGTAATTTGTTCACCCAACATGCTTTTATCTTATGGGAGAGACACCTCTAGTGAACTGTGGACCCCGGTCCTATTCTTTACATCGCATACAATCTACTGCAATACTTGTTTTACTGTTTTCTTCGCAAACAATCATCTTCCACACAATACGGTTAATCCTTTGTTACAGCAAGCGGTGAGATTGACAACCTCACTGTTTCGTTGGGGCAAAGTACTTTGGTTGTGTTGTGCAGGTTCCACATTGGCGCCGGAATCCCTGGTGTTGCGCCGCACTACATCCCGCCGCCATCAACCTTCAACGTGCTTCTTGGCTCCTCTGGTTCGATAAACCTTGGTTTCTTTCTGAGGGAAAACTTGCCACTGTGCGCATCATACCTTCCTCTTGGGGTTCCCAATGGACGTGTACATCTACGCGCATCAGATCCCGACATGACCCAGATCCTGCGCCTCTTGTTGGAGGATCGTCAGAGTTCTCGCCAAGAGAGTGAAGCCAACCTCGCTGCCCTTCGGCAAATCGCTCAAGCCGCCGTGGGAAACCGCAACAATGAAGAAGGAGAAGGACACGACGAGGAAGCTCCAAGGTCACGCCTTAGGGACTTCCAGAACACCAACCCACCCGTGTTCTCCAAGTGCACCGCTCCTCTCGACGCGGACGACTGGCTCCGCACCATCGAGAATAACCTTGAAGTCGCTGCCGTTGGAGAACATGAGAAGGTTTTTCTTGCCACTCATTTCCTCTCTGGACCCGCAAGAGCATGGTGGGAGAACGTCAAGGCCATGCAAGCCGAGGATCATGTCATCAACTGGGAGGAATTTACCGCCAAGTTCCGCAAGGCTCACACTCCCACGGGTTTAATCAAGATGAAGTGTGATGAGTTTTTCAACCTGAAGCAGAACAACTCCAATGTGGTGGAGTACCTCGACAAGTTTAACATCTTGGCGAGGTATGCCCCTAAGGACACCGACACTGATGAGAAAAAGCGAGACCGTTTCCTGAATGGTTTGCATGAGGAAATCCAGAGTATCCTCGTGGCTGTACCCTACCCTGACCTGGAAGCGCTAGTGGATGCCGCCATTATGGTGGAGTCCAAGCGCAAGGCTGCTTATGAAACCAGGAAGCGCAAGATGCAACAGCAGGAGTGGACCCAGCAACCCCAAGTACCGCAGTCCACCCCATCAAGACCTGCCAACCCACCTCAGAGGACCCCAGCATCCGCCCTGCTTATCGCTCTAGCAATTACAACCCCAACCGTTCCAGCTCCACAGTACCGTTCCGGAGGAGGAGGTTACAACAACAACCCCCGCCCCAATCCCCCAGCTCGTACTCCTGGAGATGGTTGTTTCACTTGTGGGAAGCCTGGGCACTTTTCTCGTGAGTGCCCTTCCAAGATGAATGCACCTCAGCGCACCAATGCACCCAGGCCCAACCAAGCTCAAGCCAGAACTGCCTCTGGAAAGAAGCCGGTGGTCAGGAAACAGGCCAACACAGCTAGAGGACATCTGAATCACGTCAACGCCGAGGAAGCTGAGGAGACTCCGGACAATGTGATGGGTATGTTCCTAGTCCACTCCACCCTGCCCGAGTTTTATTTGATTCCGGAGCATCTCATTCCTTCGTTACCGAACCCTTCGTTAAGAAAAGTGGGATGACACCAACTAACATGCGACGACCCATGCTAGTTCAAATCCCCGGATCAACCACTAAAACCCACCTATCACGCAAAAATGTCCCCATAATTATACAAGGAGTATCCTTCAAGCCGATCTCATAGTACTAGGAGCCCAAGGTTTAGAAGTGATACTTGGGATGAATTGGATGACCAAGTATAAAGGACACATAGATTGCGCCCAAAAATCCATTACTCTATCTAATGATCAAGGTTTGCCAGTAAAATACACCATCACTATACACTCATCCAAGGCCTACTGCAAGAAAAGTATCTCCGGACCAACCCTAGACCAAGTCCCAATCGTCTGTGAATATCCGGATGTGTTTCCGGAAGAATTGCCCGGTATGCCCCCAGACCGGGATATTGAATTCATCATTGAGTTAATCCCGGGTACCACACCAATAGCCCAGAGACCATACAGGATGAACCCTCAAGAGCTGATAGAGTTAAAGAAACAACTGGATGATATGTTGAGCAAAGGTCTGATTCGACCCAGTGCTTCGCCCTGGGGATCGCCCGTGATCTTCGTGGACAAGCGAGACGGTACCATTCGCCTGTGTGTGGATTACCGTAGACTCAACGATGTTACAATCAAGAATAAATATCCTCTACCCAAGATTGATGATCTGTTCGATCAGATGAATGGAGCCAAAGTCTTCTCCAAAATAGATCTCCGCACTGGATACCATCAGCTCAAGGTTCGAGAATCGGACATTCCCAAGACTGCTTTCACTACCCATTACAGACTGTATGAGTACACCGTAATGTCATTCGGACTTACCAATGCCCCAGCCTACTTCATGAACCTCATGAACAAAGTCTTCATGGAGTACCTCGACAAGTTTGTCGTGGTGATTGATGTCTACGTGTGCTTCTATTCTTGTAGTGTTGGGCCTCCAAGAGCAGAGGTTTGTAGAACAGCAGCAAGTTTCCCTTAAGTGAATCACCCAAGGTTTATCGAACTCAGGGAGGTAGAGGTCAAAGATAGTCCTCTCAAGCAACCATGCAATTAAGATACAAGAAGTCTCTTGTGTCCCCAACACACCCAATACACTTGTCAGATATATAGGTGCACTAGTTCAGCGAAGAGATAGTAAAACACAAGTGGTATAGATGGTGGTAATATTGCAGGAAGTAAAGATGCAGTAAAACAGTAAACAAGCGATGTTTGCAGTATTTGGAAACAAGGCCTAGTGATCCTACTTTCACTAGTGGACACTCTCAACATTGATCACATAATAAATAAATAACTTCTCCTCACTTGTGCTACATTCACACTCTCTTGTTGGATAACAAACACCATTCATTGTGTAGGGCTACAAGAGCTCCCTCAAGCCGGAGTTAACAAGCTCCACAACATTCAGCATTCATATTTAAGTAACCTTTAGAGCATAATAGATCTTTGCAATTTAGACCGAGTACTAACATAGCATACACACTGTCACCATTACACTATGAAAGGGGGAATAGATCACATCAATACTATCATAGTAATAGTTAACTCCATAATCTACAAGAGATTACAATCATAACCTATGCCAAGTACTACATGATGCACACACTGTCACCATTACATCATGAAGGAGGAATAGACTACTTTAATAACATCACTAGAGTAGCACATAGATTAATAGTGATACAAAGCTCATCATATGGATCTCAATCATGTAAGGCAGCTCATGAGATCATTGTATTGGAGTACATGAGAGAGAGATTAACCACATAGCTACCGGTAGAGCCCTTAGCCTCGAGGAAGAACTACTCCCTCCTCGTCATGGGAGACAGCAACAGCGATGAAGATGGCGGTGGTATCGATGGAGATGGCTCCGGGGGCAATTCCCCGTCCCGGCGGCGTGCCGGAACAGAGAGACTTCGTCCCCGAAACGGAGTTTCGCGATGGCGGCGGCGCCCCTGGAGTCTTTCTGGAGTTTCGTCAATTGGTATCGAAGTTTTAGGTCACGGGGGCTTATATAGGCGAAGAGGCGGCGCAAGAGGGGCACTGATGTCTACTCACGCTTCTTTTCCTGTAGACAGTGTTGGGCCTCCAAGAGCAGAGGTTTGTAGAACAGCAGCAATTTTTCCCTTAAGTGGATCACCCAAGGTTTATCGAACTCAGGGAGGAAGAGGTCAAAGATATCCCTCTCAAGCAACCCTGCAATCACGATACAAGAAGTCTCTTGTGTCCCCAACACACCTAATACACTTGTCAGATGTATAGGTGCACTAGTTCGGCGAAGAGATAGTGAAATACAAGTAGTATGGATGTATATGAGTGGTAATAGCAATCTGAATAAAATATGGCAGCGAGTAAACATGCAACAGAACAGTAAATAAGCGGTGTTTGCGGTATTGGAAACAAGGCCTAGGGATCATACTTTCACTAGTGGACACTCTCAACATTGATCGCATAATAAATAATAACTTCTCTCATTTGTGCTACATACACTCTTTTGTTGGATGACAAACACCATTCGTTGTGTAGGGCTACAAGAGCTCCCTCAAGCCGGAGTTAACAAGCGCCACAACATTCGGCATTCATATTTAAGTAACCTTAGAGCATAATAGATCTTTGCAAAATAAACCGAGTACTAACATAGCATACACACTGTCACCATTACACTATGAAAGGGGGAATAGATCACATCAATACTATCATAGCGATAATCAACTCCATAACCTACAAGAGATTATGATCATAATCTACGACAAGAACCACACGATGCACACACTGTCACCTTTACACCATGCAGGAGGAATAGACTACTTTAATAACATCACATGAGTAGCACATAAACTAGTAGCGATACAAAGCTCATCATATAGATCTCAATCATGCAAAGCATGAGATCATTGTATTGGAGTACAGAGAGAGAGATTAACCACATAGCTACCGGTACAGCCCTTAGCCTCGGGGAGAACTACTCCCTCCTCATCATGGGAGCAGCAGCGTTGATGGAGATGGCGGTGAAGATGGCGGTGGTGTCGATGGAGAAGCCTT
Source organism: Lolium multiflorum (assembly GCA_030979885.1). Taxonomy (NCBI): domain Eukaryota; kingdom Viridiplantae; phylum Streptophyta; class Magnoliopsida; order Poales; family Poaceae; genus Lolium; species Lolium multiflorum. The sequence continues at coordinate 197,521,458 of CM061752.1, read as the reverse complement.
CCGGGGGCACTTCCCCGTCCCGGCGGCGTGCCGGAACAGAGACTCCTGTCCCCCAGATCTTGGCTTCGCGATGGCGGCGGCTCTGGAACTTTTCTCGTACCGTGGCTTTTTCGTATAGGGTTTTCGCGACGGAGACTTTTTATAGGCGAAAGGGCAGCCTCGGAGGGGCCCTGGTGGGGCCACACCATAGGGGGGCGCGCCCCAGCCCTTGGCCGCGCCGCCCTGGGGTGGGCCCCCGTGCCCTCTGGTGCCTCTCGGGTGTTCTGGAAGCTTCGTGCAGAAATAAGATATTGGGCATTGATTTCGTCCGATTCCGAGAATATTTCCTTACTAGGATTTCTGAAACCAAAAACAGCAGAAAACAGGAACTGGCTCTTCGGCATCTCGTCAATAGGTTAGTTCCGAAAAACGCATCAAAACGATATAAAGTGTGAACAAAACATGTAGGTATTGTCATAAAACAAGCATGGAACATCAAAAATTATAGATACGTTGGAGACGTATCAGCATCCTTAGTTCCTACTCGCCCTCGAGTAGGTAAACGATAACACAAATAATTTCTGAGGTGACATGCTACCATCATAATCTTGATCAACATTATTGTAAAGCATATGACATGAATGGAGTGATTCAAAGCAATGATTGCTAACAAAAGATGATGACTAAACAACTGAATCATATAGCAAAACTTTTCATGAATAGTACTTTCAAGACAATCATCAATAAGACTTGCATAAGAGTTAGCTCATAAGCAATAAATTCTTAGTAGAATGCATTGAAGCAACACAAAGGAAGATATAAGTTTCAGCAGTTGCTTTCAACTTCAACATTTATATCTCATGGATAATTGTCAACATAGAGTAATATAACAAGTGCAATAAGTAAACATGTAAGAATCAATGCACACAGTTAACACAAGTGTTTGCTTCTAAGATAGAAAGAAGTGGGTAAACTGACTCAACATAAAGTAAAAGAATGACCCTTCGCAGAGGGAAGCATGGATTACTATTTTTGTGCTAGAGCTTTTGTTTTGGAAACATAGAAACAATTTTGTCAACGGTAGTAATAATTCATATGTGCTATGCATAATACTTCCTACAAGTTGCAAGTCTCATGCATAGAGTACTAATAGTGCTCGCACCTTGTCCTAATTAGCTCGGATAACACGGATTATCATCACATGACATATGTTTCAACCAAGTGTCACAAAGGGGTACCTCTATGCCGCCTGTACAAAGGTCTAAGGAGAAAGCACGCATTGGATTTCTCGCTTTTGATTATTCTCAACTTAGACATCCATACCGAGACAACATAGACAACAGATAATGGACTCCTCTTTTAATGCTTAAGCATTCAACAACAAATAATATTCTCATAAGAGATTGAGGTTGTATGTCCAAACTGAAACTTCCACCATGATACATGGCTTTAGTTGGCTGCCCAATGTTCTTCTCTAACATATGCATACTCAAACCATTTGATCATGAAATCGCACTTACTTCAGACAAGATGAACATGCATAGCATCTCACATGATATCCAACAAAGGTAAAAAGTTGATGGCGTCCCCAGAAACATGGTTACCGCTCAACAAGCAACTTATAAGAAATAAGACACATAACTACATATTCATCACCACAATAGTTTTTAAGCTATTTGTCCCATGAGCTATATATTGCAAAGATAAAAGAATGAAATTTTAAAGGTAGCACTCAAGTAATTTACTTTGGAATGGCAGAAAAATACCACATAGTAGGTAGATATGGTGGACACAAATGGCATGGGTTTTGGCTCAAGGTGTTTGGATGCACGAGAAGCATTTCCTCTCAGTACAAGGTTTGGGCTAGCAAGGTTGTTTGAAGCAAACACAAGTATGAACAGGTACAGCAAAACTTACACAAGAACATATTACAAGCATTATAAGACTCTACACTGTCTTCCTTGTTGTTCAAACACTTTACCAGAAAATATCTAGACTTAGAGAGACCAATCATGCAAACCAAATTAAACAAGCTCTACGGTAGTTCTCCACTAATAGATTATACTACATGATGCAAGAGCTTAAACATGATCTATGAGAGCTCAAAACAATTGCCAAGTATCAAGTTATTCAAAACCATATGAAGCATTTTTTGATTCCAACAAAATAACAACAAGTGAAGCGATCAACTTTCGCCCTTGAACATTAAAAGCAAAAATGAAGAACACTAGTGTTCATATGAAAAAGCGGAGCGTGTCTCTCTCCCACACATGAGCATGAATTTATTCAGAGAATGAAAATAACAAAACGAAAATAAAAGCACACAGACGCTCCAAGTAAAGTACATAAGATGTGACGGAATAAAAATATAGTTTCACTAGAAGTGAGATAAGTTGTCGATGAAGAAGGCGATGCCTTGGGCATCCCCAAGCTTAAATGCTTGAGTCTTCTTAAAATATGCAGGGATGAACCACCGGGCATCCCCAAGCTTAGACCTTTCACTCTTCTTGATCATAGTATATCATCCTCTTCTCTTGACCCTTGAAAACTTCCTCCACACCAAACTTAAAGCAAACTCATTAGAGGGTTAGTGCATAATCAAAATTCACATGTTAAGAGGTGACACAATCATTCTTAACACTTCTGGACATTGCACAAAGCTTCTGAAAGTTAATGGAACAAAGAAACTCATTCAACATAGCAAAAGCGGCAATGCGAAATAAAAGGCAGAATCTGTCAAAAACAGAACAGTCCGTAAAGATGAATTTTGCAGGGGCACTTAACTTGCTCAAACGGAAAAACTCAAAACTAATGAAAGTTGCGTACATATCTGAGGATCACGCACGTAAATTTTCAGATTTTTTCGACTCTTCTACAGAGATCTGCGCGAATTCGTGACAGACAGCAATGCTGTTTCTGTGCAGCAATCCAAATCTAGCATCAACTTTACCATAGAGACTTTACTTGGCACAAAAAACATGATAAGGAGAGGTTGCTACAGTAGTAACAACTTCCAAGACTCAAATATAAAACAAAAGTGTTGTAGTAAAATAAACACATGGGTTATCTCCCAAGAAGTTCTTTCTTTATAGCCATTAAGATGGGCTCAGTAATTTTAATGATACTCGCAAGAAGTAAGAGTTGAAGCAAAAGAGAGCATCAAGAAGAAAATTCAAAACTCATTTAAGCCTAACCCACTTCCTATGAAAAGGAATCTTGTACACAAATAAATTCATGAAGAACAAAGTGGCAAGCATAGAAAAGCAACACAAGCGCAATTTCAAGATTCTCAACATAAAGAGGGGAAACTTAATATTATTAAGATGCATATAACCATGTTTCCCTCTCTCATAATAACTTTCAGTAGCATCATGAACAAACTCAACAATATAACTATCACATACAACATTCTTGTCATGAGCCACATGCATAAAATTATTACTCTCCACATAAGCATAATCAATTTTATTAGTTGTAGTGGGAGCAAATTCAACAAAGTAGCTATCATTATTATTCTCATCAAGTGTAGGAGGCATAGTATAATCATAATAAAATTTACTCTCCATAGTAGGCGGCACCAAAAGACCACTATCATTATAATCATCATAAATAGGAGGCAAAGTATCATCAAAGAAAATTTTCTCCTCAATGCTTGGGGGACTAAAAATATCATGCTCATCAAAACCAGCTTCCCCAAGCTTAGAATTTTCCATATCATTAGCAACAATGGTGTTCAAAGCGTTCATACTAATATCATTGCTACTAGCATGCAAATAAGATTCCATAGGTTTTTTAATTTTCGCAGCAAACAATCCATGTCTTAACTCAGGAAATAGAATAAGAAGCTCATTGTTACTTTCCATTATGCCTAACTAGTGTAAACAAGAAACCAAAAGATGCAATTGCAGGATCTAAAGGAAATAGCTTCGAGCACTTACAACGGCAACAGAAAATAACTTAGTTACCTGGGACCGGAGTATGAGTTCCTTTTACCTTTCCTCCCCGGCAACGACGCCAGAAAATATCTTGATGTCTACTCACGCTTCTTTTCCTGTAGACAGTGTTGGGCCTCCAAGAGCAGAGGTTTGTAGAACAGCAGCAAGTTTTCCCTTAAGTGGATCACCCAAGGTTTATCGAACTCAGGGAGGAAGAGGTCAAATATATCCCTCTCAAGCAACCCTGCAATCATGATACAAGAAGTCTCTTGTGTACCCAACACACCTAATACACTTGTCAGATGTATAGGTGCACTAGTTCGGCGAAGAGATAGTGAAATACAAGTAGTATGGATGTATATGAGTGGTAATAGCAATCTGAATAAAATATGGCAGCGAGTAAACATGCAAAAGAACAGTAAATAAGCGGTGCTTGCAGTATTGGAAACAAGGCCTAGGGATCATACTTTCACTAGTGGACACTCTCAACATTGATCGCATAATAAATAATAACTTCTCTCATTTGTGCTACATACACTCTTTTGTTGGATGACAAACACCATTCGTTGTGTAGGGCTACAAGAGCTCCCTCAAGCCGGAGTTAACAAGCGCCACAACATTCGGCATTCATATTTAAGTAACCTTAGAGCATAATAGATCTTTGCAAAATAAACCGAGTACTAACATAGCATACACACTGTCACCATTACACTATGAAAGGGGGAATAGATCACATCAATACTATCATAGCGATAATAACTCCATAACCTACAAGAGATTATGATCATAATCTACGACAAGAACCACACGATGCACACACACTACAAGAAAAGTTCTGATAGACAACGTCCCAAAATCGTCAACTAAGGGGCATTTTTCGTCGCCTATGGGCCTAACCCGACGATATGGGTTCCGTTGTCGAAACTGCGTCAGGCAAAGTCCAACGACGATTTTTTCGGTCCGTCGCGCTTGGGCGCCCTTCCGCCACGGAAAATCGGACCGTTGCGGAAGTGTTTCGGGAGCCCGTTGACTGCTGACGTCATGCAACTGACACGTGGCAGACGCCGTTAATTTGTTAACCCTGAAACCCCGTGGTAGATGGTAGGCCCACACGAGGCCTGCCACGTCTTAAGCGGGCCGCAGATGACATAGTTTGACCGGTCAACTATATAGCTGGGTGGTCCATTAGTTAAGTGGGCCGGGCCTAACCTCTAAGGTTGACTGGTCAAAACTTAAATGGGGGCCCATTTAACATGTGGGGTCCACCTTACAAGCAATGGGCCGCCCAGCAAGGGCCGGCCAAAACACAAAGGGTCCCACTTTCCGTTAAAAGGCGGCCCATTTAGTGTGGGGTCCACCGTATAGCAAGGGCCGCCCAACAAGCTAGTGGGCCGGCCAAAACACGTGGGTCCCACTGTTAAAGGGTCGCCCATTTAGTTCGTGGGGTCCACCATATAAGTGGGCCGGCCCAACAAAATAGTGGGCCGGCCAAAAACACAGGGTCCCACTTTCCCGTTAAAGGGCCGGCCCATTTAGTGGGGCCCACCATATAGCAAGTGGGCTGGCCCACCAAGATAGTGGGCCGGGCCAAAACACAGTGGGTCCCACATTCCTGTTAATGGGCCGGCCCATTTGGTATGTGGGGTCCACCATATAGAAAGTGGGCCGGCCCAACAAGATAGTGGGCCGGGCCAAAACACAGGTGGGTCCCACCTTCCTATTAAAGGGCCGGCCCATTTGGTGTGTGGGGTCCACCATATAGAAAGTGGGCCGCCCATTTGGTATGTGGGGTCCACCATATAGAAAGTGGGCCACCAACAAGATGGGCCGGGCCAAAAACACAGGTGGGTCCCACTTTCCACTTAAAGGGCCGCCCATTTACCATGTGGGACCACCATAGAGCGGGCGCCCAACATGATAGTGGGCGGCCCAATGCAGTGGGCCCCACTTTTGTTAAAGGCCGGCCCAACTAGTATGTGGGGTCCACAATTTAGCAAGTGGGCCGCCCAACAAGATAATGGGGGCCAAAAACACAGTGGGTCCCACTTTCCTCTTAAAGGGCCGGCCCATTTATTATGTGGGGTCCCCCAAAAGCAAATGGGCTGGCCCAACTAATTAGCCGGCCCAGTAGTTGGGGGGTCCACCTTAAAGCAAGTGGGCCAGCCCAATTAGTGTGGGGTCCACCGTAAATCAAATGGGCTGGCCCAAGAAGTAAGTGGGCCAGCCTGTTTAGGTGCTGTTTATATGCCGGCATAATATGCGCTTTAGGATTTTGCGGGCAGGCACATATGTGATTTCGCTTAATTGGGCCGTTTAAGGGATGGGAATTCGTGATTTAGTTGATTTCTGTCGGATAGCCTCACTTACCACAAGCACCAAAGAAAAAATGCGCGAAAGAACTATAAAAACTAACTAAATATTACATCAGCTGCAAGGCATTGAAAAAAATATTACAGAACCCAGAGAAATTGAATGGTAATTAAACCTAGCAATACAATGAAGCGATCCGGCAATCTTTTAAGTTGTCCATGCAGCACCTATATCTGAAACAAAGACATTACAAGTTAAGACAGCAACAATGGAAAGGCAAAGACACTACAATATTGTTTGCCAAAGAATTTGGAACTCATCATTTCGTCGTTATAACAAGATCATTGTAATGCGCACAATAAGCAAACAAAGAGTGCATGCCGCATACCAACAGCCAATATAACAGAGCATGTTAGAATGAAACAGCAGACTTACTACTGTCGAGTCCCATGCAAACCAACATGTTCAGGGAGTACAAAATTGGCATGAACAACATAGTAGCAGGCTATAAATTTTGTAACAACGACTGAGCAAGATGAAGTTATGATGGCTACATCTACAGAGCAGGGAATGTAAACCAAAAATAGAAGTTACGATGGCAAAAGCTAAAGAGGAGGGAATGTGAACCAACATGTGCCAAGTGCAATTACTTCATTTTGGCCGTGAACTAAATAATACTCCTGAACTTATAGTGAAGGGGATGCAAATCAAGATGTTTCGGGATATAAACTTGTAATGAGCAACACATGGAGGATAGTTAACGCTGGAGCTTAGGATGGACCAGATACAGAATATAGTGGGATCACCTGTGAACTTGTATAAGAGGGAATGCAAACCAATATGTTCAGCTTTCCATATGTGAGCGTCATGCCAAGTCAGAGAAACAAGTCAATAATGCAGCTTTTGAAGAACAAGATGGCACGCAAAATTATTATCTAGTAGTATGACAAGTTTATTTGTACTACAGGCTAGATAGCAGAGTGATAGCATGCCAAACTAAGTCCTTACTTTGTTAGCTTACAATGAACTAGATACAAAACAATGGCATCACCTGTAGTACAGGGAATGCAAGCCAACATGTTCATGGAGTAAAAAATTGGCACAAACAACATAGTAGCAGGCCATAATTTTTGTAACAACGACTGAGCAAGATAAAGTTATGATGGCTAGATCTACAGAGCAGGGAATGTAAACCAAATATAGAAGTTACGATGCCAAAAGCTATAGAGCAGGGAATGCGAACCAACATGTGCAATTACTTAAAATTGGCCATGAACTAAATAATAGCAGGATGTTACTATAATACCTACAGTATAATTTTTGTAACAACGACTGAGCAAGATAGAAGTTATGATGGCTACATCTACAGAGCAGGGAATGCAAACCAAAATGTTCAATCGCTTAAAGTTAGCAATGAAGTAGAAAATAGCAACGTGTTACGGTCATAGCTAGGAATGAACTAAAAGAGCTTCAGACAAACAAGCATCTGAACCCAGAACATGGCGCTAAAACAAGGGACTTACATTAGGAGAAGCACTCTGTGGGAGTCACAGCAGATCTTCCTGGGGTTGATAGATCCGGTGATGAAGTACGCTACATGTGCTACTTGGGGTTGGAGAGACGGCCATTACACTTCATGATTACTCATCTCATCTGCAAAAACGTAACGGCGCGTCGTTAGCACAAACAGGTTCCCCCAAGATTAAACAAGAACTTGCAGGCAAGCAATAGAAAAGCGACAGTAGAAGAGTTTAGATCATGCACGGCGCCGGTGAAGCAGATCCGGTTCATGCACAGCGGTGTCGGTGAGCAAGATCCGATGCGGTGGACGACGGATCCGGCGAAGCGGCTCCGGTGGGGTGGACGATGCCGCAGCTGAAGCGACTGCGGTAGACTGCTGGATGAGCATATATGGTTTCGAGGTTCGGCGGGGATGATCCGGTCCGGTTGATGACGGCGTCGATGAAGCGGCTCCGGCAGGCAGCCGGATGACGAGGATCGCGAGGGCTCGGGTAGGCCAGGGAAGTCCGGCGGGGATGTTCCGGTGCGGTGGTCGTGGAGGTGGTAGAGAGAGGGACTTGAGAAGTTCCGGTGGGTGGTCTCAGATGAGAGACTGAGGGAAATGAATTTTTTTGGGAGGGTATCCGGGGCTAGGGAGGTGGTGATCCAAAAAATGACGGGCAGACCCCCCCACCAACCGACTTTGCTGTCATCTCCACAGGGGTAGAATCGGAATTTGGAAGCGTGTGAAATTTTTGTATTTTGTGGGCGGGAAGTTTTGCCGCTATGAGATTTTGAATTTCGCTAAGGTACAAGTATAATGATAAAAAATTGTGAGACCGTACTAGTACCTCTGTTCAAGGCCGACTGTAAAATCAAATCATCATCAAGTTGAACATCGGTTACTACCATGATCATCATCGGACACAGATCTGGTGACATGCACCTGAAATTGGTGCATTCGTTGCAAAGTATAATGCTAAAAAAATTAGTGACCGTACTAGTACTTCTGTTCAAGCCCGAGTGCAACATCAAATCATCATCACGTTGAAAATTTGTTACCATGATCATGATCTATCTCTAAATTTGGCGCATCCGCTAAATCTGGCAAACTATAATGATAAAGAAATTGTGAGACAGTAGTAGTACTTCTGTTCATGGTCGAGTGCAACATCAAATCATCATCACGTTTAAAATTTGTTACCATGATCATGATCTACCTCTGAAAATGGGCGCATCCGCTAAAACTTGCAAAGTATAATGATACAAAATTGTGATACCGTACTAGGACTTATGTTCAAGGTCGAGTGCAACATCAAATCATCATTACATTGAAAAGTGTGTTACCATGATCACGATCTATCTCTGAATTTGGCGCATCCGCTAAATCTCGCAAAGTATAATGATAAAGAATTTGTGAGACAGTAGTAGTACTTCTGTTCAAGCCCGAGTGCAACATCAAATCATCATCACGTTGAAAATTTGTTACCATGATCATGATCTATCTCTGAATTTGGCGCATCCGCGCTAAATGTTGCAAAGTATAATGATTAAAAAAATTGTGAGACCGTACTAGTACTTATGTTCAAGGTCGAGTGCAACATCAAATCATCATCACGTTGACAATTTCTGTTACCATGATCCTCTATTTGGGGATGCTGCTCCCACACCACACCAGCGGCCCCAAACGGCAGCCATTTTAAAATTAAAATTGACATTTAAAAACCCAAAATCATACGAAATTTATACCAAAGTAGCTCGACTTTAAACATAACTAAACTTAAACTTAATCCTGGTCTACGGGCCGTCGGTTGGGGCGCTCGACGGCACTGCCTCGTCGTTGTTCTTAGCCATTGCCGCCTGCTTTCGTGCCCGCTTCTCCTTCGTTGCTTCGCGCATCTGGCGGTGGAGCATGGCGGCCGGCGGCGCTGTCCCCGCGCTTCCAGCCTTTCCCGAGAAGCTTCGATCTCGGCGCGCCTCGCCTGCTGGCGAGCGAACTCGTCCTGGTGGCGATGAGCGTTGAGCTCTGCGAGCTTCTGTCGCTCCGCCTCCTTGAGGCGGCGTCCCGCCTCCTCCGTGACCGCTCGCTGGCGCGATATCTCGAGGACGTGCTCGAGGTTCGCGTCGTTGACGAACTCGCGCTCCTCCTCCCTCAACCGCTGGTATCGTTGTGCGTTCAGCGACGCGAGGATCGCCGCCTGCTCCGGGTCGGTGGGGGCCTGCGGCGGCTCGCCCGACTGCGCTGACTCCTCGATCCGCCGCCTCTGCTTCCGCTTCTGCTACGTAGACATCGTGCCAGGACTCGAACCGTGGGTCCTCGTCCTCGTCGGAGCTGTGCTCGTCGTCGGCCTGCAGCTCCGGCTCCGGCTCCGGCTGCGGCTGCCGTGGTGGTGGAGGCAGCGCGCGGCCGTTGAGGCCAAGCATCGAGTAGGTGGTCTTCAGACGGCGCGGCATCTTGATGTGGAGAGTAGAGAATGGAGCGGCGGTGGTGGACGGCGTACGTCCTATATATCTAGCGGTGGCAACTACCCACATTTACGGCGACTGGACGCCGCGTGGCCAGTCGCTGCCCTCGTGGCCAGTCGCTGCCTCGGTTTCCGCGCGGGAGGCCATTTAAACGCCGACGACCAACCTTCCCGCGTCGTGGCCAGTCGATGCGAACCGTCGCGTCCTCTCGCTGACAAGGCGCCTCCACCAGCGAAAACCGTCGTTCCGCGAGGCACCCGGAGCGCCTGATTCGCGCCCCTGGCGAAGGGGCCGGCTCGGGGATGCCGGAGATTCTACTGGGCTCGAAAAATGGCCGGCGCCGTTTGGAGCGCACCGGTGCGAGCCATAAAACGACGCCGGCCCCCAAATCGCTATCAGGCCGGGCCGCCGGTGGAGATGCTCTGAATTTGGGGCAACCGCTAAATCTTGCATAGTATAATGATAAAAAAATTGTGAGACCATACTAGTAGTTCTGTTTAAGGCCGAGTGCAAGATAAAATAATCATTACATTGAAAATTTGTTACAATGATTGCAAACTATAGCAATAACAGGAAAAAATGCTCAAGGATTACAATAACAGCAAAAATTCTCAAATACAACAAGTCGAAATAACTCAAATGATACAAGCCATACAAATGGCATCATCGGCAAAACTGCATTTCTGTTAGGTAGAATTCATCGGAGTGCAAGTAACAGCTGGCTTTCCATTAGATCTGCAGAGTAGATTATTAAGGATCTGCTCAATCCAAGCTTGCCTATTTTTCAATTCATGTATCTCATTGACTGTTATGATGATATTTGAATCTATTTCATCTCTTTGCTGCTGAATTATATCAAGTGATTCGTGTGCAAAGGCAGCGATTGTTTGCGCTGGAATGGCTGGGACAGTAGCTATCATCTGACAATCAGATGAATTGGCATTGTCACGGCTGTGCTGTGGAAAGACCTGGACACTTGATGTACATGCCCTGCCATCTGCCTTCCTTGCTCTATTCAGGGGCTGAAAACAAGACAGTGCAAGTTACAGAACCATACAATTTGAGAAAACAACCATACTATTAGTTGTCACAGATTTTTGCAAAGCATCAAAACAGATGGCAGATTTTCACAAAGCACAAGGCATAATATAACAAAGCAAGCTATCAACCCCAATGCAACAGGCAGAGCAACCGGATGGCAAATATGAACAAAATAAATCAAGTAACTAGACAGTCTGTGCCTAATAAAATAAGCCAGGAAACTGCATAACAGCTGTCTATTAAAATTGACACTTGGAAGGGGTGCTTCAGATCCCTTAAGTTCCACAAAAGTGGTAGCCAGACATTGTGCAGTTGGAGAATCTCCAACCCCCTAAATTTCATTATTTTAATCATCAGCCAGCCATGGGAATGCCTCAGATAAAAGAGAAATATATCCATTTGGTGCCAAATATAAACGAGCAGGACCAATTAAGACAGATTAGACAGCAACCATTCTGGGATTCATATAAACTGACATATTATTTCAATGTTTAACCCATGAGCGCAATATAAGGGAAGGAGAAACAAACAAATGAACCATTTTGTGCCTAAAAATAAAAGATGGGTCAGCCAAAAAGTAACAACAAATCTTATTTATGATACCTACTGAAGGTGGATTTCCTACTACAGAAGGTGGCATTGGATTAATCAACAGTGAAATCCGAAAAAAGTCTTACAAAAAACAAATATGCTCATTATATCCCACAACAAGCATGCCAGATAGTCGCAAGGTTTATATGTTTTAATCATCAGTCAACTCAATGAATCAAGGACTAATAACCAATTGAATCATCATCTGACTCATATTCACCAAGCAAAACATTCTTATCATTATGGAAGAAATCCAGAAGACATAACAGTATGAGGAAGTGCATGAGCAATCAAACATTATGTGGCTAGAATAAAATGCCAGATCATTTAAGTTAAGCAGAACAATTAAATTGGTTTAATCACGATCAAACAAAAAAAGATTAGACAGGCAATAGAACAAGTTTGAGAAGCTAGCAGGAAAATGAACGAAGACGTGCAGTCATACAAATAGCATGATTTATTTCAAACCAGTTATCCTATCTATATGGAGAGTAAATGTGTTAAACACAAACTGGTTCCAGCACGATAAGCATATCAATACAAAAATGAAAGGTACTTACTGGATTATAGGGGTGATTCACTCCACGATTTGCTGTGTTCCATGTGATAGTGCAACATGAAATTACAGCAAAGAGTTAGGGTTGCAGCTCTTGAAGAAAAAAAACAATGAAGAATTTAAATGTACCAGAGCAATGAGTTCACACATGTACTACAGGATGGCAAAAGGATAGCAGAAAGGAAATAGTAATTGGCATTTACCGTCATTGTTTACAACAAAACAGATGGAAATTATAATGTAAAACCTTGTGAACACAGAAGAGCACAGAATGGCGGAATATAAAACAACATTTTGCAACGAACAAAACAGACGGCGGCTATGGTCCCAGCACACAACCTGTCACCTGAGAATAAGAAAAGCAAACAAACATGTAGGTTTCCTAACAAAAATAGATGAATTACATAGCATGCAATTACTGTTCTAACATTAGGACGAACTAGATGGATACTATAGGGGTGTTTCTTGAGAGTTTATAGAGCAGGGAACGCTTTGCTAGTCTTAGTATGAACAAGACAAAATTAATACTATTTTTTGCAACACACAGTACAATCATAGACGCTCACACGTACATACATACACTCATCACTCAGGCACACACACTACCCCTTCGAGCACCTTCAGGAAACTGCATCCAAGAAACTGTTCCGACGGGTATTGAGATTGACGAAGTCACCACTAGCACCACAATGTCATCGGGAACGCCGCGTCCCACAGAAGAATATTCCTCCATTTTTGAGACACCAAAGCGTTAAATCTGGGGGTGCCACTGCCCTCCTAACCATCCAACCACAGGTTGGTTCTCAGTGATTTGGTACTTGACATGTACTACATGATATCTAAAATGAAGTCGGTGTCAGGCTAACAAGCAAGGTGCGGCGTCGTTGCTTGACGTGAGTCGGTGTGATGCCATCACAAGATGAAGTGCATGGTCCATGTGATCTGGATTAGGGGATACTAGCATAATACCCGTGTGTTGCAACGGGTTAATAACGAAAGATGGCTCCCTCCAAATATAGAATAAATGGAATATAATCGCAATGTCTATGTCCAGGATGTGTGGCCACATGGTCCTCATTTTTCTTTAGAATCTGTGGTACGTCAGTATCATACAATGTGCTTATTTTTTGTCATCACTGAGACAACTCTGATGCTCGATCGACCGATCCGAGTTGATCAATCGACCGATCTAATTAACATGTTTGAACAGACGATCGAATAATTCATAGTATTTATTGAATGATACTCCCTCCGTGCCAAAAATAAGGCGTCTAAGGATTAGTTAAAAGTCAATGTTTTTAAAGTTTGACCAAGTTTACACACAAAAATATAAATATTTACAATACTAAATCATTATCAATAGAGTCACCCTAAAGTATAATTTCTTAATATGTCAATTTGATATTGAAAATGTAAATATTTTTTAAAATATTTGGTCAAAGTTCGTAAGGTTTGACTTTTGAGTTTTGACCAATCCTTAGACGCCTTACATTTTGGGACGGAGAGAGTATATCGTAAAAGGTGCCCGTTTTACACCATCTTTTTTAACAAAACACGGTACAATATAAATGCTCACTAAATGCATACTCGCTCCTACGAACGCACAAATGCACATGCAATCTCTATGAACACCTTCAAGATACTTTGTCTGAGAAACTGATTTGTCGAGAACACACGTCGATACGTGGCCCCAACTGAACAGATATTTCTCTTTATTAATGAAACACCCACGCATGAAACATGGTTTTTTTAGGGAGAATGTCACTGCGCTCCAAAACATGTGGTTGATTCTTGTGACTAACCTCTTAAAAGCTGCAGGGTATGAAAGCTTTGTTTTTTTTAAGGATTTTTAGTTGCATAAGTGTTGAGATTTGTATGTCCTACGAATTTTAAAGGGAAAATGCATGCACGTGCAAAAATTAGGAAAAGAAACCTAGAGTCATATAGATTGTCACTGTATGTTTGCGAATGAAAGAAAAGTTAGAAAATTTAAAGTAGCACGGCAAGAGGAGCCTAATCAATGGGTCTCTTTTGGCCTTTTTCTTTTTTGCCGATTGTGTCGATCTAACCGGGATTGCCGGACACGCGTTGATGAACTACGGCAGAGGAGAAAGGACGGATCACCTGCCGATCTTTTACAGAACTATGCCAGAAAGGATATAAAGATTGACCGGTACAAAAACCATCTCCATCAATCTACGCTCGTTAAGGAGAGGGTTCCTTAGAGAATAAAAAGGGGAGCGAACAAAAAAGATGTGTGGCTGGACCGATCTATGCTTGTCTTACCGATTAGAATTAGGAAAGGGATGCTGATTTTGCTACCTAGTGCTACGGATTGGATTTTGGTCGTGACCTAACTAATCCTGATAAGAACTCCTCATGGAGCCGGTCACGCTGACCTTACTTTTTATGTTCGGGGTGAGTTGTATACACGTTTGACGTACCATCACCAACCACCGCGGCCTATTTTAAATTTAATAGTAAAGATAGTTTATATGACAAGATTATGGGGGGATTGTTAGTAGTAATCTTATCAATGTGGTTGGCTAGTAAAGGAGCTAGCTTAGTCATGAAGTATCCAAGGTATGTAGAGAGAACTGTAGAATGGGGAATGTTCTAGAGTAAGATATTTACGAGTAGTATGAAATATCTAGAGTTTGTAGAGTATTCTAGAAGTATGGTATAGGGTTTGGATTCTGGCACATGGCAACAATCTAAAGGGTCATGTACAAAAATTTAAATAGAGTATCACCCGTCCCATGTAAGTAAGCTTTGTACCACTGAGATATCCAATAAAGCTTCCTAGTAGTAGTAGCCCTGTGTGTAAGTGTATGTGAGGCACAAGCTTCCTAGTATTATAAGCCCTGTGTGTGAAGCACATCAAGACAGAGAGCTCGAGGAGTGGCATGGGCAAATGCGCAGGATCCTGCCATCTGCCACGCGCATTGAGAGCGGGGCGGAGCTGGATCTATGGGACACATTCTAGTTGACCAAGACATGCTTGAACCTTCTATGGTAACAGACCAAAACGTGTAGGGGGGAGGGGGTCTGGTTACCTCGACGGCGGCTTCGTGTAGTCATACTCGGCATCCTTGCGGGTCACGTCGACGACGGCGGGGGTGCTGCGGTTGCGGTGGGCGTCGGCGTCGAGGAAGCAGATCTGGGGCGGTCGATGATGGGTTCGGGGAAGCAGATCTGAAACGAGGGAGTCGGTGAAGCAGATCCGGTGCAGTGCACGGCGTCGTTGGTGAAGCGGATCAGGTACGGCAGACGAGGGAGTCGGTGAACTCAGATAGTGCAGTGCACGGCGGCGTTGGTGAAGCGGATCTGGTGCTGCGGATGAAGCAGTCGGTGAAGCAGATCCGATGCAGTACACGGCGGCGTTGGTGAAGCGGATCTGGTGCTGCGGACGAGGGAGTCGGTGGCCTCAGGTAGGTGAGGTGGTATGCCGGCTAAGTACGGCTGGGATATTCCGGTGCGGTGGTCCGGCAGGTGAGAGATGATGGGCCTGGAGTATTGCGACAGATTTTTTGCGGAAATGGGGAAGACGAATGGAAGGCGGTAGACTATATATATCAGAGGGGGTGTGTAAATTACGAACGAGACCCCAACCAACGCCGGCTTCACTTGTCTGCCTTTGCGTCATTGCTAATAGGGTCGAAAGGGAATTCGAAATATGTGTATGGAGGCGGGAGTTTTGGCGCTCAACTCGTATTTTGAATCTCCCTGGTGTATAAGCAGTACAGTATACTAGATATTGAATCATAGACCAGGGAAGACAAGTACAGTAGTACAAAAATACTGTAATGTCTACATTGCATGATGCTGATCTACCTTGCGTTAGTGTTTGTACTTTGTAGTGGTAGCTAAGTGGTGCAAAGAAGACATATTTGTAATTTCTACAACTTAGATATGTCTTTATACATCCGTATTAGACAAAACTAAGACACCTCCTTTTAGACGAAGGTAATATTAATTTTGAATCTCTTTGTACTAATGTTGATGATTTTTAATAGATCTTCAGAGTTTCGTAGAAAAAAACTAGGCTCCTCTCGAGAAACAAATAAGCATACAATTAATTAAGTACGTGGGCGGTTATTATTATTTTAACAGGGAAACTGCATTCGTGCCCTATGGCCCGTCATCTTCAAAACCGTCCAAATGCATGCATCTAGCGACGGGCGGTTTCCAGGCCCTGGCGTGGCGGTTAACATTCGTCTTCCTCATTTCGTCTTCCTCATTTCGTCTTCTCCCTGACACTCTCGCCTGTGCCCCTCTCTCGCTACCCTCCATGGAAGCGTTCTACCAAGGACACACTTTCCTCGCTCATGGAACAACCACCATTACGGCGAACTATACCAATATGGCGTCTAAGGTGGAGGAACACATCAACAAAATCGAGTTGATACTGGAGAAAGAAGACTCGTACAAAATTGTTGGCCTAGACGTAGAGTACACCTATGGGCCTGAACAGAAGGCTGCCCTCATACAGTTGTGCATGGGCACAGACTGCCTCCTGTACCAGATTTCCTCGGCCGACCAGCCCTGCCCCAAACTCGCTGACTTTCTTGGCAGGCCTGACATAACATTTGCAGGTGTTGACATCGGCAACGACATTACCAGGCTTGGGCGTTGCAACCTCTCAGTGGCGAACTTCGTGGACATCCAGAAAAGGTGGAAGCCTGCCGATTCCACTAGTAACAATAAGGATTCGTTGGCTTACTATGCTGCGGCCATTATAGACAGCCAGTACAAATCTATCATGAAAAAACTTACGAAAGAGGAACACAAGGTGTGGAAGCAGGTGCCCTTGTCCATGAAGCATATCCTGTATGCAAGCATCGACGCATACGCGACATATGAGGTATACAGGCGAATAGTGAACTTTGAGAAGGGTCAACAAAAATTGGCGGAATTCCAGGACAGCGGGAGTAAGAAGAAGAAGAAGAAGAAGAAGAAGAGCAACATGGTACAGGCTGTGGAAGCTGAAGAGGAAGACCACTGAAAAGGATAGCCTAGTGTTAAAAGTAGTACAGTACTAGTATGTATACGATCGTGTGTGTATGCACCCAGTGATAAGTAGTACAGTATATTTTATCTTGCAAGTAGTTTTAAAAGTAGTACAGTACTACTGTAGTATGTACGATCGTGTGTGTATGCTCCCAGTGTCATGAGTACATAACTGATGATAATAATACTATATGTATGGTAGATCTTTTTTTATCTTGCATACTCCCTACGATCCATAATAAGTGTGCCGTTTCACTCTAACAGCATCCACTGTGTTGTCCACAACAGCTATCCTCGTCCACAAGCAATAAGTGTAGTCCATGCCCATATATAGAGTGGACACGTACAAGCTTTTGGTTGCCCATAAGTAAATAGTAATTATTTTACTCTGTGCTCTGTCTTGCATGTGTGTACTTCTAACAAATATGTGCGTCCCAGCGTGTGCCAAAGTTAACCTTATACTGAGTATATTGTACTATAGTATTACTCCCTCCGATCCACATTACTTGATGCTAAAATGGAAGTATCTATAGTTACAATATGTCTAGATACATCTACATTAGAGTCATCTAAACCATGATTAAGCCGAACCTCTGCCCCAAGACATGACATCTCTTCTACGTAGTAGAATGCTCTCCGTCCATAATAAAATATAATCAATGGATGGGACTGGATACCTTTGTTGGGAAGGTATCGTCACCTGCCGAGTAGGGTGTATGTAGGCATCCTATCACGATCCAGTAGTAATATCCATCTCCCAGTGACCCAGTCTATGTATGTGTCTTGTCTTGTCGATCCATGGACATGGCACCTACGAGGTACTCCACTGCTGATGATTTTGTAGAGTACGTATATTTATATGAGCACGATGCTTTGTACAAAGTTGTCCCGGTCACCTCAAGGTTGCATTAGCAGGACGAAAAACAGTTAGTCCCTTTCTATATAAGGAGTACTTATTTTGAGGATTAATTGTTCTCCTTCTCGATGCGAATGTAGAAACGCAGCAGCTTGGAAGGTCCACCAAGCACCTGGTACAGCGGCGGTACCGAGAGGAACGACGTGAGTTCATCAAACGCGACGTCGCCCGGCAAGGCGCAGCTCGACGCCTCCAATGACACATTCACGGTGTCCGCCCTGCTCCTCGAGTGCGCCAACGAGCACGACGCCGGCCCATTCGCCCACATCTTTGCCGTGTACAGAGGCCACACGCACGCGGCCGCCCTAACGCACACGGTAGACACGATGGTGGTCGAAGTCGAACCGAGCACGCCGATGATCAGGACGAACACGGCGCCGTCCTCCCCTTCGGCGATGATCCGCAGGCACGGCGAACCCGGCACCGGCACCAGCACCTCGAACACTTTGGTCGTGTTGTACGGCGGGAGCTTGTGCACTTGGATCGAGTGGGCCGCTGCAAAGTGGGCGACGAGCGCTGTTGGCGGGGCGGCGAAGTCGCAGCCGGGCTCCGTGCAAGCGCAAGGGGCGTGCGGGCATGCAATCTTGTGGTCGTGGACCTGGTGGTAGGCCACCAAGCTCCCGCAGCTGCTGTGGGGGCACTCAACCGTCGCCGCTGATACGACGGCGTCCATTGCCGGGTCGTGCTCGAATCCGCCGCGGGGTTCCACGCACCTATGGCACCGGTTCCCGGGAAGCTCGCTGAGGCAGCGGCCGCAGGCCAAATGATTACCCTTGCACTGCACAAATCAAAGTTCGTGGATTGCCATTTTTGCAGTAGTGAACCCACAAAAGAAACATCAATGGAGTGTGGGAGGGAAAGGGATCGACCTTGAAGACGGGGGGCTTGAGGGGCTGGGAGCAGAAAATGCAGTGAAGCACGGTGGAGTCCATCTTCAGGGTAACGGTGACAGTTTCCAGCATTGCGAGCGCGCGAGGAGTATGTGGCCTATCGATGGCCTCTCTTATCTCCTAGCCTCGAGGCTGGAGTACTCTATTTAAGGGGATGGGAAGGGATTTTGCTTAAGACGAGGAAAACCCAATATAGTACCTCCATCTCAAAGCTTAGCTTATATTATTTTTAGAAAGTCAAATTATGTCAAAATTGACTAAGCATTTACCGAAAATCATGGTAGTTAAAAAATGTGTATCTCCACCATCATACTATTTGAGACTATATTTGTGATGGTAATAGGCACAACTACATACACAAAAATTGACATCATCTGATTATTAGTTATTTGGACTGCGGGATGAACTTTTTGGAACTGTGCATTAAGCACCGGTAACCACTTAGGGCTTCTTTGATTCATAGGATTGACATAGGAATTATGTTGGATTTGATTCCTATGGGAAAATTTCAATCCTACACCTTTCCTATTTCTACACTCTCCACATTCCTTTGAATCAAAGCAGCAGTGCTTCTTTGTTTTTTATAGTAAGTGAAAGGACATCTAAAAAACAGGAGAAATGATCTGGAAGTGCACATAGTTTTATATAAATCAGATGGAGGGGTTACAATTACATATAGTTGGAGTATTCACTTCCGATTCACAAAAAAAAGGAGTATTCACTTCCACGCTGCATTATTATTAAGTACAGTATAAGTACTACTACAAACAGTTCAGCACAAATATGAAACGAAGAATCCATAAAAAAATAGCAGCCGTACGAACAATCAAGTACTTTTCATCGAAATTTATCATTCCTCATGACAAATTGACAGTTTTTTCAACTACGCAAAGTAGCAGTAGCTACATCTGCTTGCATATGCGAATGTAGAAACGCAGCTCCTTGGACGATCCAGCACCAACGAGGTATGGCCCCGGCACAACGAGGAACGACGTGAGCTCCTCAAACACGACAGCGCCCGGCGACGCGCTGCCAGAAGCATCGGCAGACATCTTCACGACATCCCGCCTGCAGTCCGATTTCGAGGACGGCGGCGGGCCGTGCGCCCAGATCTTCACCCTGTAGAGCGGCCACACGGATGTGGCCGAACTGACGCATACCAAAGACAAGACAATGGCCGGGCCGAGCGCGTCGATGTACAGGACGAACACGGAGCCGTCATCCCCTTCGACGACGAGCAGCCTGCACGGCGAGCACGGGTGCGTCATGGTCACCCGGAACTCTATGGACTTGCCATACTCTAACCTGTGCACCTGAATCGAGTGGGCCTCTGCGAGGTGAACGAGGAGCGCTGACGGTGGGGCGGCGAAGTCGCAGCCCTGCTCCGTGCAGTTGCACCGGCCGTGCGGGCACGCGATCTGGTGGCTTAGGGACTCGTGGTAGCTGACGATGACCCCGCAGCCGTCGTGGGAGCACATGACCTGCGCCGTTCCAGCGATGTTGTACGCGATGGCCTCCAAATTCGTAGCGTTTATTTCCATAGTGCCGTCCATCGCCGCCAGTTGGTTGAATCCGGAGCCGCGCTACTCTTCTTCTGGCGCCGTTTACTTGGAACCTCGCCGACGGTGGCAGGCGGCAGGCCTCATACCACGCTGCAACTCCGATCAATATTAATTGATGGTAAAATGGATGTATCTACAACTATAATGTGTATAGATGCATCTATATTACCATCAAATAATATGAATCGGAGGGAGTACAAGGAATGACAGTTTAGCACAAGTGACACCAGCAAATAAAAATCAATGGACTCTCAGAGGAAAAGGGGGCGACCTTGTTGAACTTGGGGCAAATCAATGGAGTCTGACAGACAAATGATGCGATATCTAAAGCCGGTTAGAGAGAGAGAGAGAGAGAGAGAGAGAGAGAGAGAGAGAGAGAGAAAGAGAGAGAGAGAGAGAGAGAGAGAGAGAGAGAAAGTGTGTGTGTGTGTGTCCGGGGGGGGCGTTTGTTCACTTCTTTGTTTAAAACGAGGATTCGTACAAGGTAATAGAGCCCGCATGCTCGGCTGGGTAGACAGCCAGGAGTGACCCCAACATGGTCGTGCCACAAGGATTCATGTCAAATGAAAAGGGAAGCATGTATCTTTGAATCTTGTCAAATCCTAGGTTTGACCAAGATAATTTAAACAAGTTTAAAACAAGAAAATGAAAAGGGAAGCATGTATCCTTCTTAGTCACTCTAAAATGAAGTTTTTGGGAGGTTTTTGAAATTTCCATGTTTGAAACCCAAAACCACTTCTCTTCATGCTTGACTTCATAAGACGGAGATTAGGGGTTAGGGGGTAGATACATGATTTGTATGGTTTGATATGTCTAGACCTTGTTTATCAATTTTAATGCTTACTATATGACATAAGAAGACTATGTGATTTTGTTTTTCATTTTTCTGTTTTTTTATTTTTCTGCCCATTTGAATCTTGGTCAAATCCTAGGTTTGACCAAGATTTAGACAAGTTTAACACGTAAATGATTTAACTTGGATTTCCTACCCTTGAATCCATAGGAAACTTTGTTCTAATGCACTATTATAATCAACCGAGTTTTTACACCAACAGGTCTGTCACTTACGTGTGGTGCCCACGCGTGAGGTCCCACACTTCAGTGAGCACAAGTCACGTGCAGTAGGTACGCAAAGTCCCAGCCATCTTCTTTGTCAAGAGAAGACGCATCAGATGCGTATTGGAAGTCTGTGGGTCCTTCTGGATCCTTCGGTTGTCCCTCTCACAAAAAAACAAATCTCTCTCATTCTCGGCCTCGCTCGACTCGCTCGCACCTCCTGCTCACTGACAAACCCTGCACAAAAGTCAACATCATCACCCGAAAAAGGGGAGACACCCCCTTCTTCTCTCCTTCCGAGTGATCCCTCTTCCTCCGTGTTTCACTCGACGGGCAAACACCCATGTGCTGCATAGTAATAATAAAAAGGTAGTAGAAAAATCGATATACGAATCTATAATTAAATAGGTTAAACTCGGGTTTTGCCCAGTTCTACAGATCAAGGGTTCAAAAAAATCCAACTACGGGGTTCGAACAACACGATTCTAATCCAAGAATTTTTTCGACCTCATCCAAATGGCCTCAAATTATAGGGTTAGCATCTAGTGCAGTTTGTGTGAAAATGTATGCACTATGTGTGCTATAACTTGTATGTCTTTCAAATTTGAACCAAATTTGAATAAGTTTGAAATATTTGAAAAGGGGCTTTTGGGAGGTTTTTGAAATTTCCATGTTTGAAACCCAAAACCACTTCTCTTCATGCTTGACTTCATAAGACAGAGTTTAGGGTTAGGGGGTATAGATACATGATTTGTCTGGTTTGAATATGTCTAGACCTTGTTTATCAACTTTAATGCTTACTATATAACATAAGAAAACTATTTGCTTTGGTTTTTATTTTTGCTGATTTTTTTTCAATTTTGATGCCCATTTGAATCTTGGTCAAATCCTAGGTTTGACCATGGTTTAAACAAGTTTAAATCATGAATATGAAAAAATAAGCATCTTTCCTTCTTAGTCACCCCAAAATGTAGCTCTTGGGAGGGTTTTTGAAATTTCCATGTTTGGAACAAAAAAACCACTTCTCTTCATGCATGCTTGACTTCATAAGACAGAGTTTAGGGTTAGGGGTGTAGATATATACATGATTTTCTAGTTTGAATATGTCTAGACCTGTTTATCAACTTTAATGCTAACTATAGACATAAGAAGACTATGTGCTTTGGTTTTTCATTTTTCTGTTTTTTTCTGAATTTTATTCCCATATATTTGAATCTTGGTCAAATCCTAGGTTCAACCAAGATTTAAACAAGTTTAAAACATGAAAATTAAAAGGTAAGCATGTATCCTTCTTAGTCACTCTAAAATGAAGCTTTTGGGATGTTCTTGAAATTTCCATGTTTGAAACCCAAAACCACTTCTTCATGCTTGACTTCATAAGACGGAGATTAGGGGTTAGGGGGTAGATACATGATTTGTATGGTTTGATATGTCTAGACCTTGTTTATCAATTTTAATGCTTACTATATGACATAAGAAGACTATGTGATTTTGTTTTTCATTTTTCTGTTTTTTTATTTTTCTGCCCATTTGAATCTTGGTCAAATCCTAGGTTTGACCAAGATTTAGACAAGTTTAACACGTAAATGATTTAACTTGGATTTCCTACCCTTGAATCCATAGGAAACTTTGTTCTAATGCACTATTATAATCAACCGAGTTTTTACACCAACAGGTCTGTCACTTACGTGTGGTGCCCACGCGTGAGGTCCCACACTTCAGTGAGCACAAGTCACGTGCAGTAGGTACGCAAAGTCCCAGCCATCTTCTTTGTCAAGAGAAGACGCATCAGATGCGTATTGGAAGTCTGGGTCCTTCTGGATCCTTCGGTTGTCCCTCTCACAAAAAAACAAATCTCTCATTCTCGGCCTCGCTCGACTCGCTTGCTCGCTCGCACCCCTGCTCACCGACAAACCCTGCACAAAAGTCAACATCATCACCCGAAAAAGGGGAGACACCCCCTTCTTCTCTCCTTCCGAGTGATCCCTCTTCCTCCGTGTTTCACTCGACGGGCAAACACCCATGTGCTGCATAGTAATAATAAAAAGGTAGTAGAAAAATCGATATACGAATCTATAATTAAATAGGTTAAACTCGGGTTTTGCCCAGTTCTACAGATCAAGGGTTCAAAAAAATCCAAGAATTTTTTCGACCTCATCCAAATGGCCTCAAATTATAGGGTTAGCATCTAGTGCAGTTTGTGTGAAAATGTATGCACTATGTGTGCTATAACTTGTATGTCTTTCAAATTTGAACCAAATTTGAATAAGTTTGAAATATTTGAAAAGGGGCTTTTGGGAGGTTTTTGAAATTTCCATGTTTGAAACCCAAAACCACTTCTCTTCATGCTTGACTTCATAAGACAGAGTTTAGGGGTTAGGGGTATAGATACATGATTTGTCTGGTTTGAATATGTCTAGACCTTGTTTATCAACTTTAATGCTTACTATATAACATAAGAAAACTATTTGCTTTGGTTTTTATTTTTGCTGATTTTTTTTCAATTTTGATGCCCATTTGAATCTTGGTCAAATCCTAGGTTTGACCATGGTTTAAACAAGTTTAAATCATGAATATGAAAAAATAAGCATCTTTCCTTCTTAGTCACCCCAAAATGTAGCTCTTGGGAGGGTTTTTGAAATTTCCATGTTTGGAACAAAAAAACCACTTCTCTTCATGCATGCTTGACTTCATAAGACAGAGTTTAGGGTTAGGGGTGTAGATATATACATGATTTTCTAGTTTGAATATGTCTAGACCTGTTTATCAACTTTAATGCTAACTATAGACATAAGAAGACTATGTGCTTTGGTTTTTCATTTTTCTGTTTTTTTCTGAATTTTATTCCCATATATTTGAATCTTGGTCAAATCCTAGGTTCAACCAAGATTTAAACAAGTTTAAAACATGAAAATTAAAAGGTAAGCATGTATCCTTCTTAGTCACTCTAAAATGAAGCTTTTGGGATGTTCTTGAAATTTCCATGTTTGAAACCCAAAACGACTTCTCTTCATGCTAGACTTCATAAGATCGACGGGGGGTAGATACATGATTTGTCTGGTTTGGATATACCTAGACCTCGTTTATCAACTCGAATGCTTACGATATGACATATATAAGAAGACTATGTGCTTTTGTTTTTCATTTTTCTGATTTTTTTGAATTTTGTGCCCACCCATTTGTATCTTGGTCAAATCCTAGGTTTGATAATGATTTAAACAAGTTTAAAATATGAAAATGCAAATGTAAGCATGGATCCTTCTTAGTCTGTCTAAAATGAAGCTTTTGGGAGGTTTTTGAAATTTCCATGTTTGAAACCCAAAACCACTTCTCTTCACATGCTTGACTTCATAAGACATAGTTAATTAATTTAGGGCTTAGGGGGTATAGATACATGATTTGTGTGGTTTGAATATGTATGGACCTTGTTTATCAAATTCAATGCTTACTATATGACATAAGAAAACTATTTGCTTTGGTTTTTCTTTTTTCTGATTTTTTTTCAAATTTGATGCCCATTTGAATCTGCTTGTCAAATCCTAGGTTTGACGACCAAGATAATTTAAACAAGTTTAAAACATGAAAATGAAAAGGGAAGCATGGATCCTTCTTAGTCACTCTAAAATGAAGCTTTTGGGAGGTTTTTGAAATTTCCATGTTTGAAACCCAAAACCACTTCTCTTCACATGCTTGACTTCATAAGATAGAGTTTAGGGGTTAGGGGGTATAGCTACATGATTTGTCTGGTTTGAATATGTCTAGACCTTGTTTATCAACTTTAATGCTTACTATATGACATAAGAAAACTATTTGCTTTGGTTTTCCTTTTTGCTGATTTTTTTTCAATTTTGATGCCCATTTGAATCTTGTCTAATCCTAGGTTTGACCAAGATAATTTAAACAAGTTTAAAACATGAAAATGAAAAGGGAAGCATGTATCCTTCTTAGTCACTCTAAACTCGGGTTTTGCCCAGTTCTACAGATCAAGGGTTCAAAAAAATCCAACTACGGGGTTCGAACAACACGATTCTAATCCAAGAATTTTTTCGACCTCATCCAAATGGCCTCAAGCTATAGGGTTAGCATCTAGTGCAGTTTTTGTGAAAATGTATGCACTATGTGTGCTATAACTTGTATGTCTTTCAAATTTGAACCAAATTTGAATAAGTTTGAAATATTTGAAAAGGGGCTTTTGGGAGGATTTTGAAATTTCCATGTTTGAAACCCAAAACCACTTCTCTTCATGCTTGACTTCATAAGACGGAGTTTAGGGGTTAGGGGTAGATACATGATTTGTATGGTTTGATATGTCTAGACCTTGTTTATCAACTTTAATGCTTACTATATGACATAAGAAGACTATGTGATTTTGTTTTTCATTTTTCTGTTTTTTTATTTTTCTGCCCATTTGAATCTTGGTCAAATCCTAGGTTTGACCAAGATTTAGACAAGTTTAACACGTAAATTAGTTAACTTGGATTTCCTACCCTTGAATCCATAGGAAACTTTGTTCTAATGCACTATTATAATCAACCGAGTTTTTACACCAACAGGTCTGTCACTTACGTGTGGTGCCCACCCTTGAGGTCCCACACTTCAGTGAGCACAAGTCACGTGCGTAGGTACGCAAACTCCCAGCCATCTTCTTTGTCAAGAGAAGACGATCGATGCGTATTGGAAGTCTGTGGGTCCTTCTGGATCCTTCGGTTGTCCCTCTCACAAAAAACAAATCTCTCTCATTCTCGGCCTCGCTCGACTCGCTCGCTCGCTCGCTCGCACCTCCTGCTCACTGACAAACCCGCACAAAAGTCAACATCATCACCCGAAAAGGGAGACCCCCTTCTTCTCTCCTTCCGAGTGATCCCTCTTCCTTCGTGTTTCACTCGACGGGCAAACACCCATGTGCTGCATAGTAATAATAAAAAGGTAGTAGAAAAATCGATATACGAATCTATAATTAAATAGGTTAAACTCGGGTTTTGCCCAGTTCTGCAGATCAAGGGTTCAAAAAAATCCAACTACGGGGTTCGAACAACACGATTCTAATCCAAGAATTTTTTCGACCTCATCCAAATGGCCTCAAATTATAGGGTTAGCATCTAGTGCAGTTTGTGTGAAAATGTATGCACTATGTGTGCTATAACTTGTATGTCTTTCAAATTTGAACCAAATTTGAATAAGTTTGAAATATTTGAAAAGGGGCTTTTGGGAGGTTTTTCAAATTTCCATGTTTGAAACCCAAAACCACTTCTCTTCATGCTTGACTTCATAAGACAGAGTTTAGGGGTTAGGGGTATAGATACATGATTTGTCTGGTTTGAATATGTCTAGACCTTGTTTATCAACTTTAATGCTTACTATATAACATAAGAAAACTATTTGCTTTGGTTTTTATTTTTGCTGATTTTTTTTTCAATTTTGATGCCCATTTGAATCTTGGTCAAATCCTAGGTTTGACCATGGTTTAAACAAGTTTAAATCATGAATATGAAAAAATAAGCATCTTTCCTTCTTAGTCACCCCAAAATGTAGCTCTTGGGAGGGTTTTTGAAATTTCCATGTTTGGAACAAAAAAACCACTTCTCTTCATGCATGCTTGACTTCATAAGACAGAGTTTAGGGTTAGGGGTGTAGATATATACATGATTTTCTAGTTTGAATATGTCTAGACCTGTTTATCAACTTTAATGCTAACTATAGACATAAGAAGACTATGTGCTTTGGTTTTTCATTTTTCTGTTTTTTTCTGAATTTTATTCCCATATATTTGAATCTTGGTCAAATCCTAGGTTCAACCAAGATTTAAACAAGTTTAAAACATGAAAATTAAAAGGTAAGCATGTATCCTTCTTAGTCACTCTAAAATGAAGCTTTTGGGATGTTCTTGAAATTTCCATGTTTGAAACCCAAAACGACTTCTCTTCATGCTAGACTTCATAAGATCGACGGGGGTAGATACATGATTTGTCTGGTTTGGATATACCTAGACCTCGTTTATCAACTCGAATGCTTACGATATGACATATATAAGAAGACTATGTGCTTTTGTTTTTCATTTTTCTGATTTTTTTGAATTTTGTGCCCACCCATTTGTATCTTGGTCAAATCCTAGGTTTGATAATGATTTAAACAAGTTTAAAATATGAAAATGCAAATGTAAGCATGGATCCTTCTTAGTCTGTCTAAAATGAAGCTTTTGGGAGGTTTTTGAAATTTCCATGTTTGAAACCCAAAACCACTTCTCTTCACATGCTTGACTTCATAAGACATAGTTAATTAATTTAGGGCTTAGGGGGTATAGATACATGATTTGTGTGGTTTGAATATGTATGGACCTTGTTTATCAAATTCAATGCTTACTATATGACATAAGAAAACTATTTGCTTTGGTTTTTCTTTTTTCTGATTTTTTTTCAAATTTGATGCCCATTTGAATCTGCTTGTCAAATCCTAGGTTTGACGACCAAGATAATTTAAACAAGTTTAAAACATGAAAATGAAAAGGGAAGCATGGATCCTTCTTAGTCACTCTAAAATGAAGCTTTTGGGAGGTTTTTGAAATTTCCATGTTTGAAACCCAAAACCACTTCTCTTCACATGCTTGACTTCATAAGATAGAGTTTAGGGGTTAGGGGGTATAGCTACATGATTTGTCTGGTTTGAATATGTCTAGACCTTGTTTATCAACTTTAATGCTTACTATATGACATAAGAAAACTATTTGCTTTGGTTTTCCTTTTTGCTGATTTTTTTTCAATTTTGATGCCCATTTGAATCTTGTCTAATCCTAGGTTTGACCAAGATAATTTAAACAAGTTTAAAACATGAAAATGAAAAGGGAAGCATGTATCCTTCTTAGTCACTCTAAACTCGGGTTTTGCCCAGTCTACAGATCAAGGGTTCAAAAAAATCCAACTACGGGGTTCGAACAACACGATTCTAATCCAAGAATTTTTTCGACCTCATCCAAATGGCCTCAAGCTATAGGGTTAGCATCTAGTGCAGTTTTTGTGAAAATGTATGCACTATGTGTGCTATAACTTGTATGTCTTTCAAATTTGAACCAAATTTGAATAAGTTTGAAATATTTGAAAAGGGGCTTTTGGGAGGATTTTGAAATTTCCATGTTTGAAACCCAAAACCACTTCTCTTCATGCTTGACTTCATAAGACGGAGTTTAGGGGTTAGGGGTAGATACATGATTTGTATGGTTTGATATGTCTAGACCTTGTTTATCAACTTTAATGCTTACTATATGACATAAGAAGACTATGTGATTTTGTTTTTCATTTTTCTGTTTTTTTTTATTTTTCTGCCCATTTGAATCTTGGTCAAATCCTAGGTTTGACCAAGATTTAGACAAGTTTAACACGTAAATGAGTTAACTTGGATTTCCTACCCTTGAATCCATAGGAAACTTTGTTCTAATGCACTATTATAATCAACCGAGTTTTTACACCAACAGGTCTGTCACTTACGTGTGGTGCCCACCCTTGAGGTCCCACACTTCAGTGAGCACAAGTCACGTGCAGTAGGTACGCAAACTCCCAGCCATCTTCTTTGTCAAGAGAAGACGCATCAGATGCGTATTGGAAGTCTGTGGGTCCTTCTGGATCCTTCGGTTGTCCCTCTCACAAAAAACAAATCTCTCTCATTCTCGGCCTCGCTCGACTCGCTCGCTCGCTCGCTCGCCGCCGCACCTCCCCGCTCACCGACAAACCCCGCACAAAAGTCAACATCATCACCCGAAAAAGGGGAGACACCCCTTCTTCTCTCCTTCCGAGTGATCCCTCTTCCTTCGTGTTTCACTCGACGGGCAAACACCCATGTGCTGCATAGTAATAATAAAAAGGTAGTAGAAAAATCGATATACGAATCTATAATTAAATAGGTTAAACTCGGGTTTTGCCCAGTTCTGCAGATCAAGGGTTCAAAAAAATCCAACTACGGGGTTCGAACAACACGATTCTAATCCAAGAATTTTTTCGACCTCATCCAAATGGCCTCAAATTATAGGGTTAGCATCTAGTGCAGTTTGTGTGAAAATGTATGCACTATGTGTGCTATAACTTGTATGTCTTTCAAATTTGAACCAAATTTGAATAAGTTTGAAATATTTGAAAAGGGGCTTTTGGGAGGTTTTTCAAATTTCCATGTTTGAAACCCAAAACCACTTCTCTTCATGCTTGACTTCATAAGACAGAGTTTAGGGGTTAGGGGGTATAGATACATGATTTGTCTGGTTTGAATATGTCTAGACCTTGTTTATCAACTTTAATGCTTACTATATAACATAAGAAAACTATTTGCTTTGGTTTTTATTTTTGCTGATTTTTTTTTCAATTTTGATGCCCATTTGAATCTTGGTCAAATCCTAGGTTTGACCATGGTTTAAACAAGTTTAAATCATGAATATGAAAAAATAAGCATCTTTCCTTCTTAGTCACCCCAAAATGTAGCTCTTGGGAGGGTTTTTGAAATTTCCATGTTTGGAACAAAAAAACCACTTCTCTTCATGCATGCTTGACTTCATAAGACAGAGTTTAGGGTTAGGGGTGTAGATATATACATGATTTTCTAGTTTGAATATGTCTAGACCTGTTTATCAACTTTAATGCTAACTATAGACATAAGAAGACTATGTGCTTTGGTTTTTCATTTTTCTGTTTTTTTCTGAATTTTATTCCCATATATTTGAATCTTGGTCAAATCCTAGGTTCAACCAAGATTTAAACAAGTTTAAAACATGAAAATTAAAAGGTAAGCATGTATCCTTCTTAGTCACTCTAAAATGAAGCTTTTGGGATGTTCTTGAAATTTCCATGTTTGAAACCCAAAACGACTTCTCTTCATGCTAGACTTCATAAGATCGACGGGGTAGATACATGATTTGTCTGGTTTGGATATACCTAGACCTCGTTTATCAACTCGAATGCTTACGATATGACATATATAAGAAGACTATGTGCTTTTGTTTTTCATTTTTCTGATTTTTTTGAATTTTGTGCCCACCCATTTGTATCTTGGTCAAATCCTAGGTTTGATAATGATTTAAACAAGTTTAAAATATGAAAATGCAAATGTAAGCATGGATCCTTCTTAGTCTGTCTAAAATGAAGCTTTTGGGAGGTTTTTGAAATTTCCATGTTTGAAACCCAAAACCACTTCTCTTCACATGCTTGACTTCATAAGACATAGTTAATTAATTTAGGGCTTAGGGGGTATAGATACATGATTTGTGTGGTTTGAATATGTATGGACCTTGTTTATCAAATTCAATGCTTACTATATGACATAAGAAAACTATTTGCTTTGGTTTTTCTTTTTTCTGATTTTTTTTCAAATTTGATGCCCATTTGAATCTGCTTGTCAAATCCTAGGTTTGACGACCAAGATAATTTAAACAAGTTTAAAACATGAAAATGAAAAGGGAAGCATGGATCCTTCTTAGTCACTCTAAAATGAAGCTTTTGGGAGGTTTTTGAAATTTCCATGTTTGAAACCCAAAACCACTTCTCTTCACATGCTTGACTTCATAAGATAGAGTTTAGGGGTTAGGGGTATAGCTACATGATTTGTCTGGTTTGAATATGTCTAGACCTTGTTTATCAACTTTAATGCTTACTATATGACATAAGAAAACTATTTGCTTTGGTTTTCCTTTTTGCTGATTTTTTTTCAATTTTGATGCCCATTTGAATCTTGTCTAATCCTAGGTTTGACCAAGATAATTTAAACAAGTTTAAAACATGAAAATGAAAAGGGAAGCATGTATCCTTCTTAGTCACTCTAAACTCGGGTTTTGCCCAGTTCTACAGATCAAGGGTTCAAAAAAATCCAACTACGGGGTTCGAACAACACGATTCTAATCCAAGAATTTTTTCGACCTCATCCAAATGGCCTCAAGCTATAGGGTTAGCATCTAGTGCAGTTTTTGTGAAAATGTATGCACTATGTGTGCTATAACTTGTATGTCTTTCAAATTTGAACCAAATTTGAATAAGTTTGAAATATTTGAAAAGGGGCTTTTGGGAGGATTTTGAAATTTCCATGTTTGAAACCCAAAACCACTTCTCTTCATGCTTGACTTCATAAGACGGAGTTTAGGGTTAGGGGTAGATACATGATTTGTATGGTTTGATATGTCTAGACCTTGTTTATCAACTTTAATGCTTACTATATGACATAAGAAGACTATGTGATTTTGTTTTTCATTTTTCTGTTTTTTTTTTATTTTTCTGCCCATTTGAATCTTGGTCAAATCCTAGGTTTGACCAAGATTTAGACAAGTTTAACACGTAAATGAGTTAACTTGGATTTCCTACCCTTGAATCCATAGGAAACTTTGTTCTAATGCACTATTATAATCAACCGAGTTTTTACACCAACAGGTCTGTCACTTACGTGTGGTGCCCACCCTTGAGGTCCCACACTTCAGTGAGCACAAGTCACGTGCAGTAGGTACGCAAACTCCCAGCCATCTTCTTTGTCAAGAGAAGACGCATCAGGATGCGTATTGGAAGTCTGTGGGTCCTTCTGGATCCTTCGGTTGTCCCTCTCACAAAAACAAATCTCTCTCATTCTCGGCCTCGCTCGACTCGCTCGCTCGCTCGCTCGCACCTCCTGCTCACTGACAAACCCTGCACAAAAGTCAACATCATCACCCGAAAAAGGGGAGACACCCCCTTCTTCTCTCCTTCCGAGTGATCCCTCTTCCTCCGTGTTTCACTCGACGGGCAAACACCCATGTGCTGCATAGTAATAATAAAAAGGTAGTAGAAAAATCGATATACGAATCTATAATTAAATAGGTTAAACTCGGGTTTTGCCCAGTTCTGCAGATCAAGGGTTCAAAAAAAATCCAACTACGGGGTTCGAACAACACGATTCTAATCCAAGAATTTTTTCGACCTCATCCAAATGGCCTCAAATTATAGGGTTAGCATCTAGTGCAGTTTGTGTGAAAATGTATGCACTATGTGTGCTATAACTTGTATGTCTTTCAAATTTGAACCAAATTTGAATAAGTTTGAAATATTTGAAAAGGGGCTTTTGGGAGGTTTTTCAAATTTCCATGTTTGAAACCCAAAACCACTTCTCTTCATGCTTGACTTCATAAGACAGAGTTTAGGGGTTAGGGGGTATAGATACATGATTTGTCTGGTTTGAATATGTCTAGACCTTGTTTATCAACTTTAATGCTTACTATATAACATAAGAAAACTATTTGCTTTGGTTTTTATTTTTGCTGATTTTTTTTTCAATTTTGATGCCCATTTGAATCTTGGTCAAATCCTAGGTTTGACCATGGTTTAAACAAGTTTAAATCATGAATATGAAAAAATAAGCATCTTTCCTTCTTAGTCACCCCAAAATGTAGCTCTTGGGAGGGTTTTTGAAATTTCCATGTTTGGAAAAAAAAACCACTTCTCTTCATGCATGCTTGACTTCATAAGACAGAGTTTAGGGTTAGGGGTGTAGATATATACATGATTTTCTAGTTTGAATATGTCTAGACCTGTTTATCAACTTTAATGCTAACTATAGACATAAGAAGACTATGTGCTTTGGTTTTTATTTTTCTGTTTTTTTCTGAATTTTATTCCCATATATTTGAATCTTGGTCAAATCCTAGGTTCAACCAAGATTTAAACAAGTTTAAAACATGAAAATTAAAAGGTAAGCATGTATCCTTCTTAGTCACTCTAAAATGAAGCTTTTGGGATGTTCTTGAAATTTCCATGTTTGAAACCCAAAACGACTTCTCTTCATGCTAGACTTCATAAGATCGACGGGGGTAGATACATGATTTGTCTGGTTTGGATATACCTAGACCTCGTTTATCAACTCGAATGCTTACGATATGACATATATAAGAAGACTATGTGCTTTTGTTTTTCATTTTTCTGATTTTTTTGAATTTTGTGCCCACCCATTTGTATCTTGGTCAAATCCTAGGTTTGATAATGATTTAAACAAGTTTAAAATATGAAAATGCAAATGTAAGCATGGATCCTTCTTAGTCTGTCTAAAATGAAGCTTTTGGGAGGTTTTTGAAATTTCCATGTTTGAAACCCAAAACCACTTCTCTTCACATGCTTGACTTCATAAGACATAGTTAATTAATTTAGGGCTTAGGGGGTATAGATACATGATTTGTGTGGTTTGAATATGTATGGACCTTGTTTATCAAATTCAATGCTTACTATATGACATAAGAAAACTATTTGCTTTGGTTTTTCTTTTTTCTGATTTTTTTTCAAATTTGATGCCCATTTGAATCTCTTGTCAAATCCTAGGTTTGACGACCAAGATAATTTAAACAAGTTTAAAACATGAAAATGAAAAGGGAAGCATGGATCCTTCTTAGTCACTCTAAAATGAAGCTTTTGGGAGGTTTTTGAAATTTCCATGTTTGAAACCCAAAACCACTTCTCTTCACATGCTTGACTTCATAAGATAGAGTTTAGGTGTTAGGGGGTATAGCTACATGATTTGTCTGGTTTGAATATGTCTAGACCTTGTTTATCAACTTTAATGCTTACTATATGACATAAGAAAACTATTTGCTTTGGTTTTCCTTTTTGCTGATTTTTTTTCAATTTTGATGCCCATTTGAATCTTGTCTAATCCTAGGTTTGACCAAGATAATTTAAACAAGTTTAAAACATGAAAATGAAAAGGGAAGCATGTATCCTTCTTAGTCACTCTAAACTCGGGTTTTGCCCAGTTCTACAGATCAAGGGTTCAAAAAAATCCAACTACGGGGTTCGAACAACACGATTCTAATCCAAGAATTTTTTCGACCTCATCCAAATGGCCTCAAGCTATAGGGTTAGCATCTAGTGCAGTTTTTGTGAAAAT
This sequence comes from Lolium multiflorum, assembly GCA_030979885.1. NCBI lineage: Eukaryota > Viridiplantae > Streptophyta > Magnoliopsida > Poales > Poaceae > Lolium > Lolium multiflorum. The sequence continues at coordinate 197,486,782 of CM061752.1, read as the reverse complement.
GTATGCACTATGTGTGCTATAACTTGTATGTCTTTCAAATTTGAACCAAATTTGAATAAGTTTGAAATATTTGAAAAGGGGCTTTTGGGAGGATTTTGAAATTTCCATGTTTGAAACCCAAAACCACTTCTCTTCATGCTTGACTTCATAAGACGGAGTTTAGGGGTTAGGGGTAGATACATGATTTGTATGGTTTGATATGTCTAGACCTTGTTTATCAACTTTAATGCTTACTATATGACATAAGAAGACTATGTGATTTTGTTTTTCATTTTTCTGTTTTTTTATTTTTCTGCCCATTTGAATCTTGGTCAAATCCTAGGTTTGACCAAGATTTAGACAAGTTTAACACGTAAATGAGTTAACTTGGATTTCCTACCCTTGAATCCATAGGAAACTTTGTTCTAATGCACTATTATAATCAACCGAGTTTTTACACCAACAGGTCTGTCACTTACGTGTGGTGCCCACCCTTGAGGTCCCACACTTCAGTGAGCACAAGTCACGTGCATAGGTACGCAAACTCCCAGCCATCTTCTTTGTCAAGAGAAGACGCATCAGATGCGTATTGGAAGTCTGTGGGTCCTTCTGGATCCTTCGGTTGTCCCTCTCACAAAAAAACAAATCTCTCTCATTCTCGCTCGCTCGCTCGCTCGCTCGCACCTCCTGCTCACTGACAAACCCTGCACAAAAGTCAACATCATCACCCGAAAAAGGGGAGACACCCCTTCTTCTCTCCTTCCGAGTGATCCCTCTTCCTCCGTGTTTCACTCGACGGGCAAACACCCATGTGCTGCATAGTAATAATAAAAAGGTAGTAGAAAAATCGATATACGAATCTATAATTAAATAGGTTAAACTCGGGTTTTGCCCAGTTCTACAGATCAAGGGTTCAAAAAAAATCCAACTACGGGGTTCGAACAACACGATTCTAATCCAAGAATTTTTTCGACCTCATCCAAATGGCCTCAAATTATAGGGTTAGCATCTAGTGCAGTTTGTGTGAAAATGTATGCACTATGTGTGCTATAACTTGTATGTCTTTCAAATTTGAACCAAATTTGAATAAGTTTGAAATATTTGAAAAGGGGCTTTTGGGAGGTTTTTCAAATTTCCATGTTTGAAACCCAAAACCACTTCTCTTCATGCTTGACTTCATAAGACAGAGTTTAGGGTTAGGGGGTATAGATACATGATTTGTCTGGTTTGAATATGTCTAGACCTTGTTTATCAACTTTAATGCTTACTATATAACATAAGAAAACTATTTGCTTTGGTTTTTATTTTTGCTGATTTTTTTTCAATTTTGATGCCCATTTGAATCTTGGTCAAATCCTAGGTTTGACCATGGTTTAAACAAGTTTAAATCATGAATATGAAAAAATAAGCATCTATCCTTCTTAGTCACCCCAAAATGTAGCTCTTGGGAGGGTTTTTGAAATTTCCATGTTTGGAACAAAAAAACCACTTCTCTTCATGCATGCTTGACTTCATAAGACAGAGTTTAGGGTTAGGGGTGTAGATATATACATGATTTTCTAGTTTGAATATGTCTAGACCTGTTTATCAACTTTAATGCTAACTATAGACATAAGAAGACTATGTGCTTTGGTTTTTCATTTTTCTGTTTTTTTCTGAATTTTATTCCCATATATTTGAATCTTGGTCAAATCCTAGGTTCAACCAAGATTTAAACAAGTTTAAAACATGAAAATTAAAAGGTAAGCATGTATCCTTCTTAGTCACTCTAAAATGAAGCTTTTGGGATGTTCTTGAAATTTCCATGTTTGAAACCCAAAACGACTTCTCTTCATGCTAGACTTCATAAGATCGACGGGGTAGATACATGATTTGTCTGGTTTGGATATACCTAGACCTCGTTTATCAACTCGAATGCTTACGATATGACATATATAAGAAGACTATGTGCTTTTGTTTTTCATTTTTCTGATTTTTTTGAATTTTGTGCCCACCCATTTGTATCTTGGTCAAATCCTAGGTTTGATAATGATTTAAACAAGTTTAAAATATGAAAATGCAAATGTAAGCATGGATCCTTCTTAGTCTGTCTAAAATGAAGCTTTTGGGAGGTTTTTGAAATTTCCATGTTTGAAACCCAAAACCACTTCTCTTCACATGCTTGACTTCATAAGACATAGTTAATTAATTTAGGGCTTAGGGGGTATAGATACATGATTTGTGTGGTTTGAATATGTATGGACCTTGTTTATCAAATTCAATGCTTACTATATGACATAAGAAAACTATTTGCTTTGGTTTTTCTTTTTTCTGATTTTTTTTCAAATTTGATGCCCATTTGAATCTTGTCAAATCCTAGGTTTGACGACCAAGATAATTTAAACAAGTTTAAAACATGAAAATGAAAAGGGAAGCATGGATCCTTCTTAGTCACTCTAAAATGAAGCTTTTGGGAGGTTTTTGAAATTTCCATGTTTGAAACCCAAAACCACTTCTCTTCACATGCTTGACTTCATAAGATAGAGTTTAGGGGTTAGGGGGTATAGCTACATGATTTGTCTGGTTTGAATCTTGTCAAATCCTAGGTTTGACCAAGATTTAGACAAGTTTAACACGTAAATGAGTTAACTTGGATTTCCTACCATTGAATCCATAGGAAACTTTGTTCTAATGCACTATAATAATCAACCGAGTTTTTACACCAACAGGTCTGTCACTTACGTGTGGTGCCCACGCGTGAGGTCCCACACTTCAGTGAGCACAAGTCACGTGCAATAGGTACGCAAACTATTTGCTTTGGTTTTCCTTTTTGCTGATTTTTTTTCAATTTTGATGCCCATTTGAATCTTGTCTAATCCTAGGTTTGACCAAGATAATTTAAACAAGTTTAAAACATGAAAATGAAAAGGGAAGCATGTATCCTTCTTAGTCACTCTAAACTCGGGTTTTGCCCAGTTCTACAGATCAAGGGATCAAAAAAATCCAACTACGGGGTTCGAACAACACGATTCTAATCCAAGAATTTTTTCGACCTCATCCAAATGGCCTCAAGCTATAGGGTTAGCATCTAGTGCAGTTTTTGTGAAAATGTATGCACTATGTGTGCTATAACTTGTATGTCTTTCAAATTTGAACCAAATTTGAATAAGTTTGAAATATTTGAAAAGGGGCTTTTGGGATTTCCATGTTTGAAACCCAAAACCACTTCTCTTCATGCTTGACTTCATAAGACGGAGTTTAGGGGTTAGGGGTAGATACATGATTTGTATGGTTTGATATGTCTAGACCTTGTTTATCAACTTTAATGCTTACTATATGACATAAGAAGACTATGTGATTTTGTTTTTCATTTTTCTGTTTTTTTATTTTTCTGCCCATTTGAATCTTGGTCAAATCCTAGGTTTGACCAAGATTTAGACAAGTTTAACACGTAAATGAGTTAACTTGGATTTCCTACCCTTGAATCCATAGGAAACTTTGTTCTAATGCACTATTATAATCAACCGAGTTTTTACACCAACAGGTCTGTCACTTACGTGTGGTGCCCACCCTTGAGGTCCCACACTTCAGTGAGCACAAGTCACGTGCAGTAGGTACGCAAACTCCCAGCCATCTTCTTTGTCAAGAGAAGACGCATCAGATGCGTATTGGAAGTCTGTGGGTCCTTCTGGATCCTTCGGTTGTCCCTCTCACAAAAAAACAAATCTCTCTCATTCTCGGCCTCGCTCGACTCGCTCGCTCGCGCGCGCACCTCCTGCTCACTGACAAACCCTGCACAAAAGTCAACATCATCACCCGAAAAAGGGGAGACACCCCCTTCTTCTCTCCTTCCGAGTGATCCCTCTTCCTCCGTGTTTCACTCGACGGGCAAACACCCATGTGCTGCATAGTAATAATAAAAAGGTAGTAGAAAAATCGATATACGAATCTATAATTAAATAGGTTAAACTCGGGTTTTGCCCAGTTCTACAGATCAAGGGTTCAAAAAAATCCAACTACGGGGTTCGAACAACACGATTCTAATCCAAGAATTTTTTCGACCTCATCCAAATGGCCTCAAATTATAGGGTTAGCATCTAGTGCAGTTTGTGTGAAAATGTATGCACTATGTGTGCTATAACTTGTATGTCTTTCAAATTTGAACCAAATTTGAATAAGTTTGAAATATTTGAAAAGGGGCTTTTGGGAGGTTTTTCAAATTTCCATGTTTGAAACCCAAAACCACTTCTCTTCATGCTTGACTTCATAAGACAGAGTTTAGGGGTTAGGGGTATAGATACATGATTTGTCTGGTTTGAATATGTCTAGACCTTGTTTATCAACTTTAATGCTTACTATATAACATAAGAAAACTATTTGCTTTGGTTTTTATTTTTGCTGATTTTTTTTCAATTTTGATGCCCATTTGAATCTTGGTCAAATCCTAGGTTTGACCATGGTTTAAACAAGTTTAAATCATGAATATGAAAAAATAAGCATCTATCCTTCTTAGTCACCCCAAAATGTAGCTCTTGGGAGGGTTTTTGAAATTTCCATGTTTGGAACAAAAAAACCACTTCTCTTCATGCATGCTTGACTTCATAAGACAGAGTTTAGGGTTAGGGGTGTAGATATATACATGATTTTCTAGTTTGAATATGTCTAGACCTGTTTATCAACTTTAATGCTAACTATAGACATAAGAAGACTATGTGCTTTGGTTTTTCATTTTTCTGTTTTTTTCTGAATTTTATTCCCATATATTTGAATCTTGGTCAAATCCTAGGTTCAACCAAGATTTAAACAAGTTTAAAACATGAAAATTAAAAGGTAAGCATGTATCCTTCTTAGTCACTCTAAAATGAAGCTTTTGGGATGTTCTTGAAATTTCCATGTTTGAAACCCAAAACGACTTCTCTTCATGCTAGACTTCATAAGATCGACGGGGGGTAGATACATGATTTGTCTGGTTTGGATATACCTAGACCTCGTTTATCAACTCGAATGCTTACGATATGACATATATAAGAAGACTATGTGCTTTTGTTTTTCATTTTTCTGATTTTTTTGAATTTTGTGCCCACCCATTTGTATCTTGGTCAAATCCTAGGTTTGATAATGATTTAAACAAGTTTAAAATATGAAAATGCAAATGTAAGCATGGATCCTTCTTAGTCTGTCTAAAATGAAGCTTTTGGGAGGTTTTTGAAATTTCCATGTTTGAAACCCAAAACCACTTCTCTTCACATGCTTGACTTCATAAGACATAGTTAATTAATTTAGGGCTTAGGGGGTATAGATACATGATTTGTGTGGTTTGAATATGTATGGACCTTGTTTATCAAATTCAATGCTTACTATATGACATAAGAAAACTATTTGCTTTGGTTTTTCTTTTTTCTGATTTTTTTTTCAAATTTGATGCCCATTTGAATCTTGTCAAATCCTAGGTTTGACGACCAAGATAATTTAAACAAGTTTAAAACATGAAAATGAAAAGGGAAGCATGGATCCTTCTTAGTCACTCTAAAATGAAGCTTTTGGGAGGTTTTTGAAATTTCCATGTTTGAAACCCAAAACCACTTCTCTTCACATGCTTGACTTCATAAGATAGAGTTTAGGGGTTAGGGGGTATAGCTACATGATTCTGGTTTGAATCTTGTCAAATCCTAGGTTTGACCAAGATTTAGACAAGTTTAACACGTAAATGAGTTAACTTGGATTTCCTACCATTGAATCCATAGGAAACTTTGTTCTAATGCACTATAATAATCAACCGAGTTTTTACACCAACAGGTCTGTCACTTACGTGTGGTGCCCACGCTTGAGGTCCCACACTTCAGTGAGCACAAGTCACGTGCAATAGGTACGCAAACTATTTGCTTTGGTTTTCCTTTTTGCTGATTTTTTTCAATTTTGATGCCCATTTGAATCTTGTCTAATCCTAGGTTTGACCAAGATAATTTAAACAAGTTTAAAACATGAAAATGAAAAGGGAAGCATGTATCCTTCTTAGTCACTCTAAACTCGGGTTTTGCCCAGTTCTACAGATCAAGGGTTCAAAAAATCCAACTACGGGGTTCGAACAACACGATTCTAATCCAAGAATTTTTTCGACCTCATCCAAATGGCCTCAAGCTATAGGGTTAGCATCTAGTGCAGTTTTTGTGAAAATGTATGCACTATGTGTGCTATAACTTGTATGTCTTTCAAATTTGAACCAAATTTGAATAAGTTTGAAATATTTGAAAAGGGGCTTTTGGGAGGATTTTGAAATTTCCATGTTTGAAACCCAAAACCACTTCTCTTCATGCTTGACTTCATAAGACGGAGTTTAGGGGTTAGGGGTAGATACATGATTTGTATGGTTTGATATGTCTAGACCTTGTTTATCAACTTTAATGCTTACTATATGACATAAGAAGACTATGTGATTTTGTTTTTCATTTTTCTGTTTTTTATTTTTCTGCCCATTTGAATCTTGGTCAAATCCTAGGTTTGACCAAGATTTAGACAAGTTTAACACGTAAATGAGTTAACTTGGATTTCCTACCCTTGAATCCATAGGAAACTTTGTTCTAATGCACTATTATAATCAACCGAGTTTTTACACCAACAGGTCTGTCACTTACGTGTGGTGCCCACCCTTGAGGTCCCACACTTCAGTGAGCACAAGTCACGTGCAGTAGGTACGCAAACTCCCATCCATCTTCTTTGTCAAGAGAAGACGCATCAGATGCGTATTGGAAGTCTGTGGGTCCTTCTGGATCCTTCGGTTGTCCCTCTCACAAAAAACAAATCTCTCTCATTCTCGGCCTCGCTCGACTCGCTCGCTCGCTCGCACCTCCTGCTCACTGACAAACCCTGCACAAAAGTCAACATCATCACCCGAAAAAGGGGAGACACCCCCTTCTTCTCTCCTTCCGAGTGATCCCTCTTCCTCCGTGTTTCACTCGACGGGCAAACACCCATGTGCTGCATAGTAATAATAAAAAGGTAGTAGAAAAATCGATATACGAATCTATAATTAAATAGGTTAAACTCGGGTTTTGCCCAGTTCTACAGATCAAGGGTTCAAAAAAATCCAACTACGGGGTTCGAACAACACGATTCTAATCCAAGAATTTTTTCGACCTCATCCAAATGGCCTCAAATTATAGGGTTAGCATCTAGTGCAGTTTGTGTGAAAATGTATGCACTATGTGTGCTATAACTTGTATGTCTTTCAAATTTGAACCAAATTTGAATAAGTTTGAAATATTTGAAAAGGGGCTTTTGGGAGGTTTTTCAAATTTCCATGTTTGAAACCCAAAACCACTTCTCTTCATGCTTGACTTCATAAGACAGAGTTTAGGGGTTAGGGGGTATAGATACATGATTTGTCTGGTTTGAATATGTCTAGACCTTGTTTATCAACTTTAATGCTTACTATATAACATAAGAAAACTATTTGCTTTGGTTTTTCTTTTTGCTGATTTTTTTCAATTTTGATGCCCATTTGAATCTTGGTCAAATCCTAGGTTTGACCATGGTTTAAACAAGTTTAAATCATGAATATGAAAAAATAAGCATCTATCCTTCTTAGTCACCCCAAAATGTAGCTCTTGGGAGGGTTTTTGAAATTTCCATGTTTGAAACAAAAAAACCACTTCTCTTCATGCATGCTTGACTTCATAAGACAGAGTTTAGGGTTAGGGGTGTAGATATAGACATGATTTTCTAGTTTGAATATGTCTAGACATGTTTATCAACTTTAATGCTAACTATAGACATAAGAAGACTATGTGCTTTGGTTTTTCATTTTTCTATTTTTTTTGAATTTTATGCCCATATATTTGAATCTTGGTCAAATCCTAGGTTCAACCAAGATTTAAACAAGTTTAAAACATGAAAATTAAAAGGTAAGCATGTATCCTTCTTAGTCACTCTAAAATGAAGCTTTTGGGATGTTCTTGAAATTTCCATGTTTGAAACCCAAAACGACTTCTCTTCATGCTAGACTTCATAAGATCGATGGGGGGTAGATACATGATTTGTCTGGTTTGGATATATATACCTAGACCTCGTTTATCAACTCGAATGCTTACGATATGACATATATAAGAAGACTATGTGCTTTTGTTTTTCATTTTTCTGATTTTTTTGAATTTTGTGCCCACCCATTTGTATCTTGGTCAAATCCTAGGTTTGATAATGATTTAAACAATTTTAAAATATGAAAATGCAAATGTAAGCATGGATCCTTCTTAGTCACTCTAAAATGAAGCTTTTGGGAGGTTTTTGAAATTTCCATGTTTGAAACCCAAAACCACTTCTCTTCACATGCTTGACTTCATAAGACATAGTTAATCAATTTAGGGGTTAGGGGTATAGATACATGATTTGTGTGGTTTGAATATGTATGGACCTTGTTTATCAACTTCAATGCTTACTATATATATGACATAAGAAAACTATTTGCTTTGGTTTTTCTTTTTTCTGATTTTTTTTTCAATTTTGATGCCCATTTGGATCTTGTCAAATCCTAGGTTTGACGACCAAGATAATTTAAACAAGTTTAAAACATGAAAATGAAAAGGTAAGCATGGATCCTTCTTAGTCACTCTAAAATGAAGCTTTTGGGAGGTTTTTGAAATTTCCATGTTTGAAACCCAAAACCACTTCTCTTCACATGCTTGACTTCAATTCATAAGACAGAGTTTAGGGGTTAGGGGGTATAGCTACATGATTTGTCTGGTTTGATTATGTCTAGACCTTGTTTATCAACTTTAATGCTTACTATATGACATAAGAAAACTATTTGCTTTGGTTTTTCTTTTTGCTGAATTTTTTTCAATTTTGATGCCCATTTGAATCTTGTCTAATCCTAGGTTTGACCAAGATAATTTAAACAAGTTTAAAACATGAAAATGAAAAGGGAAGCATGTATCCTTCTTAGTCACCCCAAAATGTAGCTCTTAGGATGGTTTTTGAAATTTCCATGTTTGACTTCATAAGACGGAGTTTAGGGGTTAGGGGGTATAGATACATGATTTGTGTGGTTTGAATATGTATGGACCTTTTTTATCAACTTTACTGCTTACTACATGACATAAGAAGACTATGTGATTTGGTTTTTCATTTTTCTGTTTTTTTATTTTTCTGCCCATTTGAATCTTGGTCAAATCCTAGGTTTGACCAAGATTTAGACAAGTTTAACACGTAAATGAGTTAACTTGGATTTCCTACCCTTGAATCCATAGGAAACTTTGTTCTAATGCACTATTATAATCAACCGAGTTTTTACACCAACAGGTCTGTCACTTACGTGTGGTGCCCATGAGGTCCCACACTTCAGTGAGCACAAGTCACGTGCAGTAGGTACGCAAACTCCCAGCCATCTTCTTTGTCAAGAGAAGACGCATCAGATGCGTATTGGAAGTCTGTGGGTCCTTCTGGATCCTTCGGTTGTCCCTCTCACAAAAACAAATCTCTCTCATTCTCGGCCTCGCTCGACTCGCTCGCTCGCGCTCGCTCGCACCTCCTGCTCACTGACAAACCCTGCACAAAAGTCAACATCATCACCCGAAAAGGGGAGACACACCCCTTCTTCTCTCCTTCCGAGTGATCCCTCTTCCTCCGTGTTTCACTCGACGGGCAAACACCCATGTGCTGCATAGTAATAATAAAAAGGTAGTAGAAAAATCGATATACGAATCTATAATTAAATAGGTTAAACTCGGGTTTTGCCCAGTTCTACAGATCAAGGGTTCAAAAAAATCCAACTACGGGGTTCGAACAACACGATTCTAATCCAAGAATTTTTTCGACCTCATCCAAATGGTCTCAAATTATAGGGTTAGCATCTAGTGCAGTTTGTGTGAAAATGTATGCAATATGTGTGATATAACTTGTATGTCTTTCAAATTTGAACCAAATTTGAATAAGTTTGAAATATTTGAAAACGGGCTTAATTTTGGGAGGTTTTTGAACCAAAGAGAAGTGGTATTGGGTTTCAAACATGGAAATTCCAAAAACCTCCCGGCCACGAGCTCCATTTTGGAGTGACTAAGAAGGGATCGATTTTACTTAGGTATGTAGTATTGTACATCACAAATGTGAAATGAAACAGATGATGTGAATCTCTATAAACCCTAAACCCTAATTATATTAAACCCCTAGACCCTAACACTAAACCTTATATATATAAACCATAAACCTATATATCACTACCAAAAAATGAGTCATGCGATTCAAATGTTTGGCATTGTTTTCTCGTAGCATGCAAAATGCTCTCACACACACTTCTGGGGAAGCGAGGCCTCAAACACATGGTGCAAAAAAATATGCAGGGTTCTTGTCTAAACATAGAAGTGTATATATGCCATGTTTATTTGGTACTGTTCATAGAGGTATTATGTAAACCACAAATGATATGACTATGCATGCTTTGTTTCGATCTTTTCTATCAATCCCCACACAATAACTTATTAATTCGGCTTGTTTTAAAATTTAGCTAGGTCGAGCAATCTCACGATGCTCTCACCCTGCTTGTTTTAATTTGCTCTAGTAGGAGGGTGCGGTGCATGTGTTTGGCCATTATTATATAAAATGTACTTGGCTCGATCCACACATTCAGGCCACACACCCATGTATTTTTTAAATTATTTGTTTGATCTGTACTTCATCTACACACTGTGTCAAATTTGCATTTTATCGGATTTAGCCCAAGAAATTGTATATATATAGATGCACATTGAGATAATTCATGAAACCTTGGAAATGGTCATCCTGTCATGCATGTTTCCCCGCGAATGAAAACTTGATTGGTGGCAGACAAGCAAAAACACATTTATGGGCGACAACCCAAAATGCACATATTTTGCAAAGTATTCATGCTTGCATGATGAAAAGTTGCAAATATATACATAAAATTGGGCCATGATTCAAAAGTTTGGCATGGTTCTTGTGTAGTGGTACCAAGCTCACATGCATGTGGGAGGAAATTTAGCTAGACGAACTCCAACATGGTGCCAATCTACTTGAGGGTTCTTCTCTAAAACACTGGTATGGCATGTTTGGTATTTTCCCTAGATATATGTACTACAAAATGATGAATACTCCATGTTTTTAGATTGCCTTTTTTGAATCACGTGTGCCTTGATTTCAAATCTAGGTCAAATCACTGGGGGAGGGGGATAAACTTGGCTTCATGGAAAAAATAATGTCTTGTAAATGAGATAACTTGGCTTTCCTACCCTTGGATCTATAGGAAACTATGGAGTACTTATACATTATAATAATCACCCGAGTACACCAACTGGTCTGTCACTTACGTGTGGTTCCCATGCGTGAGGTCCCACACTTCAGTGAGCACAGGTCATGTGTCCACCAGTCTAGAGGCTCCCGTTAAAAGAAGAGCCCTCTATATTATTATAAAGAAACATCAATCTCCATAAACATCAATCTCCCTTCTCAGTTCTCAGCTTCTCACTGCTCCCCCCTCGCTCGCGCCGCCGCCGCCACAACCCCCCGCGCCCCTTTCCGATCCCTCATCAGACCTTAGACTATGGAGTTGCCTGTGCCGAAGAAGCAGCCTCTGAAGCCGACGATCCAGTGTATCAACGACTGGTGCGGGAGGGAGATCCCTTACAACGAGGAAGACAAGCACATGATGGCGTGCCCGCACGGCTCTTGCTTCTGCACGCACCCCGGCTGCGAATTCGCCGATTCGAAGGTACCGTTCATCCTACACCTCAGAGAAGCCCACTTGACCGCTGTGGATAGGTTCCCGTACGACGAGGACTTCGGATTTGTTCATCTGAAGGTGCCGGCACCGGGCTCGCCAAAACTACAGCTCATCGGCTACGGGACGGATGGCGCAGTGTTCGCCTTGCACATCCACCCTTGCGGCATGGACACCGCGGTATCCTTCGTGTGCGTCAGGCCGGCGGCGTGCAACTTGCCCCGGTATAGGGTGACAATGTGGGCGAACGGCCCGCCGATGCCGGGGCCGCGTAAGCTTACCGGGGAACACTTGTTTGACGTGGTGAAGGCGGTATTAGAGCCGACGAGCAGCCCGACTCCGGGCACAGTTTCTTTGGGAGATGTCACTTCCTTCCTCTCGGTGCCGCCGCGGTACCTGTGCGGCAATGAATCATCGAAGCAGCTGACTATCTATTTGCGCATCGATAAGGAGTGAGTGAACATAACACTACCCTCAATCTTATTGGGACGATGCTAATGCGGATTTAAGTAATGCTGAATTAATTTGTTTTTCTTGTGACAGGGCGATTAGCAAGGAGAAGAGGATCTCGGTGCACAGCTAGCGACCTATATCTCGGCGTCCACCAAGTGTCCCTGAGTAGGAGATCTTGTTCTGCCTCTTCTTTTGATGTTTAATATTGCTTCATCACCGTAAAAGGAAGGGTGTGTCTGGGGCTTCCTGCTTCAAAGTACTCAGTACAAGGACTAAAAGAGACGTTTTGCTGATGGTTCTTGTCAGGACGGCCGTAGTGTTGGAGGTGGTCATCTACTTCGGTGGGGAAGGACTACTTAGACCTTTATCTAAAAATGTTGACGGATTGGATGTATTTTATGTTTACCATGAATTAGTCTATGTAATATGTAACCCAATTCGCCGATTAATGCAACTCTGGATCCTTCACTGTCATACGACTACTAAAACAATATAAATAAATAGGCATTTTAAGTTTAATGCACATTTAATCAAGCCACATAATGTTGGCGTACTTGTAAGCAACCAGGTTTACTATTGTTGGCATGTGTGGTACAATTTCATGGGGCAATACCCAATCTAGCTTGTTCAATTACATTACATGAAGTAATTAAAATATGGATGCCTAGAATTATTCACTTCCGTACATTGCGATGGCTTATAGCGGTTTCTATGACCAATCTACATCACAAATCTAGTTCAAATTTGATCTATTTTTATGAACAAAATTGGAAACTCTACTTGGCATTTTCGTTTACTATGACCAGATTCACATATGTAGTGATTCATTTTCTTTTCAAATCGCCATACCATTTCCTCGTGAACTCTTCATCTTTTTTTTAGTTTTAATGAATTTCCTTTGGTTGCATTCAATTTGCTTCAAATTCACCGGCTTCACCATTCGTACAAATTGTTCATCTTTTCTTTGTAGTTTTTTCATGCATGAAGCATAACACCTTACCATGGTAAAATCTGCATATTTTCTACCAAAACTCGTGCCGAACTTTAAAGAACATGCAATTTTAAATTGACTAAAATTGGTTAAAACTCAACATAAGTCCACATATATTACAAACTCGAGAAATAATCAACATATATATCACCTAAATGGTCATCTTATGAAGTATGCCATGTTTCGAAATTGTTACCTTGAAAATTTGGCCCTTCTCTCAGGCAGCCACTTCACAATAAAGCTCACATAAAGCTCTTATTTTACACTAATAAAGTAGAATGTATTTATGTGTGAAATGAAGTTGAATAAAATATATGTGAACGGTAAGATGCACATTGCTGCCAATATTTGGGATAATTATTAGTAAGTTCATACTAATATACAATGCAATCAACATGACCACACATGTGCAAGCAAGAAAATAAATCTTTCTTAAATTACCTTAAGGTTGTAAGTTTGTTATTTGTATAGCGATTTTATCTCATACGATGACTCAAGCTAGCACATTTTTTTTGAATTTGCTTCAATATTCTAGGACCCACCACATTCGTAAAATGGTAGTGCCAATTTTACGTATCGTAGTGCACAAAAGACACACACACACACACGCACACACGCACACATATGCTCACTTATTTCAATATTTAAACTATATTTTCTTCATTCAAATTTTCCGACCTGGCATTTGAACATGTAGTTGAATTTTGAGTAAAACCGCTCATACGTCAAACATGAATCCAAATAAGGTACAATTCGAGAAAATCTACACATCACATTTTGGCCAATATACATTGTATAATGCTTGTGAAAATGTAGACTATGAAATAGTCAACGTCACCTTTTTAGGTCATGAATGTGTTGGGCATCGACCAAAGTCTGGTAGGATGGTGAGGCATGAGTTACGAACATCCTTCTTCTCCTCTCACCCCCATTTGAGAGAGA